>CM065375.1:16367711-16777711 GCA_033032245.1 Poecilia picta
TTATCATAACACCAAGACAATGTTGAAAGACCCAAACAGAAGCATGGGGAGCAGAAGTAGGTGTACATTAGTGAACATATATTATTCACTGTATATTTCCCCTCCATTTTTAGAAAAATCTGCATCTACCCGTTAAAAATGACTGTAATTCTGATCCTGGGCCAGCAGGTGGCCCAGATCCCCACTGTAGCTAAAGACGTGTTGAGTCAAAAGTCATGTCTCCATGGGAACTGTTTACCATTTCCTCTCAGTTATTAATTTCTTTGTGTTACATTTATGTTTAATGGAAACAGAATCAGGATACCGTGAGTCAGATTTCTGGCAATAAAAATCTAACGATTTATTGTTGTTGTGAATAATATGTGAAACAATGTGTGAAAGTGGGTCAGCACCTGCATACTTTTCAATATTCTACACATAATTTTCTTAAGTGTTTTCCACTTTTCTATATATAAAAGGAGCAGTACGTATTATGTAAAATCAACTTTTTTAAGCTTCAGGTCATGCTTCAATATTATTCCTTCATCAAAAATATTCCTTAATTCTTCCAGGTATGTTTCATCTCCTGTCTCAACCTTTCAGCTGGAAAAACGCCTGGGTGGACATAGCCCCGCCTTTGAGACAAAGCTCCTCCCTAGAGCTGCAGTTTAAGAGCTTCTAGCTCATAGAGCAGCCGTCCCCTGTGACTAAATGGAGCTTCCAGTCGGTCTCTTTGTATTCAGAGGTTGTATTTTTAGTGTTTAGCTGAAGTTCCAAGGGGAAAAGTTGGAGCTCGTGAAGCGGCCAAAAGATTAGCATTCAAAATCCGTCTTTTTTTATTTTTTTTTGCTGTAGCTTAGTAAAAACTTAGCAGCTTTTCTCTTACTCAGCATGTTTTTGTGTTACTCTGATCTCCCAGATACTGGTGGTGATCGCAGCCGTGTTCGGCATTGTGATCTACCGCGTGATCACCGTCAGCACCTTCGCCGCGTTCGGCTGGGCTCTCATCAGGAACAACTCTCAGGTGGCAACTACAGGCACGGCAGTCTGCATCAACTTCTGCGTCATCATGCTGCTCAACGTGGTGAGTCAGTCACTCACCGCTAACTTTCTGCAGCCAAGAAACAAAATGTTTGTTTGCTTGATGAAACACTTTTATTCATAGTTAGTAATCTTTTTACATTTTTTGTCACACATGTTATGTGATAGACAGACTGATGTACTGAGTTCCTATTTTTTTTCACAGCTTTATGAAAGAGTTGCCCTTTTCCTCACAAATTTAGGTGAGTGCACTTTAAGACATGTTTAAGTCTTAAAACATCATTAATATAGCTTTTTTTTCTGTGCATTTTAAATGTACAGTTGAGTACAGTCTGTCTGTAAACTTGTCCATGTTCGCATTCTTGAAACCTGGAATCTAAATAAACTGCTCTTATTTCTTTTTCGTGTGGCTACAGAGCAGCCAAGGACGGAGTCAGAGTGGGAGAACAGTTTCACTTTCAAGATGTTCCTTTTTCAGTTCGTCAATCTCAATAGCTCAACTTTCTACATCGCCTTCTTTTTGGGAAGGTGAGGAAGTTTAGCATTTCGCTTCTTAGCTACAATGTGACTAAAGTAAATGTAAAAAACACCCATATAGTATGACACTAGTAGTGCTATACAACAAAATTTGGAAAAAAGGGGAAAAAAAATAAAGCAAGAAAAAAAAAATTTCTGACCAAAAATGAAGTCAGAAAAATAAGAAGAAATTTATTTGTAAATACTTAAAAATAAAGTTGAAATATAAGTACTATTGATGTTGCGAAATAGTACAGCTAATCATTTTTGTAGTACATCTGGAGAGCTAACTGTATATTATCTCAAATGTACAGCAAAACACCCACTGAAAATATGTACATAATTTGTTTTGAAATAAATGCGGTATATTTTTAGTAAGTACGTTTGTAAGGAAAGGATAAGACCACAGCCCTGTTTTGGTGGCTGAGAGAGCTAGCAACTTTATTTAACTTTCTGCTGATAAAATTAGAAAATGAGCACACTGCTTTCTTTTTAGCAGAGATGCTAATATGACATTAGCAGAACTGTCAAAGAGGAAAATGTAAGCAAAGCCTCCCCTTTTCCTTCCTGTTTATCTAAATGCTAGCATTAGCTCTGCAGCACCGCTATACTAACTGATACTGAAAGTTAAAAAGTAGCACTTCACTTTATAACTCCTCCTAGACACTTTTAACAAGAAGACTGAACAAAACTCATCTGCTATAAAAAATATAACCAAGTCATAGAAATGTGGGTGCTGGTAATTTTAGCACAGCGCTAGCACTTGTGAATGTTTTATATCAATCAAAACATTGGTTGTTCTTGTGAAAGGCAATTTCAGACACAGCTGTTTTTCAGGCACTTGATGTTAGCAATTTGCTAATAAGCTAATTTTCTTGAACAAGCTAGCACATATGTGGATACTTGAATTACATACAGCTATTAATGGTGTTAAAAAAAACAATAATAGTTAAACCAAAAATAAGAGTTTCTCTGTATCAAACTGACCTTTTCAGCCCTTTATTATCACTTACTGAGTCAGTACAGATGTTTGACTGTGATTGTCAGTAATATTGTTTTATTGACAGATTCACCGGTCGGCCAGGTGCATATCTACGCCTCATCAATCGCTGGAAGCTGGAGGAAGTAAGTTTTCCCATGAAGAGCATAGCCAAGAATTGTGGATTCATAAAGATGGAAATTAGAAATCGGGCTATTACTGTAAACCCATTCACCAAGCATTTAACCCTCATTTCTAGTAAGTGCTACTTCTGGGAACATGCGAGGAAAATAAAGCACTGAGGTGGTCCACTGGGACAGAAGACCTGAGCGGACACTTTTTGCTGCTGAGCTAATGTGCTCCCTCTTGTGAATCTGCAGCTGTGGAAATGGAAAACTCCTCTAATGGGATGAGGACAGTTCATGTCAGCCTTTTGTAGCCGTGCAGAAACACAACTGTGCTCACTGGTTCATGCTGCACATTTCCTTAAAAATCAAAAGATACATTTTGTTCAGCGGATGATATTTTTGCCAAATAAATGTTTGGTAAAAATGTTTGAGGTTCCAGCATACTGGAATTGCTTCATGTTCCCAAGTAATTGTTACTAACAGAACCAAATGAACTAATGATAACTCTCATTAGTGTTCAGGATTTTTTTTTCTACTTACTGATCTAATGTGTTTTGGTTGCTGCTGCAGTGCCATCCCAGTGGCTGCCTGATCGACCTCTGCATGCAGATGGGCATCATTATGGTACTGAAACAGACGTGGAACAACTTCATGGAGCTCGGCTACCCGTAGGTTCAGGTTCTCGTCATTTTTTTTTTTTTTTGCTCAGTTTTGCTGTTGCTCTGTTGATGGTCCTAAACATTTTCTATATTTTGGACCAATTTGGAACATCTAATACTTCCATTGCATTGCAGAGGTTGAAAACATTTCACATCATGGGGGGGGGTGAGAGTTTTCCCACCTGTTTTGAGCATTTCACACTTTCGTAGTAAGACTCCACAGGTCTTTGATTGCGGTGGTAGTGTGTTCTGGGTGTGATAGAGTTGTAGAGTTGATGAAGCAAATGAGAAAACTGAAGCAGGGCTAACCACACTGTCAGGAAAACAAACCTTGCTTCTGCTCTCACTAATCATCTTAAATGAACAAACCATGGCCTACAATATTGACTCCCTGTGGATGGGGAATCCAGTTGGAGAGAAGTGCACATGCCTCCAAATTGTGCATATGACATATGGTTGAGGGGAAAAAAGTTTAGCAGCAGTTCAAGAATAATATGTGCCCGTTCATTAAAAAAAAGGTACTGACATCCTACTTTGAAGATAAGGGAATTGCACAAGCCGTGACTGATTTATAATCTTTTTAGCAACAGTAGAAGGGACACTAAACTAAATAAACACAGAAAGCTCTACTTTAGGAGTGACATGTCTGTTGAGTTGCCTTGCATTGCTCTTCCAGGCTCATCCAGAACTGGTGGACTCGACAGAGATTAAAGAGAGAGCACGGCCACATCCCCAAGGCCAGCCTCCCCCAGTGGGAGCGGGACTACAACCTGCAGTCAATGAACGCTTACGGACTGTTTGATGAGTACCTGAAGATGAGTAAGTCGGTTCTCTATACGGTTTCTGTTCTATTTTTGGCCTCGCAGACAATATCTCATATTGGGGCTGGCTTTTGAGATGAGCTTGTATGCGTTACATGGTTTAATCTCTTCCAGTATCATCAAAATATTCAAACAAAACATTTTTTCATTATGGAGCTGATCTGCTGTACATGTTATGTAATTGTGACATCCATCTGCTCTGGTATTCGCTGCTGCTTTCCTTTCTCTTCTCAGGACATGTAAACACTCTTTTCTTTTGCGTTTGCGTCAGAGTGGAGTAGGTTTTAGCTTAGATTAATTAACAAGTGTTATGGAAATGATAGGATTGGATTTTATAATAAAACTCTGTTGAGAAATAGCGCCACACTGTGGGTTACTTTGGTATGTAGAGTGGTATTTAAAGCTATTTCAGTTGTTTTCATGCAACAAGGATTTCATTAAATAACTCACAATCAAATAAAAATATCTTTTAATAAACAGTTTATATATTGTGAGACAAATTGCATCATGAATACTTCCATCTAATACTACAGTAGCTTTTAAATTAATGGGAAACACCCATCTGGCTGCTTGGGTAACAAACACATAACATTTATGAAAACAATTTTTATCCCTAAAATATTGTTTATTAAATTCCTTAAAGTTCTTAATAAAATCAAGTTCTAAGTCAAGATTAAAACTAAAATCTATTTGTGCTGTGACAGTTTTTTTGTTTTTTTCCAGTGGTAAAATCAAGTGAGACAGAAGTTTGTTGATCTTTGTGAGTCGGAGGATAAGAAAAGGCTTAATGTATAGACCTGTCCATATCTACAGTCGGGCAATAATTAAAGAAGTTTAAACTATGTTCCTCATGGTTCTTGGCCCCATTTGTACATTCAGTATTACACGACTGCGATATCGTCTCTAAATTCCATAACAATTTCAAACACTGACCAGCTGACATCCAGCTCTTCCTTTCCTCTAAACCCACCTAACCTTTCTCAAATATCTCCAAGTGTAACTGTCTGAGATGAAATGTCAGCTCAGCACAAACCTCTTCTAATTAAACAATGACAAAACTCTCCAGATTGGAACAAAGTCAGCTCTCTCTAAAGCCTCTTTTTTAAATACAGTTATTGCTACCATTTCTTAAATGATACTCATTTACTTAATGACAGTCTTCTGCATTTATTATTATAGCTCTTCTTTTGGGTCTCGCTCTCTCATAACTCTGCCACCTAAATCTCCAGAACCCGCTCCACTAGTCATATGTTACTGGCCTCCTATTCCATACTGAATTCACTTCAAAAGCAGTCTATAACCTTGTTTCCCAAGCCTCTTTGAACTCATCTGCATCAACACACCCCCTCACATTCCAAGGTCTTCCTCCTTATGTAAATATGACACCATATTTAAATATACCTCTTTGAAACCGAGTGTATTGTATGTGAAAATGATTGATGTTCATAGATCATTATTGACTGTCAGAGAAAGCCTGGAAGAGATAGTAAGCAAGTGTACACATCAATCACACTGGAAGATTATTTGGGGTGGGGGAAGAATCAATTGAGCAGGAATAGAAGCAGTTATGTAGTCCTAGAATGGAGCAAGTAAATCAAACAATGAAGAGACTGGATAGAGCCATCAATAAAGGAAAACCTTAGCATTGTTTGAAGGGGACGGTTTGGAAAGTTTCTTTCTTTTGGTTAACACTGTTACTTAGGTTTGTTATTATGGTGAAGTTGTAAGCGTGTGATTGTAGATCTGTAAGTAAATTGGATGACAGAAGAGCTTGGAGCTGAAACTACACCTACTGCACCGTTCAACCGATCAACGAAGGTGTACTGTCTTTGTCTCAGTTTTGCAGTTCGGCTTCACCACCATCTTCGTGGCCGCATTTCCTTTGGCTCCTCTCTTAGCACTGATCAACAACATCATCGAGATCCGTTTAGACGCCTATAAGTTCGTCACCCAGTGGCGGCGACCTCTTCCGTCACAAGCCAAAGACATTGGTAAAGAAAGGCTATAAATTCGTCTGTGAAAAGTCGCTTTATCTTGGTGTCTAACTATTGTTTGACTCAGGAATCTGGTATGGCATTCTGGAGGGTATCGGCATCTTGTCAGTCATCACCAACGCCTTTGTCATCGCCGTCACCTCGGACTTCATCCCTCGTCTCGTTTATGCCTACAAGTATGGACCATGTGCTGGTCAGGGTCGAGCCGGGGAGGGGTAAAAGTTATCTTACTTCATAAGAGTTCATCTTTTGTCTTCGTTGCATGCTGGATAGTATGTGATGCCAGTTTCAATGTATGTGTTAAGTGGTATTTCTTTTCTTTTTCCCAGGTGTATGATGGGTTATGTAAATGCCAGTCTGTCTGTCTTCCGAGTTTCTGACTTTGAGAAGAGATCCCAGCCAAGAACCAATGGTTCTGAACTTTTTGAAGAAGCTGTTAAGTACTGCAGGTGAAGTTTAAAGAACGATGTAATCTGTGTGGATGTGCTCAAAACACCCAAAAAAAAGCGGAAGCCTCAAAACATGTTTTTACATATGTTTTAGAGATGCAACAATTAGAGTTCTGTGGCGATACCTGGTCTTTGGTAATTTTGATTAGCATCACATTGTCAATTGAAGTTGGCATTTTAACGCTTCTTCAGCAATTTCTTTCTTAACAACTAGCAAAACCAACATGGTGAGCATGACTACTTATAAACATCAATCATTCTGTCGCTCTATTGATCTGAACTCTAAGATATCCAAAATCTTCCAACATTTTTAAATGAATAATTAATTTAAGCGTCTTCTCACCCCTCACCAATGCTGAAAATCAATAATATCAAATCTTCTTACCTCATCGACAACGTCCACACTGAAGAGTGTTATGGTTAGCACAAATTGGTTGGTATGGTGTGTTTTAACGATCGGGAAAGGCTTGGGTTTTCAACTCTGTAGCTAATTTTTTGGTGCATCTCTTAATATTTTGCATTTCCAAATACAGATACAGAATATGTCTTTCCAAAGAGTAGGAGAAATCAGACAAATGGAAGTGTTTTTGTGTGACCTCAATGATTGTTTTTTGTTTGACCTTACCCAATAGGTATCGGGATTACAGGGAGCCTCCGGACTCAACTGAGCCATACACCTACACTCTGCAGTTCTGGCACGTCCTGGCAGCCCGGTTGGCGTTCATTATTGTTTTTGAGGTCTGTTTGTTTTGATTCTGATTGTGTTATTTTGCTCTTTTTGCAAACATAAATCTGAAAAATGTTGCCTTTATTTTTATTCCTCATGTGTTCAGTATTAGTTTAGCAGTTGAGTTCATTGACACATTTCACTGAAAATGGGGTTTAATTTACATCATAGAGATCTGGCTCTCTGAATTCTGATTCCGTTTCAACAGCATATGGTCTTTGCCATAAAGACCCTGATTGCATACCTAATTCCGGACCTTCCCAAGGACTTGCGGGACCGGATGCGCCGAGAGAAGTACCTGATCCAGGAGATGATGTATGAGGCCGAGTTGGAGCGACTGCAAAAGGAGAAAGATGAGAAGAAGAAGAAAGACAGGGCCCACCATAAGGAATGGCCTTGAATACAGCTGTCTGCTACATTGTTGGATTGGTTGTAAAAGAAAGTAATTATCTTCTTTGTAAGAACATTGGGTTCTGTTGTTTTTTTTTATGTTTTTAAAACTAAGTTAATTACATATTCAATATTTTTTCTTCTATTTTTTTTTCATGTGGCGTCAGATACTTCCTTTTAACACTCTTAAGGCCAAAAATGGCTTCCAGGAGTGATTTTTGGCTTTTTTACTGTATTGTTCCAGATTGAACTGACTACTATTGTAGATCGGTCAATGAAAGACATGAATACACTCAACCACCACACACCCTTCAAAAGATTTTTCCATTCCTGAAATGATGATTGCTAATTTTTTTCTATGAAATGATTTAATAAATATTTGAATCTAATGCTAAAACAGAAAAAAATCATCTGCAGCTGAATTCAAGAAAAATAGAACAAAAATATGAAGTCGTCTATTTCAGACCAACATGGTTTAATTTTTTACCAAATATTTGATGGTTATTACAGAGAGCTAACTTAAGGCCATGAAGCTTGTTGAAAAAAGCAATTGAGATTGAAAAGATCTGTTATGTTAAAATCTGATATGTAATTTTGAACACCCATCAATCCATTTTCTTTACACCCTTGTCCCTCAGTGGGGTCGGGAGGTGCTGGTGCCTATCTCCAGCTAACGTTCCAGGCGAGAAGCGGGGTTCACCCTGGACAGGTCGCCAGTCTGTCGCAGGGCAACACAAAGACACACAGGACACACGACCATGCACACACACACTCACACCTAGGGACAATTTGTAGAGGCCAATTAACCTGACAGTCATGTTTTTGGACTGTGGGAGGAAACTTGAGTACCTGGAGAAAACCCATGTATGCACAGGGAGAACATGCAAACTCCATGCAGAAAGACTGGGGCTAGGAATCAAACCCAGAACCTTTCAGTAAACTTTATGGCCCCAATTTAGCTCCATAGAGATACTTTAAAATAAGCTTTTTCTCATTTCCAGGCTTTCAATTGATATTTTTTTCTTTTTCTTTTACAGCGGAGGAGTTCTGCATGTACTGGATCGTCAAGTCTTCCTCCTGCCATGTTAGACCAGCACCTCCTGTTGGACAATTACAGAACTGCATCCAACACAGAGAGACCATGGAGCCTCTGTCTCAGAATTCCTCAGCACACGGGACTTTTAGCAGCCAATTTTGCAACTTTTTCTCTCTTGTTCAGACTTTTAGCAGTATTTGGCTTCAGCTCCTGAATGTAGATTACAAGCAAAAATAAAACGTTATTCCTTTGTAGGCGACTGGAGCTGCTCTGCGGAGTGTAACGAATGATAAACCTTGTTTACATGTCTCCTTGTTTTAGGAGTTTACCTTTTTTTTTGTTTTTGCTTTATTGTAAATAAAATGTTGAAATGAATGAATGTCAGGCCGTACGCTCTGCTGTAGTGTAGTGCAATAACAATAAAAGTCACATAGATGATGTCTCTTCTATTGATGCTGCTGTGGTACTTTCTACAGTTTGCTGTAAACGGAGGCTCAGATTAATACCTGCAGTAATAAAACATTATTTATTATGAGTCCCTTTGTTTTTTTTTTATTAAATGTTGACATTAATGCTAATGCTATTAGAGTAATATCTTTCAAGACAATTGCAAAACAAGTCATTCTAAGAAGTAGTCAATTTATAAGTCAAACTATTATTTTAAATGATAAATATTTAGCTGATTTAATTTTGATCCTTTCACATGAGTCCACTTTTATTATTATTATTAAAATTATTTTGAAGTCCCAGTAAATTTTTCACGCGGTACCATAAAATCAAAGAGGAATGTTTCAGTAGGAATATCATGGACCTCACCACAGGGGCCGAGTTTCATTGGCTAATGCCAATTTTACGTCACAGCGCAGCTACCACGTGCGTGACCGTCTCACAAACCCAAGCTACAGTAGTAAACATATGCTAATGTACATTGTGGAGTAGCAGACCGCAGAAAGTTTTTGCGTCAGGACTCGAAAAAGAATGGTTCTCCACTGTCAGTGGGGTATCTGCACAGGTGATGTCAGGTATCCTGATCGTATTTGTGGAACTAAAATTCACAGATTTCCAAAATCTGAAACGGAATGTCTTGCTTGGATCAAAGCTTGTGCACGACTACATTTGCAGCTCAACCGTCGTAGGACCAATAAGAACAAAGGAGTGTCTGCTGGTGTAAGTATTATTGCTCTGCTTTCTTTGAGTTTAGTGAATGAAAAAAAGAAAGTCAATAATAAACACATCCATTATGAAAACCTTTTAGCCAAGTACAGCATAATGGCAGTTGAAGCCTGTCTGTTACAGTCTTACGTTAGCTGAACAGATCAATATGCAATGTGTACCGTATCTGACATACATTACAGATTTTATTTTACCTGAAAAGGCTTTTTACTAAACTGTAATCATGTTAGCCACGCTAATCGTGTTAGCCACCGAGTACCATGCATCAGGCCTAGGCTTATTTGAATATTCGCCAACAGAAATCACCCTTAAAACCATGAATCCTCGACTTACCCAGCCTTGCAAGAACAATAGGCATCAGTGATCTTGTCCACAGCTATATTTATGCTGAGGGTGTGAGGATCTGCTGTGTTCCTCATCGACCGGTAGCATTTAGCTGTGACGCGCACAATCTTGGAGGCATTGCATGGCTCAAACACCTTGATGTCGTCCAAATAAGATGACATGAACTTGTTGGTTCCCCTGTCCATTGAATATCCGGCAGAAATGTTACACTAATCGACTCAGAAATGCTCTGCAGAGAATCACACATAGAAACTAAGCACTGCAAGGCTTTGTTTGTGAGACATGCAGTCACATGAGACTTTCGAGGGGCGTTTCTGGGTGGATCTTGGTAAGGTCCATTAGTGGTGCATGTCCTCTCCATTGTTTTTGTATTTATTTATTTATTTTTGGAAAATAAATTGCCAAAATAAATGAGGCGACAATTTAATGTTTATACAGTAGCGTCAGCACAAACTGTTGGTGTTTTCTTGTGACTGAGTTGTTCTTAATCATCATAAATCCATTTTGGTCTGAACACCTCTTCGATTAGCTGTAGCTTCGTCGTCTGACACGAGGAATCCGGATTTCACCTAAACGAAGATACCAAAGAGAGTTAGCTACACCAGGTAAGACTTCACTTCTAAAGTCTTGAAACGAGTTTAGAAATATCAAAAATATTAAGCAATATTTTATGCTGTAATATTGTGTTTATGTCTTTCACTATTATTTTTCAGTGTTGTTTGTGATCAATTTTGTTAATTTTTAAGTTTATTTTAACAACTGCGTGAAGGGGCTAGATGAAAATTAGCTTAATTTCAACTAAGTCAGGCACGGCGCTCAGCACGCTCCTTAATGTGCACTGACAAAAAAAATAAAATTGAAATTTTGATTTAAACTAAACATAATGAACTATATTAAATTAATGAATTAAAAATAACTAAAAACATAAACATATATTTGAAAAAAATCACAGTAAGAAATTTTTGAAAACCTGCTGTTCTCTTTTTCACCACCAGATGGGGCTAGAGCCCATTTCCAGTTTAACTATGGCAGCTTCCGTTTATTTGTTTTTAAATGTTAAAATTGATTGTAATGCTATTAGAGAACAATATCTTTCAAGACAATTGCAAAACAAGTCATTTTAAAAGTAGTTATGTTCATAAGTCAGACTATATATGTATTTTATGTACATTATAGATAGATAGATAACTCTATCTCTCGAGCTATCTAGCTATCTATCTAACATAGATTAAGGTGCATTAATTGTATTTAAAGTTAATGGCTTCTATTTAATTAACCTGACTGTACCTAAGCAGCCCGTGATGATAGTTGGTGTTAAATTGAGAAGAGGAGAATCGTGAGATGTGTTGAGCTTCCTAATCGTTTTTAATCAGCTCATTTCCCCACTCCATATTTCAGGAACATTTTTACTGACTGCTGTTCTCTCACCACTCTCATTGTGACCGGCAACGTGCTGTGGACATTCCCGTAGATCCATTTTATTTCCCAAACACGTGTTTATCCAACAGGATATCGTTCTGAACATCAAAGTAATCATAGATTAGAGATCAGAGGCTTGTCTTCCAACATGGATTACTCAGCAGCAGCAGCAGCAGCAGCAGCGTCCTGCAAAAGAAAAAAAATCCTCAATTTTCATTAGTAAAAGCAGGGGACAGAAGAGACAAACTGTGTTTTGTTCTCTATTGGTGCAACTCTTCTCCCCATAAGAGGATTATCTCTGACATACGCTCAGGGGTTACATAAGGCTGCCAGAGGATAATATCTGACATTTCCTCATATCCTGTATTTTGGCAGCTCCCGCTATGTGGAATTGGATGTAACTTAATGAGGTCTGGCGAAACAGTGGCTGTGTGGCATAAAAGGCAACAGGACTGTCCACAAGAGAATTAATCAGAGAAACACTCAAGAGAGCTACCACGGTGGTGGCAGCATCATGCCGTGTGGATGATTTATTTTTATTTTTTTTGGAAACAAGGAAGCAGGTTGCAGTTGATGGAAAGCTAGATGGAGCTACATGGGAGAAACCCAGTTGGCTCAGCTATGTGTTAGACTGGCCCAGTCAAAGTCCAAATACAGTTTTTTAAAAAACAGTGGTAATTCTAGAAAATCTATGCTGAATCCAGTTTAACACTTACAGAATCTCAGCTGCAACTGCAGTAGAGGTTTTTTGACTAGATTTCGCGTAAAGGAGGCACCTGCAGAGCTGTTGTCAGTCGGTTGCCATGGCAACAGGTCAGTGTGCAGCATTCAAGCATACTTTACTGATCCCGAAGGGAAATTAAATGTCGTTGTAACTCATATAATTAAAGAGTTGTTGAATATGGTGATGGCAAAGGGAACCAACAACACTAGCTGTGTTTCCGTGGATCAAAAAAATTGCACAATTAGACATTTGTAAAATAAATTAGCTCAATGAAAACTTGCTAATTTTGAGTTTCCATTAAGGAAAGGAAAAGAAAAGTTGGTGACACTTTATTTGAAGGGGTGTGAATAAGACTGACATGACACTTTCATAAACATGACATAACACCCGTCATGAACATTTATAAGTCCAATATAAATTTGTTATAAAAGTATTACTGATTGCACTTTAAAAATTAGGTAACTTTATGTTATTAAAGCTAAAGTTTAATCAGTAATGATTTCTTGGTTAATGTCAATTTTGTGCTGAACTTTGTGCACAGTGGCGCAGTTGGTAGAGCTGTTGCCTTGCAGCAAGAAGGTTCTGGGTTCAATTCCCGTCCCCGGTCTTTCTGCATGGAGTTTGCATGTTCTCCCTGTGCATGCGTGGGTTTTCTCCGGGTTCTCCGGTTTCCTCCCACATCCATCACGAACATGTCTGTCCATCACGAACATGGTGTTCGTGATGGACAGACCGTGACGAGCACAGAAGTCCAACAAAAGAACACCACTCGAGTTCAGATCAGGGGGGCCGTTCCTCCCAACCACGCCCCTCCAGGTCTCACTGTCATTGCCCACGTGAGCGTTGAAGTCCCCCAGCAGAACAAGGGAGTCCCCAGGAGGGGCACTCTCCAGGACCCCCTCTAAGGACTCCAAGAAGGGTGGGTAATCTGAACTGTTGTTCGGCCCGTAAGCACAGACAACAGTCAGAACCCGTCCCCCCACCCGTAGGCGGAGGGAGGCTACCCTCTCGTTCACCGGGGTGAACCCCAACGTACAGGCGCCAAGATGGGGGGCAACAAGTATGCCCACTCCTGCCCGGCGCCTCTCGCCGTGGGCAACTCCAGAGTGGAAGTACGTCCAGCCCCTCAAGGAGACTGGTTCCGGAACCAGAGCCATGCATCGAGGTGAGGCCGACTATTTCTAGCCGAAACCTCTTAGCCTCGCACACTAGCTCCGGCTCCTTCCCCACCAGAGAGGTGACGTTCCACGTCCCAAGAGCTTCTGCAGCCGGGGATCAGACCGCCAGGGTCCCCTCCCTTGGCCGCCGCCCGTAACACACAGCACCCGACCCCTTTGGCCCCTCCGACAGGTGGTGAGCCCATTGGAAGGGGAATCCACGTCTCCTCTTCGGGCTGAGCCCGGCCGGGCTCCGTGGTTAAAAGCCCGGCCACCAGGCGCTCGTCATCGTGCCCCACCTCCAGGCCTGGCTCCAGAGTGGGACCCCGGTGACCCGCGTCCGGGCGAGGGAACGCCAAATTCAAATTTGGTGTCCATCATGAAGGGATCTTCAGGCTGCGCTTTGTCTGGTTCCTCACCAGACAATAAATATTCATTTATTTCATGAATATTTATTCATGAAATAAATATTCATGTTCATGACAGATGTTATGTTTATGACAGTGTCATGACAGTCTTATTCACACCCCTTCAAATAAAGAGTCACAGAAAGGTTTTGAAGCAAAGATGAGGTGTTTTTCTTTCTTTTCTGGATGCATCAAAACTGGTTATTTTGCAAAACAGCAAAGGGAACAACTTCTTTCTCATTACAAAAGTCACATGATCAACAATCAGAAGTTGTTGATCATGACAAAAACCATACCGTAGTTGGAGGACAATGGTGCAACATTTTTCTCATTTACTTATTCTGTGAACAAACATATTTGTGTGTGATTTTTAACTGTGTTTCTTATTTAATGGAAACTTTGCAATTGCGAAATTGTGCTTTTGTCCACGTTAGCGGAATATCGACAGAGTTTTGGGCACATTTGTAATGGAAACACAGCTACTGTGTCATTAAAGAAATCCGCTTGAGGAGATCTGGGTGTGTGCTTGTCTCTGATCTGATCTGAAAGCCTGCTTGGTTCAAAAAGATCTGCCTTCAATGTTAAGGATACAACAGACATAAAAAATGTGCTTTCATTAGATTACATCATGTTGCTAAACTCTTATGTCTCCATATGCACTTTCATCAAGAATACAAATGCCTGATGCAAACTTTTTTTTCTATTTCTTTATTTCATTCTGCTTTATTTTACATTGTGTTATGATTTATTCTGTATAATACTGTAGAGTTAAACTTTAACTGACCTAGTTTTACCCTTTGGAAACGTATGTGTATATGGTAAATGGTAAGTAATTAAGCCTGTAGCACATCACGCGTTTCGTCTCATCCATAACCTCCATTATTTTTTATTGTCCAGCCTGACGCATCAGGAATGCAGCTTGTTTGCGCACATTGAGACCCCATGTCTCATCCTGGATCTTCACTGCAAACACCTGAGGGGGTTAAAAAGAAAAAAGAGAACGAAGGGAAAAAAGAATCAGAAATCTCCTGCTGTGACTTGGGTTTCGGTTGCCAGGGCAACGCAGCTGACAAATCAATCACCATTTCCATTCATCTTTTTCCTCTCTTCTCTTTCTTCCGGTGTCGTTTCCTCCATCCCTTCTTTACACAGTCACTGTTAGAAGGTGCAAGAAGTAAACAATGGAGACAGATTCTCCATTACTACGTGGTATATATTTATTTTTTTATTATATTTTGTGTTTTTAAAGTTAGACTGTATTTTCTGTTGAGAGTAAAACTACAGGTTACTAATTTCTTTTTTTTTTTGGTTAGTATATTTAACTCCTGTGACTTCTACACTCACTGAGTTTCCAATCACTATGTAATTGTGCAATTTAAGTTTTTGACAATAAATTTGTTTAATGGAAACATGCCAGTTTTTGGGAAAAAAAAGGGCAAGTTTTAAAATAAAAGGTTTATTGAAAACAAGCCAATAAACCAATTTCGAAATGTCGAAATTGGTTTATTGCAGTGGAAACAACCAGTGGCAACCAAGCGTTGCCACGGATGAAAACTACAATAAAGAGGACAACAGGACGTAGAAGGATCACGATGCGCCATTGCAATATTGTGGAAGAGAAATATTGACAGAATTTTCCTTTGTTTCAGATTAGCGACACATAAAAACCAAATGCTGCTTCTCCATGTTCGCTTCTGATTCTGGGGATCCAGAGTAGACCAGAACCAGGACTGATCTGGAAGGTTAATACAACAACAAGAAATGTTGTTCAAGGCAACAAGGATTTTGACAGCAAAGATTAAACTAAACCACAAAAGGATTTGGAAGTATTTATAGGAGTTTGACACCCTGGACGTCCTGCACATCACATTTCTCTCTGTATTCCAACTGCAGCCTCCCTTCTCTTTGTTATCCAACGAGGGAAAGGCGCCAGGCAGGGAGCTGTCTCCAAACTTTTTATCTTTCATTATGGATGAGGCGCTGAGTGATGCTATGGAAATAATTCTGAGAGGTAACTGCAATGCAGACTTGACCATGTGTCTCACTATTTTCTCTTTTCAACATGTCCAATGAAAGTTTTACTTTTGAGGGCCTCAAAAGTAATGTATATTATGTTGAATGATAAGAAAAATCATCCTCAAACTACTGCACAAAAAAACTCTTCATAAAGTAGAAAGGGGGAAATTAAAAAGTGGTTTCCCACTTGTAAAATGAAAATATTGAACCGTGATAATGGTTCAATAATTTACCTTAAGAGTTAGCATAACAGCGCTGAAAATAAAGTTGTATGCAGTTACGCTTCTCTAAACTAGCCGTGTCACTAGAAAAATCAGCTACTGTGACATTGTATCCTATCTGTGGCAAGACTTAGAAATTGATGATCCAATTTGATTTCCATTCAGTCAGACTGACCTTGACCTCTTTCGTGAAAAAGAAAGAGCAAAAATATCAGACTTCGGATATGCAAAATTGGTGGGAGAAAACCCAGAAAAATATTCTATAAAGTGTATCCAACTCATTTAAAGAGACGGAATGATGTTCAGAAAAATTTAATCAAAGTAATCTAACAATTATTTAGCCACATTAGCCACATTAGCAGGGTAAAGTAGCAGGTTATTAATGTATTTCAGTCTGATATAAATTCCAAAATAAAATCCAATGTAGAAAAGTGGTACGATACTTAGAAAAAAGTAATGTTGAACGTAATTAAAAGCAGTTGTTTTCTGTTGGACTTGATGGGTTTGGTGTTTTCGCCATCCCAGCTTGTAAATGCTTTACAGCCTGCAGCGCTGGACCAATATTAAAACCTTCAAAGACATCGGAAAAGCCAGGTACTGCCGTTCCCAGCCTGTGAGCCTGTTTCCACACTGAAATATTGGATGTGACCATAAAGGGCAGCGCTGTCATCGCCTGCCTCAGAGACAGAGGAAATTACTTCACAGATAAGGCTGTCCCTCCTTTTCACCCTGTTTCTATGGAATCTGGGTCAGCAGCAGGGACAGCACTGGACATGAGTTGTATTTGGTAGTGTCAATAAAAACTGCTTTAAAACTGCAGTATGTAACTTTAATTAAAAAAAAATATGCTCTTACAGTTTTGTTGGAAATTTTACTATGTATATTGTGAGACATAACCTGTGCCTTCTCTCCAAAACAACTAATCAGAGCCAGAAGAAAAAAAATTAAATTAAAGTTGGACTTTTATATCAGGCATAAATATTTTTTATAGTGCTGATCCCCTCAAACAATGGTTCCCAAGAAAAGAGCCATATTTGAAAATGCTAATCATATGGATATATTACAAGTCATTAATTCTGAAGTCTTGTTGGTGAGAAAACTAACATTCGAAATAATTTTTGATTCAGAAACCAAATTTTCTATTCAGACGGTTTAGAGATTCTGTTTTAAATTACGTAATGAGGAATAGAGAGTATAAACATATACAAGATTAATTTAAAACAATTTTACAAGATCCAATACTGTATCAAATTCCATAGCCAAATTAGGTTTGTACACCTAAACTACCAGCATTAGATAAACTTAGCTCCCTGGCTTTTTCTTAGATAAAATATCAAAAGTATTATTAAGAATATATACATATTGGGTGGGTGAACGCCCTTGTAATGCAAATATGCAAATCGATCTTTGAACACTGTGAATCAAATCGGAATTCCCACGACCAGGACTTACGATTTTTTTAAAGAATCGATTTTTTTTGTGCACTTCTACTGCACGAGCGTTTGAAGTTTTTTTTTTCCACTCAATAAAAAAAAGAAACTTGCTCCCTGCATGCTAAAGTACAATTTACAATGTAACCCAAAATGAATCACCTTCGCATTGCCTACAGCTGAAAGCCCACGTAAAATTAAAGCTTCTCAATGTTTTTAAACCTGTAAAATCCCCTTTTAAAAAAAAAAAAAAAGAAAAAAGCTTGTCCTTCACGTTATTTTTTTCCCTACACATCTTTAAAACAAAAGTTAGTTTTACTCTGATCCACAGTCATAATATTTCAATCTCTTCCTGGGCCAAACACTCACCCCATCAACAAATAGCTCCCATCAGTCTCTGAGCTCTGAATCACGTTCCCTCCCCTGTCTGCCTCCTCCGCTCCCTCTGATATGCACCTTAACCGAGGCTTTTTACCAGATGAAACATCGATTCTCTCCACTAAGCCCTCTCTTGTTTTCGGCTGAAGCACTTTATCGTTCTAAGCTTTCAAGAACGAGTTCAAGCACGCCGATTTCCACTCGTGGTGAGCTGGAATCTTGTTGCCCGCGCAATGTGCCAAGCGTTGCCTTCAATTTTTATGTTTTGATTGTCCCATTATGAGGACAGGCGTGGATCAGGCTGTATGGATCCACCAGTAACTGCAAGCAAAGACACCCACGCGTCCACAAAACCCATAACCCAACTCTTCATATCAAGCTAACATTGAGCCCGGCACCTCGGCTTTGTGGATGCAAGAATTAAAAGATACGCTGCACTTATTCTAGCTATGCATACTATAAAGGCATTAACTACTTTATGCCCACATTTCTTAAACTTTGCTACAAAATGCTATATGGGCAGTTTTATGTCGACGTCTTTATTGAGCATTACATCATGTTATAATATTATTCCCTCATCAAAACCATACCTTGTTGTGATTCTTGTCGTGGATGTTTGAGCAATCCCTATTTCAAAGCGTTAGATTACGGTGTCAAATTATTTTTAAGCCATGTTTGATATATATGGAGCATTTTTATAATAATTGAAGGTAACACAGTTACTTAATTGAGATATTGAAATACATAATACTGACCTTTAAGTATTGCAAGAAAAATACAAGCTAAGTAACCGTAATGTAGCTCTAGTAAGCACCAACTAGTAATTAGAGCTGAAAGTAGTTCTTATAATGTATTAAATCTGACTCTGTTGCATCAAGAGGACATGTTATAATTTGTCTCTGCCTTATTCATCATTCACTAATGTTAGGATATTGGCCTCCTCTGTTTTATTATAGCTGGCTGGGTGTTAACATTGCAGATTTTTATTTTATTGGTGTTGCATGCAGATTTGCCGTTATGGTTTTGTCTTCAATTATAACAATAACAGCTGGTAGTAAATTAGTTCAAATGGAACCATTAAAAAGAGCTAACGTGCTGCCAGTGCCTTCCCTCTGAGATGAGCTCAAACAGCTCAGTAGTGCTGCTCACCTCTCTCCTCAAAGAAATGAGTAGGCAGCTGCTACCACTTACTTAATTTTTTCTCCATCTCCTTTACTTTTTTTTTCTCTCTTTCTGTGAATTTCGTTTCTTGAGGAATGACACGTGTTTCTGAGGGAACACAAAACTCAGAAAGAAAGTCCAAACCTTTGAAATCAGAGAATGTAGCGCTCCGCTGAGCCTTCGTCCAATTCTCAATTAGCATATCTCCCCATCTGTCCGTCCCTTTGAGCCCTTCCTTCTCTAAACCTTTAAATTTATATCTTTGTTACGTGGTTCTTGCTAATAAAAATGTATTTACTCATCTTAAACATTCAGGCATGACATAAAAGCAAACGGAAGACATATTTAAGAGGTAAATGCGTTTTCACAAGAGCTGCATGTTGCCAATGCGACATTATAATACGAATGCGCTGCAAGCATTATTGGATCAACGCCAGGCAATATCAATATCTGCAAGTTGTTCAGATTTTGGACCAAAATTTCCTTTTTAAAAGTACTTTGCAGATTATAAACTAGATCCTTTTTAGTAAAGGGCTGCCTTAAAGTGTGTTGTTCATATTTCTGATAGACTGAATTAGAGACGATCCATCAACAACGCGAATGAGAACCCGAGGTTAATTAAACAATGGGAACAATTTGCTAAATGAATCCATTGTCTTTTTTTGTTTTTCATTACTGTTCCTATTTTAGTTCCAGCCCACACTTCCATTTTGTGCAGGTGAATTATGAATAGTCAGGAAATTACTGCATTTACATTAGACTCATAGAGTAAATGATTCTGTAGTGCTGGGCAATACTTCCACATGCAATTACTGTATATTTAATAGGATCTGTGATTAATACAGAACTTTGGACAGCATATTATATTAGGCCTTACCACAACTATGACAATAATAATTAACTGAACACAAAATACTTTGCCATAAAGACAAGTGGCTATTATTGACATTGATGCAAACTATTCTGTTGGACTATTAATACTGATTATATAGTAATTTGTACACGTTCAAAAAAGACTAATTTTACATGTTTACTGCAATTTCACTCCACTCAGTTCTCGCTTCAGAGTACAGTCTGGACTTTCTCCCATTCACTTGGATTCCTCCAAAAGAATTTCTACCCAACCAATCAGAGAAAAGTAGAAGTTTTGAACGTTGATGTCAATTTTCTGCGCTGTTTTAGAATTGTAGTTTAGCAATGTTTTTTTTTTTACCAAGCTAGGGTGAAATATTTTTTGTTGTTCTAAAATAAATTGTAAAATTACATTTGCTTTACAGAATCTGTTGGAAACAATCAGTCCGGGATTCACAAAACTATACATGTATTTTCTTTTTATGTCCTACAAAATTCTACAGTAATCCTCAAGTGGCATTGTAAAGATTTTTAAGACTTTCTGATCATTGTTGAATTATACAATCTCAGTATTTTCACTTTCCAACAAACTGTAAAGTAGCCCTTCAAAGCAGAGACAGACCTCATAGCCATTAGCAGCTAATAGTTAGCCAGTCATGGTATCTTCACACTGCCTACTAATCATTTAAATCAGTTTTCATGCTGTTGTCATTTTTCTTATGCCTACTGTTTCTTAGATGTGCTTCCACATAAGCAAGTTAGCCATTTACTGCTTGAAAAATGGAAACAAAACTCCTTAGATTTGTTATTTTTCTTCATTCTCATCCATGAAAAATAAGTCACCTAACTGAGGGCAGCAGATCATAAACACTCTCTCTGTAACAACATAGATTTTTATCTGCTGAATAGCAGTGGAAAATGTGTTCCAGGCTTTTGTACAAGACTGACACTAGCAGCACATTGAGAAGGTCACGCTACAGAGCTGTGAAAAGCAACATGTCACGACAAAGTAAACAGGAATACCTCAGGTGTCTGTCCAGCACCTGCCTTAAAACTGCTCCCTGTACGAGCTCATGACATTTGCAAAATTTATTTTCTGACATTCCAGCACTAAATTTGTTTTCTTTAACATTTTGTTTGTTCAAAACTAGTCACCCATATGCAGTACACCAAATGCTCATAATAAACCATTAAAAAAAAAGCTTTTTCTACATATTGTTACATAAATTCCCTACAATCCAAAGAAAAACTTGTCCAAAGCTTTTTCTACATATTGTTACATAAATTCCCTACAATCCAAAGAAAAACTTGTATCTTTAGGAGAAAATATGAAATGGAAAAGTTGGATTGCATATGTGTGCACCTTCCTAAATTAATACTTGTGGCTGTGACAAAAATAAGGTTTTGTCACAGTGGATAGAATTATGAGTATTTCCAAAAAGTCACCAACCTGGACTGAAAGGCCTGCAAGATGGTTGAGGATGAAGCAAGATTTTATTTTTCATGCATCCAAATCAACAAACATGACTGCAGGGGAGGAAATTTCTGTCCTATTCAAAATAAGCAACTATATCTATTCAGTCACCAGAGACAAGAAATGACCTTGATAGATGTAATGCTTAAACAAAAGTAAATAATTGTATGTGAACTGATTATTTCATGTTTTTAAATGTTGAGATATTGGTGGCAAAAGCCAAAGTTATTTGTAGTGGTCTTATGTTTCTCAATCACAAAAAGCGAACTGTTCAAACGGGGTGTGTAGACTCTGAAGAGCCGCTGTAAAAGGATCAGTGTTTTGCGGTAGCCTCGGCAGAAGCCTGTAAGAGGATTTCTGGAAAGGCGATTTGTTAACTAAAAGGTTGTTTGTCATTATCAAATCCTTCTGATGTAACATGACTTTTCTTTTTTTTTTCCACCCAAACCGCCTCTTGATTTATATCCCAATAAATCCACAAACACACGAGGTAAAACGCAGCGGCCAAACATGAAAAGACAAACGTCTCGTTCTTGGACTCACCTCCAGCACCAAGACATTTTATTCCATTTTCATTCATCATGACAAAATGTCACCGGTGCTACTTTCTTCTTGACCATAAAACAGAAAAGAAGCCCTTGTTAGGACAATGTTACCTAGCATGGACGAGTAGCTGGAGAAACATTAGCAGATGTGGTGATGTGCTGCTAATGATCCCACACGTTCGGAGATCAGACAAAGGAAAGATGGAGAAATGTGGGTCACAGTGAGCTCTAGGGCATTGAAGCAAACATCTCTTTGATTTGTGTGATAGTGATCTGGGCTGACTGAAGCCTCCGGGCCGAGCCCAAACACTCCTTCTGTCCTAGTAGATACAGATCTATCTTCAGGGAATCTGTCCAGCGATGTGTGTAACAAAGTGGTTAGGATGTAGGCAAATACATTTTCCACAATTCCAAAAAAATTGTCAAGTGTTTACCTTGCTGCTGTAGTCACAAAAAATATCCGAATGTTTGGACCTGAACTTCCATGGCCCTTTAAGGAGGAGCAGAATAAACTGTATTCTTGTCATAATTTATGCTCAAAAGCTATAAAATTGTATCTTCTGCAGCTTAGAAATCTGCCCAAAAAGTCAGATTGCTCTTTGACTGCAGTCAAAAACACATTTAAACATAATATAGTTGATATGTGGCACTGCTACAAAATGTGCTATTCCTGTTAAGGTTACAGAAATGAACCATTGACAACATTATTTAATCCCATGCTATGATATTCAGACAATCTGTTTGCAAGTGCTTTAAGTGGCTCCAATAGTAAAGCACTCTGAGTTACATCTTTGAATCATCAGGAAACAAAGATCCAAGCTATGGCCAGTGACTCATGCATCCTAATTGTCCCATTAGTGCCCTTAATGGTCCAATTAGAGTAATTGTTCTGACTAGAACTTATGAGCTTCTTCTGAAGAAGCCTTCTGAATCAAAGGTATAACATCAGCAGGAAGCAGTAGATCTCCTCACTTAAAAAATATACTTCATGGGTAAATAATTTACTAAGTCTTGCTTTGGTGTATATTGAATACACTCTTTCTTTAAACACACTTAACTCGGCTTATATTCATCTGATTTAGATCCTTATAAGTCATGTTTATAGATAACCTAGTATGACTAGTAACTGGTGTAAAAGCAATTTGCATAATATTGGAAAACCTGAAACGGTTTAGTGCCGTTTACTCTGTTTCCTTGTCAAAACCTTTTGTGTAGCTGAGTTGAAACACTCATTATTACTAGATTATTGTCCTACTGGAAGAACCTGATCCTTAAAGCCAATAGCTGAGTTTCCTTAACAAATGTGTACAAAAAAAACTTAATTTCACAATTATTGTTTCCATTAAATAAGAAACTCAATTGAAATCACACGTGGATAAGTTTGTTCATGTAATAAGTCATTAAAACCCATGCTGCGCCAATGTCCTCCTACCACTTCCTGTCGTTGCCTTCTTTGTGGGTTGCACCAGTGGCAACATCTGTTGTTGATCATGTGACTTCTGATACATAAAAAGTGTACATAAACCACTTCAGATATGGCCAAAAAAATCACCTCATCCTGACACCAAAACATTGTCGAAAAAAAAAAACAAGAAACTGCCATGTTTCCATTAAGCAAATTTATTTCTGAAATGTCATCTTGCACAATTATATGGTCGATGGAAGCGCAACTAATGACAACTATATCTTGTGCACATAGGACAGTGGAAACAGAAACCCCTAGGATAATTGTTATACCTCTTAACAAGATTGAGTGTAAAATCCGATATGAACGTGTCCTGTTAGTATTCAATCAAATGATACTGATGAACAGTGTTAATGTCAAAAGTGTCATTTCTAGCATGACTAAAAGTCGTTTTAATGGCCAGAGAAGTGTTCAACATTTAATTTACAAACAGGACACAGTTGTTAAGGACTAATCAATGACATTTACAACAGTTGACATTCTACACCTATAAAAAGAATCTTTAAACTCTAATGTATTGACACAGAACACAGATTTAGATTTTTAATGCTAATCTTAAAACCCCAATCAACAAGCTAAATGTTGGTAGGATGCGTTATAAAGACTCATCCAATGACTCCAGCTCAATTGCTAAAAATCGGCAAGCAAAGCCTTGTACTTTGTTATGAGGATTCCCGTAACGGTTTCATGTGAACAGTTTTTGAAGTCACACAACATGCTAGTGTCTACATAAAGTCAAATGAGGGAAGACACAAAAAGCAAAAGGCCATAAGTCTGGGACTCCACACCAAAAGTAACTAAACAACAATTTAGCTAATCGCAGCAGCGCAAAGATGCCTTTCTCTATTACAAAAATAAATTACTTGTTGATACATTGAGTAACAAGCATATTAGTATCCCAAATTAAGCACCAACTGGTGTTCAGATTTTAAAAGACGTCCAACCAAGAACTGTGATGATAGTTTTGAGTGGAAATAAGTCACAGTTCAAGGATATTGATTGATTGTTTTAAAGGGCATCATAAGGTGGTGGATATTTATGTTTCCCACCTTTGAAGACATGGATTATTTCAGGTTCTGCTAATTATCTTTACTGTGCAGTTAGCTAATGTTAGCATCTTCACTCTGCTATGACTATTTATTTATTTAGCTCAGATTTTAATCAACATCCAGGTCATTGTGTGCCAACAAAACTCAGACAAAGCTGTTCTTCCAGCACAAACATTTCTTTGAACATCATAAAATTTAGCGATCTGTGTTTCAACTGCTCTCTCTATGTCCCCATCATTCACAGCGGTCCTAGGAAAAACTAATTAGCAGGATAAACCAAGATTTGTCTACAAAATAATCTGGACAGCCCACGAACCCGTATGGTTTCTTGTGTGAGCGTCTGGATTCATAATGCCTTGTTTCCACAGAGCAGTATGGCACAAGTCGGTGCGGTTCTGTACTGTAGTTTGTCTGTTTCTGTTGTAAAAGTGGAAACAGATCTGTATCTGTATTGTCTGATATCTGCCTTGTTCTGCACATGAACACAGGCTTGTAGCATTTTGTAAAACTCTTAGCAAAGGAGTGATCAACAGTCTAGGCTAGAATCTCTGTAGTCGAACAACAAAAACGTTGAGTGGTGGAAATACAGACTAGTTTGTGAGGAAGCCGATCATCTGTAGTTGAAACACAGCTTCTGTTTCATCTGCATTAACTTTTTTCAGGACAAGTTCCCACTAAAATATACTGCATTGAAACTAATTCTGAGTTTCTCTTAAAAGGCACTCTTCATGATCATATTCACACCAATGCGAAAACAGATTACTCCTACATGTTTTAGCATTGTGTCTCTGCAAACCGAGCATCACAGTCCCACATTACCATGAAAATTTCTAAGCAACAATTTTCACTGAACTTGTCATTTGAGAGTCAATAGGCCCACTTTTATGTGAACATAATACATGTATTGCTTTGCGTGTAATTTTGAGCCAACGCTGAATTCTATTTGAGTTAAATGGACAGAGCTAAAAAAAACTATAACAGATGAGGTTTCCATTTGAGAGCGATCGTATATAAAAACTGTGCTGACAAAGTTTTTTCAGTTTTTGCTTTTTTTGCCACCCAAAAGTGTTTCAGATCATCAAGTTAATTCTAATATCAAAGACAATGTCGTTGCCTGCAAAGCCAGTTTCCCACTGATGAGTTCATTTATTAAAAGAGGAAAGTTATTTAAAACAAACTGGCCCTATGTGAAAAAATAATTGCATGCTTTGTAAAATAATGAACTTTTTATGTTTAGCACTTTTTTTGGAGAGCTTAGTTCAAATTTACTGGATATGCCCTGTGCTAATCACTACTCTGCTTGATTGTAGTTGTTGTCACAACACTTATCAGGTTAAGGGGGCGTTTACTTTTTCACCTTTAAGGTTGTTGTGTGGCTGGTTCGGATAGATTTTTTACTTAAATAATTTAAATGGTCATTTCAAAACTGCAGTATGTGTTAATTTGTGGGTCATTATGGGGTGTTTTTGATATTAAAATTTGATTGATGATTTGAAACATTTATACATTTATAGCTGAACCCATAGGAGCATTTTAAAATGACGAGTTCCATGAGACAACAAAGTTAACAAAAAAGGACAAACTATAATTTTATCCAGAACACATGCTAGACACAGTAGACAGATAAAGTCCTCCAACTCCACTCATCAGTCAGGTGTGAAAATATCCCTACTGGCCCAATTTAAAGAGGCCTCCCACGTTTCTATGATCTCTGTGATCCATGCATGAACGATTCTCAGAGATAACGGGGACATTTCCATATGAACTCTGAATATAGAACAGACAGAGAATAGACATAATTTAAATTCTACTCTGTTAAAGGGCTGCATTTGAGACAAATTCCCCAACCCAGAATGGACAAGCTACTTCACATAACTTACATTTATATAAAATGTTTTTTCCCCCTTCCACTTCGAATACACAAAATAAACTTTTAAGAGTACAATGTTGTTAAGAAGGTGCTTTTCCCTCACTACACCTCCTGAGCAGGGTCTTTCAGGGTGTGTCCCACTGTCCTACTTCCATTTTTGAGAATTCCCTCAGTGGAAATATGGTCCAATGTCATCACTGGCGTTTTTGGGACACTAATATCCGAGTCCTCTGCCTGAGGCTCTAAGAACGCTACCCTCTTTCCATTGGCACGCCTTTGTCCTGATTCTACCTCTCTGGGGTCTGAACAGAGAATGATGGCCGTGCGCCACAGCCCCTGGAGCCACCGCCCCGACTTTCCCGACACTGGCAGGGCGTGAGGTAGAGGTAGAGCAGGACCAGTATGATGCTGATCACACAGGAAGCAAGGGTGGTGAACGCCGTGTTGAAATGTTCGCCGCTACTGCGACGAGCCAAGCCCGTGGTAGAGGAGACACTTGAGTTACCAACCATGACCCTGGCTTCTGGAGATTCAGCTGAATCATAGTAGCGTCCCCGAGCAACCACACACTCGTATATGCCAGAGTCTTCCATTAGCGCTCCTTGGATTTCCAGCGTGCCATTGGGAAAAACCGACAGACGAGAACTCGGATCACTTGCTGAGGAATTCAGTGCTGTTCTTGGGGTAACCCAGAAGACAATCAACCCTTGCTGGACAGGAAGACCTAATCCAGGACAGGGTACTCTTAGCCAATCGCCAGGCTCTACTCGATAGCTTTGTGCCTCCAGAGGTATGCCTGACAAATCCTGATGTGTACAATTAACCTCTCGAACTGCAGTCCCTCTACATTGGTATCCAACTTGGAAATACACCAGTGGGCGATACTGTTTCCAAAGCCAATACTCAAGCAAAGCAATCAATGCACAGTCGCACAGCAAAGGATTTTCCTGCAAATATATTTCGCCATGGCGGCTGACAGACAGCAGGCTCTGGACGGGTACTTTGGACAGCCTGTTGTATGACAGATCCAGGAAGGTCAGGTTATGTGGTCGACCGGGGTCCTCAAAAAGTCCCAGCGGGAAGGATGTTAGTCTGTTTGCTGAGAGATAGAGTCTCTGCAGACTGTTGACATCACTAAAGGCCCCCGGCATTATTTGGGCAATCTGGTTTCCTATCAGGAGCAGCTCTTTAAGTTCTGTCAGCCCTCTGAAGACGGATGAGTTCAGAACTCTCAACTGGTTAGATGAAAGGTCCAAATGGAGGAGACGTGGTGTCGCAGTGAAGGCGGCCATCTCGATTTGGCTTATGGAGTTCCAGCTGAGAACGAGTGTGGTGAGCCGCTGAAACGGTTGGGAAACCCAGTCCACCTGCACGGCTCTCAGGACGTTGTGGCTCAGGTCCAGCCTTGTGGCATAGCTTGGAAGACCAAAGGGTAACGCAGACAGATTGCTCCCACTGCAGGAAATGATATCACTGGCACAAAGGCAGTGTGGTGGGCAAGGGGCCACTGTGGGAATGAAGCCAAATAACAGCAGGAGCAGCATGGCTGCAACAGCAGGGTGGCAACAGCTGCCTCTAACATCAGTCTTGCCTAAAAGCTGTGATGCAACACCATGCATACTGGACACCGCTGGGACAGGACTCAGGTTACCGTCTCACTCGGTGAACACATGTCAGGTTTACAAGTCTCCGATAACACACTGCACACCTGAGAAACGGAAATGAACAAGGGGAAAAAAAGACAGAAGAATCAGAGGGATTGTCTTCTCCCTGTTATGTAATTCTGTTTAATCTAAAGAGTACTATGTTTAAATGCTCCAGCGCAGGACGCAATGATTAAAAAAAGACATAATAACAAAAACACAATAGGACTGTGTAAGCCAAAAGACACATGATTCTAAAAATACACGAAAGCCTGATCCGGAGCTCTGATGGTGGTTGACATCACCAACACTTGACAACTGGTGGTTCCTGCTGGAACAAGTGTAATTGGATCCATGTTTATAATCACCAGTTTTCCACCTATAGTTCTTCATTCCCTTACCTCCTGATTTAATAAAAAAAAAAATAATGATAATAATTCAGTTTTGGTTTCACAACTTCTTTGTTTCGCATCTTTGCTGTAATATTGTAAACATTACAGTATTTATAGTAGCCATAAACTAAACAGTCAACGATTAAGTTGTGCAGTCAATAGGGACAATCTTGTGCCATTTTCTTTACACATTTAAAAGCAAGGCGAGCAAATACGGTGTGAGTTTAAGAACAAAAGATATATATACCATTACAAATTCCAACCAATTTTTTAAAGTAAATATGTTCAATTCTACATAATTTCCAAAAATGATTTTCCTAGCAAAGATCAGCTTGCTAGCATTAATACTGAAGGCAGACTTGCTATCACTGAACTAGCTAAAGGTGGATACAAACTTACGGTAATAATTTCTTCCTATAAGACAAAAACTTACTGTCTTATGACCGTTATTACCCTTTGTTAAGTTTACTCATTTATTTGCAATTTAACATATAAACACATACGCTTTGCATACCAAATTTAAGTCTCACTCAGACACAAACTCTCATAGCTACAAGTCTTGTGATGGTTTCTATATTTTATTCAGTTTATCAATTTATTTATAATACAACCCATAAACACCATTTATAATTAAACATGCCAAACAGATGAAAGAAGCCAATAGGCAACAGGTTATTGGTAGAAAATGGCCATAGCTGAATTACAATAACAAACTAATATTTAATATCCAAAAAAAATCATTTTTACAGTGTAATGGGCTGCATAATTAACATGTAAAACTTGTGTTGTTCTAAACTTTACATTTTTCACTGGGTAGAGTAGAAAGTCAGGGAGCTCTGATGAAAATATGTATGATTAAAAGTACATAAAATAAAGAATTTTACTTTTGTATTTTTTTATACTTTTATTTTTTGTCCTTCACACACAAATAAATTATTAGGTGTCTATGATCTTTTACCATTAGCTGTAAAAGTTTACAATTTCACTGAGACTATATTAATGCAAAAAGCAAAAGACAAGTAATTGATTCAGATCATTTGTTTTCATCCAACTTATGTTCGGATTTATTAACGCTCTGCCTTCTTGTTTTCACTATTCCTCTGCGAAAGAAAACATGAAAGATTATTCGACCCTCCCCTTCCGAGTTCCCAGCTGCCTAACCAAATGGCGTTACATAAAAAAAAAAAAAAAAAAGCCAATTCACCTTCCCGTCCACACTGTTGCCTTTTCCAGCCCGCCCTCCTGCTCCGTCGCTCGGCCGCTCCGGAATCCTAAAACCCCCGCAGGAGGAACTTGGCTGTTTGCGGAGCGAAGCGCGCCGCTTCCAGCCGCTCGGATGATCCGCGCCGAGTCTGAGAGGGAAGCGGCTCACCTGCATGTCGGACGGCATGTGGGTGCGGGCGGGGCGGGGGGAGGCCGGGCCGGGCCGGGCGGGGCGGGGGGCGGGGGGCGGGGGTATGGGGGGGGGGGGGGGGGGGGTCCTGCCCTGGGAGTCAACACCGAGCTCACACAGCGACTGGCGACCCGAGAGAGGAGGAAGCCGCGTGGAAGAGGAGGAGAGGAAGGAGGTGGAGATGGAGCAGCATCAGCATCACCAGCTGATGAGGATGTGGAGGGAATGTTGGATTTGTGTGCCGTTAGTTTGAAAACAAGTTTATCACGTCCAAGTGTCCAAATAATTCAGGTGTAGGAATCATTTAATTAAAGCTGCAGTATATAGCTCTTACAATTTTTTTCCCCACATATTATTAAAACCATCACCATGTCGTGACAGTGTGAATACTGTCACGACTTGGTGATGGTTTTAATAATAAAACGGCCCATGAGTCAAACAAAGTGAGCAAAAAAAAAAAACGCAGGGAGTTTTTATCTGCAGTGAGTGGTACTGCTGTGCTACTATTTGTAGCTAAACCAGCTGTAGTTTAGCAGAGAGTAACCAGGAGGGAGTGAGCACAAGAGTGATTGGCAGCACTAAGACCCTCCTCTTGGCTCTGATTGGGTTTTCGATTTAGTGTATTTCTGTATATTTGTACTGGGAGCAGACGGAGGATGTTTTTTGAGCTCCTCTGAAAGATGGAAGGAAGATAGGGGGAAAAAAATAAAATGAAATAAAAAATTAAACTGAATTGAATTTTTTTTTAAAATCATGAAACCTAATTTTATGATTTAGGTTTGTGATTGGCTCATATTAGGCAATATTAGCAAAAATCAAAATGTTACTAGTCATGTTCATCTTTCTGATTGGCTGCCTGTCAAGTTCATCAAGCATTAGCATTGAAGACATTTCCGACAGGAAAAAGACTGAAGGAATTGTTCTCTTACTAAGAGAATAATTATTAAATAGTGAAGAAAAGGGAGCCAAAACATTCAAAAAGTCAAGGGGTTCTTTTGCATTTTGTTTGTGGGTTTGCTCTCTGGGGCCGGAACAGAAGCTAATGCTGTTTGTGGAGCTATAGCATAAAGAGGTTTGGGAACAGTTGATCGAATTCGTCACTGGGCTTGGCGTTGTTCCCGGGCAGACTGGGGCACGTGGGTGGTTCTGTGTTCGGTGGTGGAGTGGGGGGTCGCCTGGGGTCGAACTGGGCAGCGGATTGCTAGCCCCTCTTCCTTAGCCGGCTCACTTTTAACCCAAAACCCCTTTATCATGTTTGAGCTATAACCCATGAAATGGCCTCAGAGTGCCACACTCTGAAACAAGCAGCCTGGTCCTCTGCGTTCGAAGCATTCAGATGTAATTGGAAATTAGGGTATCATAAAGTCTGCAGGGATTTCTGAGCGTGTCCTTAGATAATAACCCCGTCGCCTCTAATAGAGGCCTTCGCAAGGACGATTCGGTTCATTAACGATAACATCACTGTAATTAAGCATCTGCGACTTTAAGGGCATCGTTGTCAATTCCCGACCAGAGGGTGCGGTGCGAATCGCTGTTTGGCTTCACCCTACCGTGAAGAAGTCTATAAAACATAACTAGGCCCGCCGAGTTGTGGAAGGAAGTAAACAACCAGCTGCAGCTACACCCTTTGGCTTTTTTTTGTGGCGCTAACTGAGGAGCAGCATTTTAGGATTTGCTCATTGGGGCAGAATATTTCAGATGGCACTAAGCTGTCGGTGCAGTTTATGTAATCCTCGTGTTTCCTGAAATAATGTTGATCTGTGGAGCTGTAAAGGATAAACCATGTTGTTGTAGGCAGCTGCTTCACTTATCTGAGTATTTGAGGGGTTTATTTTGCAACAAATGAAAGCTTTCCTTGAGGTACGTCAAACGTATAAGCTACAGTTTTGTAAAAAAAATATATATATTTCCCTTATGGATTTCCTCTTTTTTTGCTTTTTATAATACTTCACTGTTTACAAGTGAATATATTAAGTTTTCACGTTAAACTTAATTTGATTACGTGTAACAAATTAACTGAAATTTCTTAAAGTCTCCTTTCCTTTTTTTGAGTGTGACAAGGAAGAAAACCAAGAGGAAACCTGAAAAGAGGGAAATCATTTTTCCACACCTCTGCATGAACTCCAACAGGCATCAACTGTTTTTGTTTTGGCTTGATTTCTTATTTAGTCTCCCAGACCCGAGCATAAACACTCGCTGGCAAAATGAAAGGAGGACAAAATCAATAACATCCTCACTTCCGAAGACGAGTCAATTCCATTATCTGAAAAGCGAAACGAGAACAGCGGCTCCGGGCCAATCACGAGGCTGCGGTAATTACGAGCCGTCCACGGGGGACGTGGTGACAGACTGAACGTTTCCATAGTGCCAACCATCAAAGGGAAAGGCCTTCGTGGATTCTCCAGAGGGCCCGTCTCCTCCGCAGGATCGCTCAGTGAGGTTGGCTTTAATGCACAGGCTACCGCTGTGTGCTATTTGTTTTCATCACCCATGTGCTGAACAGCATTAACACAACAGAACACAATGCATCCAGTTCTTCATAAATTCATTGCTGCATTTATTTTTGTTCTGTCAAAGAAGCTTCGACTCTGAATGTTTGATTAGAATAGTCTTGTACGGTATATACACTATTAAAGGGACAGTGCTACGTATTTTCCAGGCATACGCCACTTTATGGCACAATCAGGTAACTGTGTTAATGTCAGTTGTTGTAGAAATTTGACATATGCATATGCAGAACCGCACAGCATTGTGGGAGATGTAGGCACAGGAAAGACTTCAGCTGCTCAACCTGTATCTGTATACTTTCCTGTGCCTACATGTAATCAAAGATATGTTGTATGCACAGGTGCAACTCTCTCAAAGTATGGGAGAGTTGGACGTGCAAGAAAGCAACAGAAAACCAATTTGGATGCAACTGACTTGACTTTTTACACTTTTTGAGAGTTTTTGGATGGCGAGCCATGTCGCTCGTATCCAACACGCCATCTGCGATCAAAGTAGTTTTCATTCCCACCAAATATTGTCTGGATTGTCTTTGGTCGTTTTCTCAGATCTCTGCTTTTATTCCACACAGACCCCATGGATCCCATCAATCCACACAGAGTGTCCCCTCCTCTCAGCCCTGATCCACCTCAGGAATGATCCACACAAACAGAGATTCCACCCCGAATGCAAACTCACCGGCTGAAGATGGAAACCATCAAAACACCAAGTGCTGCTGGTCTCGCAGAGGTACTCAGACCTTCTTAGTGGAACTTGAAAGAGAAACTTTCCACTTAGCAGGAGAACGTTTCCGTTCTAGACGTTGGGACTTGTTTCCACTCCCAGCGCGATGCTCTCAGCTGCTGTGACTGCGGACTATCTCTGCTATCTATGAGCTCATTCTGCAAACGCTCCAACGTTTAACTGGAAGCACTGGGGCTGAGACCAGCACAGGTCAAAACTGTCACCTCTCGGTTATGTTAAGTGGTTGTGAGGTAATGTGCTGCCTTAAACAATTCATACAGAACCATCCTGCATCCACACAATTTGTCACATATTTAATTACTTTACATCTGCAAACTATAGAGGAACGCAAAGGAGTTTATAACTGTTATGAGGGTGGATCATGATGGTTTTTGTTTTTGGACAGAAATGTGAAATGAGTATGTTGCAGGATGTCTCTACCAGCTTTTAGATATCAGAATTTTTTCAGTTTCTAGCAGTTGGATTACAATTCTTAGGGCCACAATTCAGTTCAGAACTGATTTTTAATTGAAAAGCCAATTTTTCTGTTCAAACGATCCAGAGACTCTGTTGATGTGACTGAGGAGAGGAAAAGACAGTGGAAGCAAGTTGGACATTTATTTAAAAGTTCTGTATCAAATCCCATCAGTTTTCACTTTAACAAAAATAAAAAATAAAATATTTTGACATTTAAATTACCAGTGTAAGGTTAGCTAAGCTGCCTGGCTTTTTCTCATCTTAAATGCATTTTAAAATCTATTTTTGAATCGATTCAGAATTCCCAGGAATAGGAATTGTGATCCTCTATAGAATCATTGTTTTTCTGCACCTCTAATTCAGACCATAATATACACCTCTAAGAACTCTAATATATACCAGTGACTGATTTGAATCTGATCAATGCTTCATATTCAATCAGTAAAAATTCCGTAAGCCTCCGTCACTTAAAAATAATTGCGGATTTTTTTTTCACTGCATCTCTTTGAACGTCTCCATGCCAGTTACTTACAAAATAACTTTAGTTGAGTTTAAATTTTACAGAGAGCTTCTGCTAAACTCTGTTTTCAAGCCTGGACACAGAATCTTACTGAAATTTTACTCTGGGCTTTGACTATACCACTCATGAACAAGAACAGGTTTGATCTAAAGTATAATGTCGTAGCGCTGGCTGAGTGTTTGCTATCATGCTGGCAGGTGAACATAGTGTAACGTGACAAAATGTTCTCTAAATGCAGCTGAAACGGGATGATGCTGTGCGGATCAGATACTGAGTATGATCAAATGTTGCTTTTGAATCTTGACACAATGAAAGCTTTTCTTTTCGCTTTTCCTGACCTTCAGACCTGCTGCTGTGGGAGGTATTTTCCTCCTGTTTCCCTTTCAGTTGGTAAAGTCCTGGTGAAATTTGTTTTGTTTTTTTTGTTTGTTTTTTTTTTCGCTCCTACCGATGACAGTTTTAAAGAAGAAGAAAAAACTTCGCTTTGTGTCACTGGTAAAAGCTTTTGTGTGTCTGGGTCTGTTTTGTTGCTGAAAGAGAAATTGCTTTTTTTCTTTTTTCAAAGCTCGACAACGTGTGTGTGTGTTGTGTGTGTGTGTGTGTGTGTGTGTGTGTGTGTGTGTGTGTGTGTGTGTGTGTGTGTGTGTGTGTGTGTGTGTGTGTACACACTTTCAAACAGACCCCACTGTGCCTGCCAATTGAAGTACGCCAATTCATGGCTAGGCATTCTTTGGCTTCACAATGACTTCTTTCATTTCCTGCTTCTGAGCACAGGGTGAAGATGGCCAAGGGTGTTTCTTGTGTTTAATAGATAAGGTTCATTTGTGGTCAAAATGGGCCAGTAAAAGTTTGCTTCAGGTCGTACTTTTTCTCTCTTCTGATCTTTTACTATTTCTTTTATTCATTCATTGCATTTTTGTATGGTTCATGGCCATGAACTGCTATGGATAGAGCTTTTGTTTCATGACAGCAGATGTTTCAGCTGGGACACAGGTTAGTTTTGTCATAGCTTCAAAAAAGACAGTGGGACAAAATATGTATGCTTGTAAAACCCCCAAAGGTTTAATTAGATGAACATCAGCTGCTGCAGAGTCAGAATTATTTCAGTAGCAGCTCAGCATGTAAAATTTAGTCCAGTAGTTCATTTTTTAAAAGAGAAAATTTAAATCGTCCCACTTTTGAGATGCTTTCCTTCCTGCCATTTCACCTTTTAGTTGATCGTCCTGAATATAACCAGATTTCCACATTTTGTTACACTTTATTTGTTTCTGTCATTTTTTTGACTGGTTTTGACTTTAAAATGAATCTACCGTAAAATTTAGAGACTGTTTTAAAAAATATGCTAAAACTTTAAGAATACAGGCTCTGAACAGGAGTAGATTATACAGTATATACAGTAGTGACTAACAGATAAAAGTACAGCTAAGTTTCAGTCCATGTGTTGTTTATATGAGGATACAGCCGTCGTGGTTGCTGTAGATGTGTGGAGGCAGAGTTCAGGAGTTTGACAGCTGTGGGGAAGAAACTGTTCTGGTACCTGGTGGTCTTAGTCCAGAGGCTCCTGTAGCGCCTCCTACAGGGCAGTAGGGTGGAGAGTCTGTGTGACTGGAATCACTGGAATTTTACTGCTCTGAAGAAATGCTATGGCCTGTTTTTGGTGTCGCATGCATACATTTGTCAGTAGGATAAGTATTCATATTGCTCTCTTGTATTTAAAGACACAAATATAATCTTCAGATATTATTGAGGAAACAGTGCCCTCCTGTGGCCGAATGAGATAGTTGTACTTCTTCAGACCCTGTAAATGTGAATTCACTAAGCGCTCTTTATCTGAATATCTTTCATAACATATTTTAAAATACACATTTTGCCTTGTGAGGACAAACTGAGAGGATGTAGTTTTTCACTAAATGTGTATGTTTCTGTTTCAGGATCCAAGCTCAGCTTCTGAGACAGGACAGTCTAACAAAAGGGCTGCGTTCTACCAGTAAAAGTGTGCGAACCTGTGGTACATGTTTATGTTCTGATATTTATCAGATGGCTTACTGTACAGACGACAACTGTCCATCTCAGCACATGGTGACAGATGTGATACTGTGGCTGAGATGGAAGCATTTCCTGAGCTCCACCCAGGAGCATTTTTGATGTATGAGTCAGGAGAGAGATCTCTCATTATGTTATCACAAGTTTAAATACTAAAGAGGAATTCCTCGACAGCTCTCGAGTTCCTTGCAAATGTGTGCACACCCTTTGATGTTTTACATTCGGTTCTTATTATAAACATAATTGTTCCTCTTTGTCTAGATAAGCCATTGAAACGACACAGTGTAGAGAGGATTGTGGTGTGGTGGCTTTTTCACAAGAGTCTGGCTCTGCTCTTTAGCTCCAGTGCAAGGAACTCTAAAGTCTCCTGCATACTTTGGACAATTTCATGTTCCTGTCTTTGTGGGAAAAGTTTGGGAATTACCCCTTCCTGTTCCAACATGACTTTACTTCGTACTTCAGTGTACAAGAAAAGGCCAAGAAAGATATGGCTATGTAGGTTGGGTCAACCAACCAAGCAAGTGGGTTTGGAAGCCTGCACAGAATCTTGACCTCGACCCAAAAGAAAATATTTGGGAGAAGCTGTGCGTCAAACACTCTCATAAACACACTCCTAAGTCCAGAACAGTTGAAATTGCTGCAACTGTTGAGGGTGGGTAGACATCATGCCACACCCAGTAGATAATGGGAAGCTACTCAAGCATTTGAAGGCAGATGAGCAAAGACTTTTGGCAATTTCCCATTACCCTGAAGTTAGGCATTCCTCCAGCTAGCAATCTAGCAAAACTTCAAAACATTAGATCTGCCATTTTATCCATCGTATGGAATGTGTTGGACCTTAACACGTCACATCAATGTTTTTTCAGCGAAAATATCTGTTAAAACTGATAATAGTAAGTACTATTTATGGTTTAGAGTGGTGTTCCATAAAGAATGTGTTTAAAGATTTATGAAAAGGAACAAACTTTAGAAGTGAAAAGCAACTCAGTCGTAATCAGCCAATCACTGTCATTTTCTACATGTACGATGAACTCTTATTTGTTAGCATGACAGCCAATGAACTGAGTGACAGTGTTCCTTGTGCAGGTTCTGTGGTAAAAGCAAATGCACATGTCATAGATTGTTGTGTGTACAGTCAACCCTCCACAACATATACACACACGTCCCCCTCTTGTCTTTGGTGACTGGGTGAAGGTGCATTGGGCTCAGACACATACAGGTCCTTCTCAAAAAATTAGCATATTGTAATAAAGTTCATTATTTTGCATAATGTAATGATAAAAATGAAACTGTCATATATTTTGCATTCATCACACACCAACTGGAATATTTCAGGTCTTTTATTCTTTTTCTGGGTTAGGGTTAGGGGTTAGGGTTAGGGTAAGGGTTAGGACCTGAGACGGACCTGTAGAAGTCACACTGCAGTGAGAGACATCAGTAGGCATGGATGTGTCCTTGAACCCTTTGGGTTGTCCTTCCTCGTGCAACATCCACATTTGTCATTTTGTCTGTCATGTATAGAGGGTTTAAAGAGTAGACAGTCAAACTCCCACTCTTTTTCCTTTGCTGAGCAGCATGTGCACCCTTAGAAAGTTGCATCCGTCCATCCCCCTGGACTGACCGAACAGAAACTCAAGGAGAGGTGTGTTCATGTGCTTGTAGGTGAGTTTTGTTGGTGTCAATTCCCTCTCTGTTAAGGAATGACTGTTGAGAAAAATTCCAGAAGCTCCTGCCATTTGTTCAGCTGCATGAATGGAAAAGTACAGGACTCTGGGCTGCCACCCAGCTGCTTGCCTGTAGGACAGCATGGCATCTAATTCTCCTGAGCCGCAGCTCTGTTTGTACAATTGGCACAATTCAATTTGTGAAAACAAGTGGCGCATGATGTTCCATGAGACAAATCCTTGTTTATGAAAACACTTTTCACGAGGGAGAGCTTCCCGCCATGACACAGTGGGAAAAACACGCCAAGATGTGGAATACTTTACAGGACTGTGAAGGAGTGAGGTTTGAGTTAGAACTATGACTGTTTGTGACCTAAACAGTACCTACCTAATTATAATGGCATATCACATATCATTTAATTTAATGAGTTATGCTGACTCCAGCTGAAACATCAACAGATTAGTTTGGGAGCTTTTATCTGACATAAACATCAACCTTTGCTTTGGTTTAGCATCAAGTGAAGGACAAGATTTGATGGCCATGCCATTCAAACAACTATAGATCCATCATATATACACCCAAAAAATCTTTCCTTTTGAAAGCAGCCGATCTCTTAAGATCTTACATTTCCTTCTAAGAGCTCATCACACCTCTGTTTCCGTGCACACCAATCAGCACAATCTCCTATTTTTAGCTCAGTTGAGCCAATTGCATTCCACTCAGATGTATTCATAACCCTCAGTTATGTATCCCTCTTAAGGGATGCATAACTTTCCCTTATGTATCAAGGACTTGATAAAGCCCTGGTTGGACAATCCTGATCATTCCTTTCTCGAGAGTGAGATACAAGAGACTGTATTGAATCAGAGGCTTCTTCATAACCGCTGCTGTACAGACCTCTACATAGTGTTTCCATGCTGAAGACCAGTTTAAGGATACTTTAAGATGAGAATACTGGGTCTCATGCTAAGTAACCTTTACTACAACACTGCTTACATAATAACTATATTTTGACTTGACAAAATGCATATTTAGCATATATATTATTACATTTTGATTAAATTAAATGTAATCAGATTTACCTTTAAGTTTCATCGTCTTCAGTTCAAGATACCTACTGAATACTGACTATCTGAAACATATTTCACATAACAATTACATTAGGACTAATCTTCAAGTACATTTAAGATATTTTACTTTTTTATATCCATCCATTCTATTAGATCTGAAATGATATAATATCTTAAATATATTTTTAGATAGGAAATATAAGATTCAACTAGTGTAAATTCAATTCTAGATATCTTGAAAACGAATAATGACTACATATAACTAACTCAGAGATATCTAGAAGTCTAGTTTTGACAAGTCAAAATTCCTTTTCAGATATCTTGAATATTGAAATTACTGAAATTTTTAGTAATTATTCCAACTATACAAAACGTCCCGGATTTACATAGTATTTTGGAATTTCAACATTTTTTTTTTTTTTATTTCAAATCGGGAATCGACAGTTGCACTTTTTGCTATTCAAAAGTTGTTTTTAGGCGCATTGTGCATGTCAAGAAAATGAGTAAAACACCACAAATTATGGAGGCAATTGTTTGGCAGCACCAGAAATTTTTGTGCACAATTTCTTATTTCAGATATATAAATATGTGTGTATGCACGTGTGTGTGAAATTTTGACTAGTCATAGTTAAGTTTGAGATATCTTGAATTGTAATTACAGAAATATGACCCTTAAAAACCAGTGGCGTTATTTGAGATATCTTGAAAGGCCATCTGTATGTAACCAAATGTAATTAAAGATATCTTGAGTTCAGATATCTTAAATTACCATTTGGGACAGTTCAAATCTAGCTGTATTTAGTCAAAACTCTATTCTAGATAGCTGGAATGAAAGGAGTTTTATGTTAAAACGGCCTGCCGTACTGTAAGGCTGGTTAGTTCATGTGATAAGTGACGGTAACAAGAGATCATTTTTGTCAGTCACATGGTGATAAATATAGCTGATGGATATTCCTGGGGTTGAAAGCGCCCTGTTAGCTTGGGAGTCAGAGGCTTGCACCGCACTATGCTAGCCCTGCCAGGTAGCAATAATGTTTTTATGGGAATGGTTTAATTCAGACGTCATGCTATGGATACTGACCGCAGAGCTTCATTGGGTACAGTGTTAGGTGTGATGTTAGAATGTAAGGAAGGGTGTTTAAGACTGAAAATATAATTAAATATTAAAATCAGAAGTAGAAGGCATTGGATTGCAGGTGTGGTAAGAAGTTACAACCTCACAACTGTTGCTAAGTTTGCATGTGAAGTAAACAAACAAGTTTAGCCTCCCAAGATTTTTGATACACGACACTGGTCTTTCAGCCAGCTGAACTGGCCTCTTAAGGAGAAGGAAAAAATAAAAGCATCACATCATTAATTACAAGCTGGAAAAGGAGGTCAGGGTTTATTTCAAATGATTAAATCACATTTTAACATTATATACAACCAAAGAACAGTAGTTCATGGGTGCTCTGTGCAGATACTTTGGAAGAGGCTTTCAATTAGCAGTAACTCAGGGCGCCAATTTTTTAGGAGGCTTTAAATATTTTGGTTTTTAAACATAAACCTCCATTGAAAAAGTCAAACAACCTTACGTTCTTGAATTGAACAAGTCTTTTGGATGGGAGATGAAACGTCTTCAAGGAGCAAAAGAAATCCAGTTCGACTTAAGCACTCATTATAATCAAACTCATCGGCCCGTAACAGGTGTGAGGCTGTAGTCATTTACTGGATTTTTGTCAAGATAAACAATACTTAAGTGTTTGAGAACTATAATACACCTGTGGCCAAACATCAAACCAAGTTGCATGTAACAGCAAGATTTAATGCTTTCGCCACACCTCCATGTTTTTGGAAAATTTCAGTGATACTGAGAAGCTTGGGAGAGTAAACGTTTCAAGAAAATGAAAGTATTCCCAATAATATTAAACTCAAATTTTGCTAGTCAGTGAGAAAATTCTCTAGGCATTTATTTCCCCAAATGTGTTTCACACGGGAGTCATGGTGACATCCAATCACATTTTCTTAACACGGATTAAGCAAACTACCCCACTACATGGCCTTTCAGTTACTCATCTCTCCTAAAATCAAAATATTTCTGTTTCACGATGCCCCTCGCAGAGCAGCGTCTGACAATCTGCACGTGTTCCTTGTTTGCTCTAAACTTTTTGGGACACGTGTTGCGTCACAAAGGTGGTCCTCCGTCGACCCAGTCGGGAGGGTTCAACCAGGCCAGACCCTGGAGCATGTGAATGTCAACAGCAGCTTCAGCGGCTGAAAACCTTTACCGGGAACCATTAACAAACAGCGGACCTGAAATAACACGGCAAAAACCCGTTGAATAATGACTTACATAACGAGGCTTAGAAATTAATAGTAGGAGCGGAGAAGCAGAAGAATTGGGAAATTATGCGGGGCCTTGTTGTATTGTGTTGTGCCTCCGGTATGAGGGGCACAACGGAGGGCGCAGATGATTCATAAAGCATCACCCGGTGGATGGGAAAACCCAACAAAAGTGTTTCAACGAAAACATTTACCAGTAATGAACAAAGTCAAAAATTGGGAAAATCTTCATCATATTCATTTGAGGGAGTTAAAACAAAGGGGTTCCTCAAAAGAGAACAAAGGAAGCTGTTGCAATAGATAGTGCCGCCTTTTGTCCAGCTGTTCCTAGAAAGCTCCAACTTTTTGGTATGGAGCTCTATATAAGCCTACGGTGTTTGCGAAATCAGGCAGAAGAAACCTGTCAAGTTCTTGGTTTTGATCACCTAACAGATGGCTATGTTCTACGATGGTAGGATTGGTGTTACAGATAACAAAGATGGACCTTTGTGTCAATATAGTTAACCCCATACAGGCATGTGCACCAAATCCCAGTGGCATTTTTCATCCATCTGTCTGAAGATTAACATTTGGGCTGATTGAGTAAATTTGAGGATGGGTAGCCATTTTTTGGTTAGATTTGTATAGATTGTTAGCTACAAAAGCGTCACAGAAATGTGCTGACTGGTCGTATAGACAGGGAAATGCTTCAGGCAGTTTATAATATGATCCAAATTTCAAGAATTGAAACCAAAACAATCATTCAAAATGTAAAAAAAAAAAAAATTTGGTCAGGAATGAATCTGTACAATTTACAAGCTGCCAACATGGCCAAGGTTTGAATGTTCTTGGAAGTTTATTTATAAGTGTATACACAGACAACCGTAAGAAGTTTTAAGTAATAAAATTATGTATGATTCGTGCTGATATCGTATCGGGTCAATATCGATATTGGTCAATACTCAACGCTGCAACATTGATATTGGAAGTGAAAAGTTATATTCTGACAATTTTTTTCCGATATAACATTCTGTTAGCTAGAATGGCTAGCCAACTCTAGCCACTCTCTTCTGAGTGATTAGGGTTAGAGGTTAGCATTAGAGTCAGCTCCCTGTACTCCCTTTGAAAACAAGGTTACAAACTTATATCTTTGTGTGTCAGGAGTTAAAATCTTCACATTCAATAAATGAACCAGGGCCAGAATAAAATCACATAAATCAGTATTTTTCAATCTTGTTCCAACTGTAATTGACCTTTGGATGGAAAATATGAGATTTAATTGAGTTCTTAGCTAGACTGCAGCTGAAGTTGCTCTGTTTTATGTATGTGTTGTGGAAGAGAAGGACATCCACAGACAGTTTTCCCCTCATGGTCAAAATAACATCCATCTGGACAAACATCCATTAGGTGAGGGGTCTTCATTTGGGTCTGGATTCCGTCCTTCAGACATGAGAACTTTGTTTTCTGCGCTAAATTCAGCAGACAGCTGTTGGAATGAGCAAAAACACAACCTACCCTCCTTCGCTGTTTAACAGGCAGAGATTTCAGCACAGAAAAACACAGATGTGGCCAAAGCAGGAAGATTACACAATATAGATCTCCTCCGTGCTGCCGGACATTAAGGTGCAGCTGACTCTGAATTTACCTCTTTGTTCTCCCGAGCAGAGAAGTCAACTCTTTCCACTCATCATTCAAAGACACTAATCAGAAAGTTTTTTTTGTGCATGTGCCAGGTTACATAACCAGAGCTTTTCTGTTTTTTTTTACTTGTTTGCAAATTGGGAGTGAATCCCCAGAAACAGGTATTTCCTGTCTGAAATTTGTTTAAGGTACTATTGGTCGATTTCAGGCTCGAATTTCAATGCTTTCCGTTCAGCTGAGTTCAGTGGATTCTTGCGACTGGCTTATCTGCATGTTTCCATGCAAATTTGATGAATAAGAGCGACATTTGTGCAAAATCTCAATCAGCTAGTGTTGCAGAAAATGACCTTTTTTCCTGTCATTTAGATCACACTAGTTTATAAATCTACAATGAACAGATTCCTCCTAGGTGGTTCGCCAAAATGCCGCAATCCTTCAAAATTTTACAATCAAAACAAACTACAGTTACATACATACAATGAAAATAACAATTGCCTATACAGCAATACATACTGTATAGACTGTTTGAGATTCTACATATTTTGAGACTGTTAGAATCTGAATCAACAGGTCTGAAGTCAGTCATTCCCATGTCAGCAGAGATTCATGTGTGACACATTCTTGAAGCAAATATTAAAGCTGAGTTAATGATGAACAAACTCTGGCCAGCTAAGTAACAATCATCAGAGCTGAGCTAGCAGGACTAAAACAATTAGCTAACAAAATACATAAGATGTTACACCATTTATCCAGCCAACACCACCAAAAATGTGTCACCTTGAATCTTTTTTTTTTAACTTAGTTTTCTTTTTCTTCTGTTTTTGTGGGCCACAAAAATTGGTTTGGATTACTTTGCTTTTTGATGTACCAGTCGGTTGCCATTGCACCACTCCAGGTGTGACAGTGCAGTTCAACTAATATCACCTGATGATGACAAAAACTTGCCAGGCAAAGTTATTCTTTGCAGTTTGATGCATCTGTATCTTATCTTATTTTTTTAAGCATATAAAAGATCTAATAAATATAAGAGATAGCTATGTATATAGATGGGATATTTAAGTTTTCTTGAAGTGAAACTGAACATGCAGCTTTGGAGCCCCCTGGTGGCATTTGCCTAATTCACCGATTAGCAAGAAACGGCTCTTCTTTCAAGTCACTAAATGACTCATAACATGCTAACAACTCGATGTCCAGGCGGAAGAGATGATATTTTACAGTAACACTCTGGATGTCATCATCAGTTGTTGGCAAGCACTGCTAATCCACATCAGATTAGATCAAAATGTAAAACTTTAAATTCCACCTTCCAGTTATCCACTACTCTGAGCTGCTCCATCATAAAATCCCAATAAAACACATTCGTAGTTTGTGGTTGTAATGGAGTAATAATGTGAAACAGGTGTGACAACTTTTTAAACCAACTGATCAGTCGACTTAACTAAAACAAATAAAAATAAAAGGACAATAAATGTTATTAATTTGTAACCAGAAGCAAACGACATTGAGAAATGTAAATAAAGTAACAGGAAACAATATAACCTGTCTTCCAGCTACAACTACATTTATGGCTTCTGTAATCAAGTGGGTCAAACGTGATTGAAGTTGAGAGTTTATCAGCGTTTTAATTATGTTATCTTTATTGTGTGAGGTTAGCGAGGACAAAGTTTAACAACTAGCTCTCGAAGCAGCTGCAGTTTGTGCTCCAGGGCTTTTCGGTTTACTCTCTGAAGCCGGAAAAGGCTTCAACTCTGAACTCGAACAACTAAGCTATACGTATATCTGTGCAAAATGGATTTCCATGCTGCTACTATAATTATTCCTTATTATTCCAGGATAAAAATGAAGCTAGGTGAAGCATTGTCCCATAAGGAATGCTCTTTCGGATTGTTTTTGAAAGGTATTTAGAAACGAGCTGAATAACTTTTTTTTATTGTTGTTGTTTTTTTTTTTGCTGTATTATGTCCAACAAATTTAGTTTGACCAATCAGAAACATTAGTTCTTACTGAAATGTTCTTCTGAAAACTTATGGGGCATGAAACATCCTGGCCCAGAAAGCACTTGCATTTTACTCTTGTCACCTTTCTTTCAACATACTCACAGACTTAGACTCATGTATGTATCTAACGTAATTATGTCGCTCTTCTTAGACAAGGGTGTTGAAACATTAGCACCAGCTCTGAACAGTAACTTTCAGTCAAGGTCAGTCTTATCAGAAGCGGCTCTAGAACAGGTTTCTTTGTGAATCTCCAGGGATAATGTCCCTGTATTCTTTACGAAGAATCTTTAAGAGATTTTGGTCCATAGTAGCTATGTTTCCATACAATTATCACGCAAAATTTGACCAAAATTTTAAAATGTTGCCAAAAAAAACAAACTAATTAGTTCTGTTTCCTTCTCCTGGTTAAAGGAACCAGAAGAAACCAAACTATATAAATTGTAATTTCATCAGATTATGCATGGTTGTAATAAATAGGAAGTATAAACTGAAAAACTAGCATGGGCCACACATCACAGAAAAGTTTGAGGTTTTGGTTTTGTGCCTCTGGTAAGGCACAGTCCCAGGTAGTGTTTGTTACATCAGCAAATGTGTCTCCGTCTTCCCTTTTAGCAAATGAACCCCTTTTTTTGAAAAAACAAAAGCACATAAAGCAAGCATTCAAAACTTTTCTGCTAATTTGAGGAATTTATTTAGAATTTTTATGTTTCCATCAACCTTTTCTGATGCAATACGGTATAAAAAGACACTGATGGAAGCCTGATTGATGGCAGGACATCAATACACAGAATTTGCGAGTAGCTCTGCTAATGCAAAAAAATCTTATACTTCCTTTTATATAATTAGCAAAGCAGTTATGTAAAGTATTATGGGGCTTTTAAGTTACACATATAGCTTCTTAATTAATAGTGACCCACATTACAAGTAGTTTATTTCTTCAAATATTTAACTAAAGCTGGACAGCTGTGACTATTTATATTCTCCTGGCAACACCCCAATAAAATCTGCTAGTTGAAAAATTGCCAGTTGTATGCCGCTGTTATTGCCTCATAAATATTTTGTTTACATCAAGGAGTCAATAGATAAGCTCTATGTGGTATGTTTTGAGAATATAAATAGAACTTTGTCATCTTCTGAATAAAAATCCTTGAAATACTCTACTAACTTTAATAAGTTGAGAACCTTCCAAATAAACCAGTGGTTACCTGATTCCACTGAGGTGTAAAATCGCTTTATACGGAATGTGGGAATTCTACATTGTTGTTGGTTCCTCGGAATATGACAGTGCAACGTGTGTTATGCATTCTCAAGTATTTCTCGCGGGAGATAAGAAAACCCCAAATAAATTTACTACTTTGTGTAAAGTCAACATTTGCAATCAAACTAGATCATCTCCTTCATCTCTCTTATCTCTGCTGAATGTTTTACCCATGATTCATGTTCTCTGTTTCTTTTGTCTAACCATTTGTCTCTTCTATGATTTGCTCTACGGTATATAATTACACTTGTTTTCACTACAAACTCATAAATTCTCAAAGTATTTCACGTCAAATGTTTCGACTCAATAGAGAGATGAAAAAACAAGATTTCCATCCACCTTCACCATCAGATGATGGAACTGACCATGACAGGTAAAGTAACAACAATTCATTCCTTATCTCTACCAGATTATTCCTTGCAACATTGCAGACGAGCCAGCAATGAGTCGATGAGTCCACCATTGAAATGTGACCAGTGCCTCGCAGGGTCAGGGACCACCATCAATCATATGGAAAACATGCAGACTTCCACAGAGGCGCCTGCTGGAAACCTTACAGTGAAACTGAGTTACACTGGTGTAACTGTTGCTTCATTTCTTTACTGTACAGCTTTGGCCACCAATTCCAAGTTTCACTTTTTATGTGCTTCCTTGGTTGTTTTTTAGCTTGAAAGTTCAGATTTGATGTGTCATAATCTAATAAATGCCAAGAAACGGTCACTACATGTCTGAAAGGTTGAACCCAGCTGCCTCACAGAGGAATTTTGTCCATGAAGTGTCTACGGTCTTGTTCTTGCGTTCGTTGTCCTTTTCTCAGTACCGTAGGCGTGAGGTCTGGATGTGGGCTTTGGTTTTTGGTTCATCGTGACAGAGAGCATCAGCCATATTACAGCAGGCTAGGGGTGGGCATGTATCATATCGTATCAATTATCATTTAGTGTGATCAATATCTTATGGTGAGTGTAAGATCAAAGCTTTCTGTTTACTTATGTTCATAACCTTTTTCCAGCATGCATACATAACCTTTTGTAAAAGGTTATGTAACATTTTGAACTCTAAGCTGGAGGGCAATAATAGTTCATTAGGTTGTAAAAGTTGAAGACCCCTTTTATGGAGTCATTAAGGATGCAACAAAAACTAAAATAAGTAGCTTAAAGTCCCTCATAATAGAAGCAGATATATTATTTTATTACAGAGATAGAGTTGAACCTAGCAAAAGCTGTTGATGTGTTTTGATGTTATGATCCAATATTAAGGGTGTTGCAAGAAATTACAGGTGTTATTAGCACAATCTTTGGCTCTATTGTTGAGGTTGGACTGGTCATTTAGGAAAGTTACAAAAATGTGTGTGTGCTGACTTCCTTATCTGTCGAAGGATATGAAGGCCAGGGGGGGAGGAGGTTTTGAAAACTCTGTTTTGCTGGTGAATTTTGCTCTAAATACTTTGCGGTCTGTACTCGTAAGCCGATTGCATTAGTAAAACGTTCCCAATTTTGAACTGCTATTAATGTCTGCACGATTGTTTGCGATCCTAAATTTCTAATTAGCTTTGTTTTTAAAGTTTTGCACATTTAAAACATAGTGAAAACAGACGAGCTCAGAAAGTGGGAAACCGTCTGGTATTACCGTATTTTCCGCACTATAAGGCGCACCGGATTATAAGGCGCACTTTCAATGAATGGCCTATTTTAAAACTTTTTTTCATATATAAGGCACACCGCATTATAAGGCGCATAGAATAGATGCCACAGTTATGTTGCCACCCGTCCGGTATTGAACGAGACATGATTTGTTCCGTTCACTACAAATATGGATGTCTAATAATAAAAAATTGGTCCCTGAGTACTATATATAGCAGTCTGCTTCAGTCATTGTTTCACTCACAGTTTTGGTGTTGCGAAATTGTGCCCAACTGCTTTCTGGTTAGCACAGACCAACCGACACGCTGCCACCGCAGTCTCTGTCTCTCTTCCACCGACCCCCACGGCTTTCAATGTATAGGTGCTGGTCCCTTGGTAACTCTAGCCGAAGCTCCCCGGATGAATGTCTAAAGCTACTTTGTTGACATAAAGAATGTCAACAAAACAGTCTGATTCCGGTCGGCGAGGAGAGCCTTCCGCGACTGGAATGGGGCTTGGCCGGACGATGGTCACCCTTCTCCGTTCGCGCACAGCATGTTTGTGGAGAACGTGATGCTAGATGACCTGCAGACGACCTGATTATTAGGTGGGTAGGTAGATACATAGACATGTCTATGAGTAAATAGGTCAGCCAAACTTTATTAACAAACCAGTTTTTTGACAACTATCCCAGCATGTATTGCGCGCTTCTTCTATGGGGAAAATGAAGTCGGCAGCTGCTTACCGTAGTTGCTAGACCTGTTGTGGCTCAATATTGGTCCATATATTAGGCGCACCGGGTTATAAGGCGCACTGTTGGCTTTTGAGAATATTTAAGGTTTTTAGGTGCACCTTATAGTGTGGAAGTGTTAGTTTGCGACCCAAGAGGAAAACAGACTGGAGCCAGCAGGTGTAGAGTATTCAATATTTTTTCTTTTATCTTTAGTTCAGTTCAGTTCAGTATACAGAATCGCAAACAGGTCACAAAAGGAAGAGGGAAAAAAGTCTCTCCCTCATCTGGATCACCTGGTCTTTTTAAAGATTGGCCTCCACAAAGGGTAGAGGGGTGGAGACATTTCCATTTCCAAAAACAATGAACAAACATTTGCACCAAATAATATTCCTAACAAAAAAATGTCTTCAAATACAACTAACTCAAGCAAAACTAGAAACAAAAACAATCTGAGCCCAAACAAAATCCAAAATACATCTTTCCTCCCTCTCAGGAAATTGATTCTCCCAATGAGGCTGATTGGCAACACCAGGTCCTTGTCAGCACTGCTCATGGGCGCGCTTCCATGGCAATGCATGACCCGCGCCCAGAGATGAATCATCTTCATCTCTTTGAGGTGACCTCAAAGAGATGAAGATGATTAAGTAAACAAATAAAACAACCTCCCAAACAAACCAGAATATAAAATACACAGAAAACAGCCCCTATTAGGGAGGGGGTAAATCCCTCACATTAAGGTTTTTAGGTGCACCTTATAGTGTGGAAAATACGGTATTTGTGCACCAGAGCATTAGCAGCAAACGTAGCAAACACTGTTGTAAACCAGTATTTAACTTACAGGTTTCTTTTTGCTTTTCTTGTCAAAATTTCATGTTTTGGATCATTAAAACTAAATAAAATCTCAAAGGTAAACAGCATGAAAACAAAATGTTATTTTAGATTATAATAACATTTAAAGAGAAGCTTTTAAACCAAAACAGGAGAAACAGAATTTTCCACTGTATTAACTCCTCAGTTAACAGCAATCAGTCACCTTTTTCATGTCTGTTTACCAGACCTAACGACTGCCAGGCATGTAGAATCAAAAAATTAGCTCAACTGTACATGTCTGACAACAAGAATTAGGCTAAAAGATTTTTTTTAAAAAGGTAATGTATTATGCTGCCATCTTTCAAACTCAAGTAGAGTAGAAACAAAGTCTATAAGTCGGGTAAAGTGTACAGTTTCTACGGTTTTGGGACGCCATTAAACTGCATCATCCACAAGAAGAAGAAATACAATGATGCCAGTCTATCACAATGACTTCAAAAAAACATCAGTGTCTAATCGAGGAGGCTGCAAAGGAACCCAGGACATCTAAAATCAACAGCAAGAAAGGTGATGAGAAAAAAATGGCCTCCAGTGGAGAGTTCCTAGGCCAAACAGAACACAAAGATCTTGCTTCCCATTTGTCGAGGAACGTCTTAATGAGTCATGGGAAAGTATTCCGTAGACTGATGAGATAACACTGTTATGTTCTGGAAGAACAGCATCCAGTTACATCTGTTGTAGAACAGGAACTCTGGTGTGTTTTGAATGCATATGTGATGGTAGACCGCCTCAAAAGCAGGAAGTGGACTACAGCCGAGGGCATTCTGGGTAAATACAACCAAAACAAATGCAAGAATCAAGCACTAGCATAAGAAATGGCTTATGGTCTTTTGCCAAAGACAGCAGAAAAGTCGTACAGCTGCTAAATTCTGCTGCTACTCCGTTTTATTTACGTTTCGCAAAGGAGGAAGCTGTGCTCATGTTTTCTTCACAAGTTTTCCATGTCATTTCCTTCAGAGGACGTTGGTGCAGCGCCACCACAGGCGAGGGGGTGGAGGCGGGTTTTTCAAAGGGCTTGGATTGTTGTGAAATTGAACCACAGCAGCTGAAAATGTAACAAATGTTGCAATTTTGGTTCCCAATCGAACCGAGTCTATCGGACTATTAGATGAGAATCTTGTTTTAATTGTTTCAGTTGAACGTAGTAACCCAGTTCTCTGGTACTCTGGTTCTCTGGTACAAGAGAAACTTTCTTGATGGTATCATTAAGGATTCAACAAAAACTAAAATAAGTAGCTTAAAGTCCCTCATAATAGAGAGGAAGAAAGTCCTGGAAAATATTTTATTTTCCAGTTCTAGAGCACCTACCTCTTTTTGTTGCCACCCTGGGCAAGAGCCCATGTAGTCCATATCACAGAGACTTGCAGTGCCACTGCTTCCAAGATATGCGATACTGAGAATAGGTGAAGATGCGATTTACTCCAAAAATAACTGAATAGACTTTAATTAACGTTGCAGCTGATGGTTTCAAATCTAAACTGTTTAGATAGGGTTAGTGATACGCTTGAAGACAAAACAAATTCAGGTTCTTCATGAAGATACCTCATCTCATGAGTGGTGCACCATGTTGGTGATTCCCCCTACCCCCAGACTCCACAAATGAAATGTATTTCTATTTCAGTTAGTAGGTCACCAGGCTTTGTCTAGAGCCAAGATTTCTGCAACATGAACGCAGCTGAACGTCTCAGCCAGCTGTTACAACCACAAACGTCAGAGAGTCTTCTCAGGATTTAGTGAAATAGAGCAGGAGGGTGAGTGTAAGTAGAAGAAATAAGGCTCAGGGTTTCAAAACGTTTTCAAATAAAAATCTAAAGAGGTGTACCAAGTCCACCCTTTTTTTTTTTTTTTTTTTGCTGCAAGTCCACTGATGAACATTTCAACCAGCTTTGGATGTGAAACTATTTCTCAGTTTCCCAGTCCAAGTGGATAAACTTGATAAGTGAAAGTAGTTCTAATAAATCCTTCAGGTCCAGAAACTCTATATTTAACTCTGCTCCTTATCTGCCTCAGGTGTATTCTGTCTGAACCGCACCACGTCTGTAAAACTGGTCGTTCGGTTAGAGAGGCGCTGCCGTCGTGTGAGCACATGGAAATTACAAATCATGCTGAACCACTGGCAGCTTTACTTCTATGAAAACAAACTGAATCCATCCAGCACTGCAGTCCAAACATGTAAATATCTCATCATGCTTGCCACTATTTTCTCCCACTTTGGCTCTAAAATAAACAAAAATGCACATTCTTTAGCACATATGGTTTTTCTTACCGCAGTAACTCGGCCAAGAGAAAACTATTTGTTCATTCTGAACCGTGTGAGGTTGTCTTTAAGTTAAGATTCTGTTGCTTTCACAAAAGATTAGGCTGGAAAATATTATGAATCTTACAAGTAGAATACAAGTCAAACTAAAACTTAAAGAATAAAGTTAAAAAACATAAATATGCAACTCGTTGTAGAATTCCATTATAAAACAAGTATGATGGGAAAGATTTCAAACAGAGACTAATTTTAGACTGTCAAATATACATAAAAGCACAAGTTTAGGATCTATTTATGTTACAAATTATGATTTTAAATTCTAGAAATTTGTGAAATGATCAAACCTAGAGCTAAATGTCACAATTCTATTAAATTTATTTTACAAAGCAAAAGATAACCATGCCCTGCAACAGACTGGCGACCTGTCCAGGGTGACCCCGCCTCTCGCCCGGAATGTTAGCTGGAGATAGGCACCAGCAACCCTCCCGACTCCACCAAGGGACAAGGGCATCAAGAAAATGGATGATGATGGATGGATGGATGGATGGATGGATGGAAAAGATAACCAACAAGTAACAAACTTGGCAGCTCCCTGAAGAATATTACAGTATATGAGACAGATCATTTATTTTGAAGCACTTTTAAAATAATTAAAACTATGTACTAATGATCTTAATAGATTTGAAATTTGTATTTAAAAAATTAATGCAACTGTTCCATCTTAGCTTTTTATATGTTAAAACAACAAAAAGAAAACTTGCAAATAAGACATGCAGTACTGAATTTATTCCAATTTAGATCATATATATAAACAGAAAAAGTGGGGTCTAAATATAGATCCCTGTGGGACTCCACCACATCATATGACAGCAGACAGAACATACCGGCTTAAATCAGAGCTATGCTTTGAGCTAATCTTCACTTATGTCCAAAAGATATGTGTGAGGCCCCCAACCATGAAGAAACACCCTTTTATTGTCCATTGCTGACAACGAAGGGACAGCAAAATGTGATGGTATGCACATAAATTTTGTTCACCTTTATTTTTAGAACAAATAAGCAGATATAATCTAAAAAAGACAACACATAGAAAACATGTCAACACCAATCTTCTGCTTGAAGATTGATGCTCACTGATATGCAATCATATGTTGTCAAGATGCAACATATCATCGGTTTTATGACAAAGCTGTTACAAAAAAATGAATAGTTATTATAATGAAAATAAAAAGCTGCCCAGTGCATAGACAGGTTCTGTTAGACGGAATTTCTTTTTACGCCCTGCTGATGCCTTTCGCTTTCAAAAATCCTCATTTCTGGTGCAGACTTTGCGCCAAACGTAACAGAATCACGGATTTCCCATCAGTGAAGCAGCGCAATCGTTTTAAAACACCACTTTTTGTGTAAGAAAAATGAAGCAATGCTGCCTTTGTAACTTTAGGTAGGCTACGTCCAATCATTCTTGCCCATATTTAGAGATGGGGCAAGCTTAAATTAAACGAAAAGAAACGCAACAACAAATAATAATCCTAGAAGTTTATGTTTTTAACAGTAACAACCCAGGGGGGAACATGAGGACCCTCCTCCCCTCCCTTCCTCAGCCCAGCCATCGGCAGCACAGGCTGCTGTAACACGACGCTGCTGCTGCTTCTCTCACATGGTAAATGGAAATTTCCATTCTGCTAAATGCTCCGGACCTGAGAATCCAGCTTTCAGAAGTCCAGCTCTCCCTCTGCCTGCTGCAGCTGCGCTCCGCCACCGCCGTCATATAAGGTAAGCCCCGAGCATCGACAACCGCTTCTTTACTTTGGTTCGGGGTGTTTTCTCCCTCTCTTCTTCCTCCCCAACCTTTGGAGGTGATTATCTGGTTAATTCCGGACACCATATTTGACGGTGTGGAAGCGGGCCGTTTAATTCCTGACCGCTCCTCCGCGCACAAGGTTGCAGATCTGATCAGGAAAAAAAAAAATGAATGTGTTTTTACTTTTTTGTTTGTTTTTATCGGTTAAAAAAAACTGTAAAATTCCCTCCCTCAGTATCTTTATCAGCTAATCTAAGCTTCCTTTTTTGTGGTGGTTTCGCTGTGTGAGCGCAGCCGCATGTGTGCACGACTCTTTATTTAGAAAAAACCCAGCAATCTTGACTCTCTGGATGTTTTGGAGCAACTTTCTTAAAGCAACCAGTTGATTTTCTGCACCAGAACTATGTTTGCATGCCTCTACTGAGTTTTGCATTCTCTCATCTGAAAAAGAGAAACCAAAGACTTGCATCTTGAAGCTTCTTTGTGTCTGCTCCACACACACACACACACACACACACACACAACACACACACACACAACACACACACACACACACACACACAAAATCATATGGACGCATCTGATCACGATTATTCAGGGAAAGACAAACATGGATTCAGATTTATGTAATCAGAGAAAGTAACCAGGGACTAATAGCAGTGCTGTGACTCCAGTCACAGGTTTACTGTCATGCTTTGATGGAACATTATGCAATCCGTTTGCATTAGCTTACCTTTAATTTGATTTTCCATAGAAGAAGATAAGTTCCTTAGAAGTCCCCAGCTGCCTCTGATGTCCACAATAAAACAACAAGGATGGGTTTGATGTTGGCCCGGATGATTTAGGGCTGTCCTTCTAGTCACAGGGGAAACATGAACGGATTGCTGGGAAGCTTTGCATGCTTGCTTCTCGGTTGTTTACCAAAAGTTTTAATGAAGCAAGAACTTCAAATTGAACATTTTACTACAGCGAGCTGGGCAGTTTGCAGCAGAGCCTGGGAACAAATGGCACGAGTCTGGCTTTAAGAATGTATTTATGGTGACTTCAGGACCTGCCAGTGGCATTCTGCAACTAAAAATACCTCGTTGCCACACAGTTGCTTCTCAGTTTTAAGTCAGTTTGCTTTTTTTTCTTTTTATTACTTACATAATGGTGTTGAAGTTTCCTTAAATGAAGCTCCACCCACAACACTCTTTAGATTGTTCTAGTCAGAGGTGTAAGAGAAGCCAAGTGGGTGGGATTTGTGGCAACAGTGGTGATGTAGCTCTTTTATGCAGACTGCAAGAACTTGGTGAACTCCACATCAAAATGGTCTCTTCCTGGTTGCTTTTTTTAATTTAGGAAGCACTGATGATTGACAAGAGTTTAGCCAAATAAAATGAAATCAATGAAGCACTCCCCAATAAAAGACTTCCTCTTAGGTAGAACTTTCTCGAGCATCTTTCACAAAACACTCCAAACTATTGGGGTGTTTACCTCAGAGGAAGTCATTTCTTTTCCATTCTCCTAATACTCAGAAATCAAATCTTCTAAGTCTAAAGTCATAAGTCTAACATTTCCCCAAGTTGGAGTTTGGACTGTTCAACAACTGAATGTATAGTCTTCAGTTCGGCCACCAAACATAAATACCAGTGACAGGTGCCAGTCAATTAGCATCTCTGGCACATTTTATATCTTTGAACCGCTGATGGGCATAACATTGTGCAATCAAGGTTTGTAATCATGTTCTTTTGGTGTCTGAACACACAGCAACCTTCCATTGCTAATGTTTTTAGCACCACAACCACAAGCAAATCTCACTCATCTTCCTTCCTTAAACTAGAACGTCCTCAACTCAGGTGTCATATCCTTCCAAGGTTCTGCTTCTGTGACCAACTGAACACCGCGTTAGACGTCTACTCACGGCCTCAGGGTGTTTTTTAAAAGTTGACAATGTGGAGAGTTGAAGTCAACTCATGTTTATGTTGCCATGACAGATGTGATCAGTTGGCCAATGGGTTTAAGGCAAGAACAGTTTGTAGCCTTCGAGGTGCGTTGAGTCAGGCATTGCAGCAAAGTGTGCCAAGATGAAACAGATAACTGGTCTTGAGCCAAGGGTATTTCCCTAATTTATAAAACCTTATGTGGCTTGTTTTTCTTTTTCACAGTGATGTTTTCAATTGACTAACAAGCAAGAGGCACGATTTGTGACACTAAATGCTCGACAAATAGACTTTAGCCGCCATAAAACAGACTGAAAGAGCTTCCGGAACAGAAAGTTCTTTCAACTCTTGAGAAATGGGAACTAGGGGCCTCACTGGAGGACGACATACCTTCAAGAGTATGTAGGGTAGCCATTTCCTCAGCAAGGTCTTTCCTCTGTTTGCATCCTCACCACAAATAGGAACACGTAGGAGTTATGAAAGCCTGCTGAAGGTCGCTATACAAATCACAATCTCTCTGACAAATTTAGGGCCAACCTGCAGGCTTCACTCTGACTTTGATTGACAGAGGCTGCTGGGTGTTATTTAAAAAGCGTAATTTCCTAAATTGTTTTTACAGAGGTCAGAGAGCTTTGTGAAAGAAGCCCAAAGGACAGAAGCAAGTCAATAGAATGCTAATTGTTTTTTCCATTACCATCTAGAGCACCAAAGTTGTTGCTGTAGAACAAAAGACGGTTCAAAGACTCCGTGAAGTCTTTGGCAAAAATGCATAAACCTTATGACTGGAGAGATAATTTCAAGGGACCAGATTAGAAAAAGATTTATAACTTTGTTTATTCCAAGCATCCTGCATTTAAAATGCACCACAAAGATTCCAGTACCAGTACAGCCTGGATCACCAATAGAGACTGGAATACCAACACAGTTTGGAGCACCTGTTCTATTAATGTTGGAGGCTAGCCATGGATATGTGCTTCTATTTGGCAGTGACGAGCTCTGAGATATTGGTCAGAGCCAGTTTTTCATGCCGGCCGAAGCTGAACTGATGTAACCTGGACCGCAAACGACCAAAAGAGCTGCAAGCCAGATGTCGATTCAGTTTCAAGGGAGAATATCGATAGCACAAAGGATTCCGCCTCTGGCGGTTTGTCAGGAAGCTGTCGACACATTCTGTTCAAATCTGGTACAATGACAAAAAAAAAGCTTTTCAGTGAGTTGAAATTTGGATAGAAATCAAATCAGTGTAAAGTACGTTCGCTTTTAAGTTTTATTGTGTTTGTTAACTTCTTGGATTCTTATATTAAACTCTCCTGTCCTCAGTGGTTCAGTCATAATGGTACATTGTCTCACTGAAAATTCCAGATTTTTTTAATAAAATTTTTTCTTTGCATGTTTTTCATCCAGAAATTTATGTTAAGACACAAATGCAAACATACCAAGATGTATTTGAGATTATTGTAGTAATTGATCACTTGTATACTCCCAAGTAGAGAGCTCTCTTCTTTAAAGAAGCCAAAATAGGTCAAATTTTTGTAATTGTGACTCTCTCGCACTAACTACTAGCCTGGTAAAAACTAGCTGTTTGCTCTATGCTATTTGCTTTCTACAGAGGTTGTAGAAAAACTTTAAATTGAACTTTTGTGGAGCTGGAAAATACCTGATTAAGAAATAATGATTTGTTTTTCTTTTTCTTCCAATGCCGCCTGTGTTCCGTTACATATAAGCTAAACTCAAGGTTGCTATCATCAGCTGTGTAAAAATGACATATTGCTAAAAAAAAAAAGATGCTGGCGTCATTTCTGGAATACACAACGAGAGATCGATAGCCTCTGATAAGATGAACACAGGTTGGGTTCACTGTAGACTAGGGCAAACCGGGGTTATGTACAAAAGGGCAGGATGATGTTTACTTTTAAGCCAGATAGCCTTGAATGTCACTTAAAGAGATTAAAGTCAGAGGTCTTGGATTTATTTCAGACTAATCTCTGAGGTCATAAAACTTTCCATTCAGACAGTTTCTTTTTGTCAGAGATCTCTAAGCCATTGTTGAGCTTTTGTTTTTGAAACGTCTTTAGCAAAAAACATCCCTCGATGACCAAACGGCCACTGATCCCTTTCAACTCGGTGCACTATCCAAGGTGTGTTGCACCACGACAACACGGGTGTCTTTCTTGCCTCAAATCACATGGCTGTTGGTTACACAGACCCATTTGTTATTGGTCAAATGGGTCTGTATATCCAACCTTTGAGTCCCAACGCCGAGTAAAATGTACAAAAGTTTCTGTGCTGTCGCTATCTATCTTGACAACTTAAAAGATTTCAATTCTCCCCACGTCTGTAATCAGATATCCAAGCAGTTGTTATTTCTTTGGGCACTGACCCAACTCAAGTGAACAAATACAGCCATAACAGTTGCTGATCATTTGTGTCAGAATATGTCAACCTTTGTTTTGAATGTCTACACTTGAAAGTGTCGCAAAGGCAACCGCCCTGCTCCTGGATGTTAACAAGAGTTGAAAGCCAGAAAGACTGGCTTTTTTCTCTCTCTCCAGTATGCAAAGCAGACCCCCATTGTAGAGATGACTGCAGCACTGTTGGTTTCAGGAAATGACTGAAGAGGTTGGACAGGGAGGTTTCTCAAGAGAGACGTAGAAGGAAGTGGAATGCATTACATCAGAAGCACTGATGCTGTCTGAAGTGAAAAAATGTGTCGGCTGTTGGTTTTTAAGTTGAGACAAAATAATATTCCACTGGCATGAAGAAAGACAATTTGAGCCAATACACATCTTCTGAGAAAACCTAATGATATACAGTAGAGGTCTTGTTCTGTACCAGAAATCTTGCTTTAGAATTGAAATTTAATTTAGCTTTTTGTCTCACGTGTCATGATCTGTGCTGGCCTACCATCGTTCATCAAGTCCCATTATTTTAACTTTCTTAGATATTTATTTTGATAAATAGTTTTCAGTTGTCTTAGCTGTTGTGGTGTTCATTCTGCCATGTTAGACACATGCTTCAGATGGTTTTTCACATTTCTCTCACAATAAAAAAGTGACTAAACCTGAATGTAAAAAATACTATGTGTTTCTATTTAGCCAAGGCACTTATATTCATAAAATAAATGTTGTTTTCTGGTCCTAGATTTTTGTAAACACCTGTAGCTTTGCCTCCAGAAAATCTCATTTGATACCTCATCTAGACTTTTTTAGTCCAGGTCATAAAGAGGCATCAAAATAATACTTTACTTTATCGACCAGTTGTTAGCCAGTTACAGTATTACAATAGTGATTAGCAATTGTTTAAATCTACTCTTTTAACTTTTTTTGACATTCTACCTAAACTCCTGCCTCATTTTTTCCCCAATTCTTGCAGTCAATTTGAATGTAGCACATACAAAAGAAACACATTTTGAACTCAAAGCACTATATGAAAACACATTGCTTTGATTATAATTCTTGGTATGTGTGGAAAATGCATCAATAGGCATTCATGGTATGTGTACACCATAGCTTGATGGGGGTTTGACACCTTATTAGCCTTTAACACCTTGTGATATATAATTAATTAGAGTATAATGGTACAGAAATGTAGTGACTGTAGACTGCAAGGGGTTAATTGTGACGAGGGTCACTTTTTCCATCCCAGCGTTGTCAACCATATCTAACAGCAGTTTCCAGCATTATTGTGACTTTGCCAGTTAGTCAACAACTTTTTCATAAAGCCATTAAGAGAAAATTGGGGCAGTACTTGTCAACGAGAGGTGGGCTCAGAGCAGAAGCCAGAGGCAATAGTCATTTACATAAAAGAGACTGAAAGGACATGGAGGGTTGGACAGAGCACTCACTGTTCCTAGACAAGAACAGTAAGTAAAGCCACCTGATCATTCGATTTGAACTGGAACCCAAACGTGATACAATCAAGTGTTTTTCACAGATCACATCTAGTGTTGAAGTTCTTTTCTTCTAGCTTGAATATTAAAATGGATCCATGTTCCCGGCCCCTAGAAACATTGATATTTTTAGGTGTGCAACATCTACTATATCTGTCCTCAAACATCGCCAACCTCCACCCCTCTGTTGGGGTGACGTTAGCTCATTGATACATTCTGGTCACAGGTGATTGGCTAAATGCGCATGTCAAGACCCCCCATACACATAACGGACAGTGAAGCCATCTATGGAATGCACTTTGCAGCTGCACAGCAAATCATAGTTGGGAGTTTAACTATTTATAGGAATTTGTGTTTTGCTTCTTATTTAAGGAAACCACTGAGGCCGGTTGATATGCAAATGTTTGTTACTGTTTTAACAATTTATCATTATTTTTCATGTTAGAAAAATTCAGAAATTGTAAGTATTGTAGTGTTTATTGTGTCAGCAAATAAAGCTTGATTACATAGGTTTTAACGTGTTAAAAATGTTAACATAAGTCAAAGTCATGTTTTTGGAGTTTTTTTCGTGTTTCTGGTACACCTCTAAATCTGACACACAACATCTGGAAACAACAGCAATGGACAACAAAGTTGCTTCTATTGAAACCGATCCTGGTTTTGCTTATTTTGTTATATAGTTTTCAATCAAAATTTTTGATGAACCTACAGACACCAATAATCTATCGTTTTTTGTTACAAACTAACTGAAATCATACGGTGTCACTGGTTTGTTGATATCCAACCTGTCAAAGGTTCAAGTATACTGTAACTATAGCAGCATTCCAGCTGCCATGTTGGATTAACATATGAATCTGAAGCCTTTAGGCTTTAAAATTCTTTCTTTAGGGAACATTCTGAAAGATTTTTCTGACTTGCGTTTCCAAATCTTAATCAAATACCATTTCCCCCATATTCTACAGGCTGATGGTCTAGATCGAAACATTGGATCAAATATTCGTTCTAATTCTTTAGACACTGGAAAATAAACTGAAACACTCTGCACTCATCCAGTTCCTACCAGCTGATAAGTGAGGCAGTTTTTTAGGTACGAATCAGTTCGGCAGTTTGCCCGCTGTACGATCTGTTGGTGTGCGTATTCTCCGGCGTTACGACACAAACCCCACAGAGATAAAGAACCCCCGCATTGACGCGAACATAACCTTGACTAGAGCAACATCCCTGCAGCTCCTCCCTCTGATTGGTCAGGCAGCGGCACAGCCTACCCTACCAAACCCTTGACGGTCACCTTCGGTGTGCAACTGTACATGAGTGTGTACGACTGACTTCTGTGTGTGTGTATGTGTGTAATCAGTTAGCCATTATCAGTAAGTGGCTCTGTTTGGGGATGGTTTCAGATCGGTACCAGAGTGTTTGACGTTTTCCAGAGAATAAAACTGATGAACAGGTCATGTGATGTGTCACATGATCAGATCTTGAGGGCATTGAGGGTATTTAAACCGATAGACCCTATGACTTCAGTCTGATGGGGGCAAATCTGGTGTCACACCCTGTCTGTCAACTTGTCAGCCCAGAAGTATGTCTGTCTGTCTATGACTATCTGTATATCTATCCGTCTATATGTCTATGGGTTTTTCTCTATTTATCTATCTATCTGTATGCCTATTGTTATTGCGATCTTTCTATCTGACCATCTCTCTACCTTCATGTCTATCTGTATGTTTGACTATATTTCTATCTCATTTCTTTACAGGGGTCATGGCCCTGTCGGGTTTTTTTTCTACATTCCACGAAGGAGGGGCCCACACACAGTGGGATCGCCCTCATAGGCTGAGCGCGGCCCTCCCTCCTCCCCTTTAAAATGCGACTTCTCACCTGAGTTTTACTAAAGAGCCGCACCTCCTCGTTTTAGTCGCTCGTCTCTCTTCTGTCTTTCGGCTTCAAATAAAGTGTTTGAAAAGAGAAAAGCAAGGCGCCGACCGGATCGGACCCTCTTTCAAAACCATCCCAGTAAGTGAGCTTAAATGTTCACTATGTTAAATATTATACAGAGGGATTTTGGGTGAGGATTAAAAAAAACATAGCGGCATGGCTGAGTGTTTAATTTTCATGTTTTCTCTGCAAAATGATTTCATTTGCGTTTGTGTGTTTTTGTTTTATTTTGTGGGAGGTAAAAAAAAAATGGAGCTCTTTTAAAAGTCTGACCCAGGCAATGCCTGAGGGGATTTTGCAGATGGCTGATGCAAGATTTTGCTTTGGGTGGAGAACAGACGAGGCTGAGGAGAGCTTTGAAGGAGTTTTCTCCAAACGTGTGTTTGGCAGAAATCACATTAATATATTCTGTAAATCAAAATGAAACGGAATCAATTGCAACCGCTAGAGCTCATCATACTGAGAGTATTTGTGCATTCTCTGTAATCACACGTGACTTATGATGAGTTTACTTTCTGTCGGCACTCAAGCATAAATTCATTTGCATTTGTGTGATGCCTCGTTTAACAATCCAGTTTATTTTTTCAACCATCAGCATTGATCAAAGAAGATAAATGCATCTGTTTGATCATCTGAAGGTGACATACATGTAGTGTTCATAGTGCGCTTTGACTCACAGCTTCAGTAATAAAACAGGAACCATAAACACTGACAGATTTTCAGCTTGGATCGCTTTATGAATTGACTTCTGCAATCTTTTCGTTTTGTCTTCTCCTAGCTACATACATTTTGACTTATTTTATATAGTACATTCCTCAGCATTTTTTTTTCATGTGAAATTAACCCGACTGGACGGGTTGATCCCCTTCTGGCAGCAACTGGCGCAAAACTCCCCGTCCGGTTCGTTTCTGCGTCGCCATTGAGGCGGACGCGGTGATTTTAGGCGTACCAGAGTGAGTGATCATTGTGGTAATGGAGCCTCTAAATCTCCTTTAAATGAAGGATTCGAGGTTTTTTTATTATGACAGGGCTATGGTAACAGGAAGAGTGACAGTCGTTCAGCGATGCCATCATTTGCAGGAAAGTGTCATGCTGTGGGCCAACCTGATGGAGATGGAGTCACACATGTTTACTTTAGTTTGCATAATGATCCTGCTGTTGCTAAATAAAAACCTTTGTGCTGGTTTCCACTTGATTATGTTCATGCTGCTGCAATATACAAATAGCCTGTTGCCCAAACACTTTCTTCTTGAAACTGTTGTTGATTCAAACACCTTATGGTATTTCTCAATTTGTTTTTAAGCTCAGATAACATGTGGAAAGGAGCTGGTACTGCTGAATAATATTTAACTTGTATATACAATTGGATTTTTGATGTTAAAAGATTTATTGTATTAATCTTTGATTTTTATGTGAGTTTTAAAGAGCATGAAGAGACTTAGAAATGGATTTAAATATGTTTTATATTAGGGGAATAGTTTACAGTTTGATTCTTAGATTAGAAAATCAGTCAGATTTGCTAATTGTTAGTAGTTCCTCTTAGCATCACTTAGCTAGCAATTCTATCAGCCTGTAATTCTGATAGCATTACAACGGTATAGCTGTTTCTTATAGATATCAGCAGAAATTAGCTAGAAGCTAGTAATGCCATCATGTTGGCCTATAGCTACTAATGCTATCAGTTTCTATCAGTTGCTTTCAAACTCTTCAGCAACATGCCTTCAGTCGAAGGTTTGATAGTGCAATGATTTTTTTCATGAGTTTTGATTTAACAAATACAAAAATACAAATTACTGTAGCTATTTTTAAGTTTTTACATGTATGGCAGTCATATTGGATTCTTAGGTTGGGCTTTAAGTTCCAGACATAAAGGTTTTTTGGGGGGGGGGTTATACCACTATTGAACAAATATGAGTATATCAAAAAAGTTAGCATTAAGCATGTGCTTTAAAGAGTTACTTTTCAAAACTCCAAAGATGTTTGTCACTAACTTTCCATGGATTTAGAGTAATAATGAGATGCCAGAGGAACTGCTAAAGTTTTTTGTGTGTTGCTTAATATATTCTCTTGTAATGTGAGTTAATGCTTCCCCTTCTCCGTCCGTTGCTGACCATTGCTGGTCAGCTGTCTGAAAGGAAACCATTCCCACATCTAAAATAAAGCTAAATGTAGGATTTTGGAAATGACTTTGACAGCAAAAAGATTATCTATATACTAGCTACAACAAAACAGAATATCCATACAGCTTCTTCTTGATTGATCATCTTAGCAGAACTTTTGATTGGCCAAATGCTACTTTACTCATATATGCCACTATGAGGACTTTCTAGGAGTTCTGAACTTGAGTTTTCTAGTGAGGTAAGAAATGTTAGGACAAGAAGGAACCTTTTAATTTTTGCCTAGTGGAAAAATTTGTTTCTGTATTTTTTTTGTGTGGAGTGCATAGATGTGCCACTTATTGGTGTCATTAAGGCAGAGTGGACCAACGGTACCGTATGTTTATTGCAACTGCTGAAGTTGAGGAACCCTGTATGCTTCTTCTTCGTTTGTTTATTGAAATTAGCCGGTCGCCGAACATGGGTACTGAGTTGCTGGTTATATCCAGACATGTAGTCAGAGAAACCTGTATGGAATACCTGAAGTCACTCTATGTAGGGAAGAAAAAAAGTGCCATGTCTTTACAGTTGGTGTAGTTATTCCCACAACTCAGACTTACTTGGTTGTTTGTTTCTACTTTGGTCGCCGTGTACCGTAGTGGATATTTTTCCTCGGACTGAGTCAAAGAGTTCTTTGTGTGAAACACAAACAACACTGTAAATCATTTTAGCAGTAGCTGCATTAGAGTCATGCCTGCCTAATTCCCTGGCTTTGACATCTCGATTACACAACATATCGATCAGCAGCACAGACGGAATACAGAAAGTAAGTACTCAGTTTGGCGCCTCCTGTTCTCTGGTTAAATTTGTATTAAACAACAAGTGAAAGTCAACATGCACTTTGATCGTTGTCATGTCCTAAGCTTTGTTAAAGCAACGTCTTCATTTCAAAGTTATTCTTGGAAATGTAGGACTTTTTTGACAAGGGTGCTGCTAGAAATCAAGGTGATTAAATAAATGATTAAATGTTTAGCTGGGTTTTACTCAGGGCTTCTTGTTTTAATTAAATCCTTTGAGTTCCTCAGAGGTGATCCACCCAACAGCAGGAGACACTGTGCCTTTTTTAAAGCCGCGCTGGGCTGCAAATTTTGATACACCCAACTTTTTAGGAGAGAGGAATTTATAGACTGGCATTTACAGCTAAACTGGAAGGAAGCCAGACATGATACAGTCTACTTACATAAGTTAGAAATACTCTCCTCAAGGTAGCACCAGAGTGGATCATGGTTCCAGAAAACAGTTTGCAAGGTAGATGGCTCTGTTTCTCTTTCCTTCTTCATCAAGGCCAAAAGGCTCTGGGGAGGCTGATAAGGCGACCAACATGGTGCCGTTCAGGTCTGCAATCAGCTGAATATTGCCACACCTTTTCATCAACTTTTCGCTTTTAGCCCTTTAGGCGAAGACGCGTTTGGGTAAAGAACTCTGCAGGTCTGAACAGAAATCTAAATAGCTGAGACTTACATTTGTTCTTTTCTCCGTTTTCTTTTTAGGATTTTTTTTTTCATTTTCTAGGGTATCAAGCTTGAAGAAGAAACATTTTGCGTCAACTCTTTGTGACGACTGAGCGCCGAACAGTCGACCGAAACTAAGGATCCTCGCCTCTCGTCCCGCTGCCGCCGTCATAATGCCTGGAGTTAGGGAACTCATGGAGCTGAGGAGGGTCCCCACGGAGACTGACGATGATAGCACCGCCAGCTTGGAGGAACATTTCAGAGACCCCATTGATGTGGAGAAGTCCACCATCGCCAGGTCAGCAAAAAAAAACAAAAAAAAACAAATAGGAAATTAGAGGTACCTTTTTGTTACTCTAGATATTTCAGATCATCAAAGTAAAAACAGGAAGCATTTTTCAAATGACAATTATTAAAATATTGAAGGAAAGAAATCTATCCAGACCAACCCAACCCTATGCAAAAAAAGTATTTGCTCCCTAAATCTAATCCTGTCATCAAGTGTTTGATGCTTCTGGTAAGAAGCCATTTAAATATGTCTGGAGGCTTTTTGGTCAACTGTTGTTTGAATTCAACTAAATGGAAGTCCAGGTTTTGACTATGCCACACCAAAACCTTTAATTTGCTGTTTTGGGAGTCGATGGAGGGGGTTGCCATTCAGAAGTGCACTTGCTGGTGTATTTTAGATCAGTGTTTTGCTCTATAAGATAGTAAGTGCTCTTGATTTCTCCTTCTCAAAGATTTTCAGTAGAAATCAAAATGAATGGTTCCGTCGCTCAGGACAAGTCGTCCAGGTGCAAAAGCAACAAACCACGTTCTTCAGTGTCTTTTTTCTCAAATGTTGCATTCTGTTTTAAGTCAGATGTAACACATACACACACCTTTCAGAAACTTTAACTTTTGTCTCCTCAGACTAAAAACATTTTGTAAGTATGTTGAACATCAGCTCAGGTTACATTTTTCTGAAATGAACATTTGGTTGATGATCTGAAATATTTCAGTAACAGAATCTGTGAAGGACCTCTAGTGCTGTCTGTAAGATTCCAGTGTATCCTAAAGATTTGCTTCCTTGGTCTTGCAGCAGTCAATATATGGACGAAAATGACGATGGGGAAGATGACAGGTTCTTATCAAATGGGCTGATGAAGAAGAAGAAATACGAGGAAGAAGAATATGTAAGAGAGCTCTTCCGTCACTACAAGTATTTAACCAACATTAAAATAGCAAAATTGTAAACGCTCCCTTTTTCTCTTGGCCAGCATCCAGGCCACGCCTCCTTCGGCATGTCGGTCTTTAACCTGAGCAACGCCATCATGGGCAGCGGCATCCTGGGCCTGTCCTACGCCATGGCCAACACTGGCATTGTTCTCTTTACGTAAGTCCAGAGGCTCCTTCTCGTTGCATAAAGAGTGTTATGACATTTATGTGTGCATGACTCACGTTGGGGAGTGGCGCTGCTCACAGGGATATTGCTAATGTGTTTATGTATTGACCTTTTGCTACGGTGTCACTTAATTATGAGGCACCATGACGGACGTTAGAAGTGAGGGACGGTAGTATTGAACGGAGCAACTGAGGTTGATGTCTCTGCCAGTATAGCCGTAGCTTCTGCTTGTTCAGGTCGAGCTAGTTGGAGCCCATAGATGGCGGCATTTACAAAAGTTGGAAATAACCTTCTTCCTCCTGATGTATTTGTTGATTTGATCAAATCACCAACTTTGCCTGATTTCACACCACATGGTTCATACCACTACGTTATAAACAATGTTTCCTCTTACACCAGAGCTGACCAAAACGCGTACAAAACCTTTAGCTGTCCTCAGTAAAAGTTATTCAAGAACGTTTTCCCAACCGTGCAGCATCTATGACCATTTTTAAAGATCAGTCAACTAAATGAAAGCGATATGAGGTTTCCACCTGGTAGTTTTGATGTCCGGCCATGGAGTAGGCCGCCGTCTGAAGAGCCCAAAAGGTCAATAACATTGGATCATGTGTTGGTTTTGATGAGCGTTAGCTGTTGTCTTCTTGTTGATTGGTCCAAGATTGGGCAGCCCTTCCTCACTGAGACTGGCAACATATGTCCTCAAACATTATTATCAGGATCAGCTAAGAGACAAAGCTCTACCTTCAAGTCCCAACAGGTTGGGTTGGATCTGCTGCTGTCGGCTGCTCTAGCTTTACATGTTCTGTTCCTGTACTTCCAGTATCACCCTGCTGACACAGTTAGGCTATTTTCAGAAGCCAAACGCTTGGCATGGATGAGTTGGCATTGCTCCGTCATGACTCTACAAAGGTCATGCTGGAACCATGCTAAAGTTGACAGGACACCGAGTCCCATGAAGCCAGCCAGTGTGTCGTTTGGTGAGGCCAGCTCACCAAACGACACACATCCCAGAGAGATCTTTCTGTCGTATTTAACTGAAAAAGCATGAAAATGTGCTTCATCTTCACTCTCTGTCCGTCTTTGTGTGCAGAATCCTCCTAGTCGCTGTGGCCATCCTCTCCTTATACTCCGTTCATCTTCTCCTCATGACGGCAAAAGAAGGAGGTTGGTGCTAATACTTAACATGTATCTTGAGGATGTGGATGTGTTTGCTTGTTTTATTTTAACAGTTTCTTTCTTAAGGGGGTGAGAAAAAAAGAATACACTTGATTGCCTACATGTTTCTGCTTGTCTGCATGGGCAGGATCTCTGATCTACGAGACGCTGGGGCACAAAGCGTTCGGTTGGCCGGGAAAAATGGCTGCCTTCATATCGATAATCATGCAAAACATTGGAGGTAAATGTGAATTTGTAGCGCATGTGTGAGTCTGTCTGGACCTGGTGTTAGAGTTTGTCTTGGGTTAAATTTATCATAATTGGAGCCTTTCAGGAATGTGTTGACATGCTTCCAGCCGCGTGCTTATGTGAGATTTAATGCAGTTTTATCTACACCCACACTGAATTTAGAAATTTATATTTAGAGATGTAATTTAATCAGAGTACAGTGTCATTGACACCTTTCACAATTAAAATGAAAGCATTTTCATTTTAATGCTTTCATTTAAATGAAAGCATTAACTGTGAACTGCATTAACTGTTAAAATGCTTTTAACAGTGAATCTGAAGGAAAAGATGCAACTTCTTCTCAAGTTTGTAAAAAAAAACAACTTAATATTCAAAAGTGAATATGTTGGTTTGGATTTGTCTCCATCAACATGATGCTGCCAGCACCAGCACCATTTTCCCCTGAGGGAAAATGTGAGGACTTTGCCACACCTAGCATCTCGTAAATAGTCGTTTGTGGCAAACCTGTTTGGCACTTCTCATAAATTTCCTTTCATAAATGGCTTTCTGTTTTTCCCACACTCTGTAATAAAGACCAGATGTGTGGAGAGCAGTTTAAGTCAGAGGCCTGTTTCCCAATTAAGCCGAGGATCTCTGCAGTTACAGTTAACTATGTTAATGACTTGGGACGAATTCATGCAGATACAAAGTGTTACCTACCGTTGTCCTTGTCCTCTTGCAGCCATGTCCAGCTACCTCTTCATCGTGAAGTACGAGCTCCCTGAAGTCATCCGAGCCTTCTTACACTTAGAGGAGAATTCAGGGTGAGGTCTTCTCTCAGGGATCTTAGGCAGTTTTTACTTTTGTTCTTTTTTGTTTTTGTTTTTTAAGTATTCCTTGATCTCTCGGTCTTAAACCTGCGTTCTGTTTGCAGGGAATGGTACCTAAACGGAAACTACCTGGTGGTGTTCGTGTCCATCGGAATTATTCTGCCGTTGTCCCTTCTGAAAAATCTGGGTAAGGACAAATCCTGTTTCACCTCGTTGCATTTGTTCGGCAAGGTTCTCACTGAAACAATGGGAAAAAATATTCTTTTGTAATTATATAAACAATAGAAATGGGTTATAATCTAAAACATAATTAATTTTTTCTCTCTTTAGGTTACCTGGGCTACACCAGTGGATTTTCACTGTCTTGTATGGTCTTCTTCCTGGCTGTGGTAAGTTGAGCCTGTTCATAATTTCCTGTTTTCCTTTTGTGGAAAAGATTAGACTTTCTTTTAACATGTTACAATGCTTTATAAAAGTTAGAATTTGAACTAAAAATTGTGAATAATCTCTCAAACAATGTTTGACACAATTTAAACCTAAAAGTAGAAACCAGTCTAGAGTTCATTACTTGTTACCAAGTTATGGCAACATTCCATGCCGACAAGTGCATTCCATTAACTTATTTTTATTACACTCTGTCACTGCATTAATTTCATATTCTTTCTCTCTATTCAGATTTACAGCTCTAAAAGGTAGCTAGCCAACATGGAAATAAGTTTTTCCTGTTTGAACATGTTAGGGTTTGTTAAAACCCCAGGAATCTGCAATAAAATGAAAGTAAATGAAAAGAATCACAGTAACAGTCAGTAACTCTCTACTTTACAGCAGTAACCTGGAAGAAATTGGAAAATAAATTGTCAATGAGAAATCATTTTTGATGAAAATCGTGTAAAATGCATTCCCAGGGACTAAACATACAGCAAATTTAGTCAAGTGAATTGTTGTAATATTGAGTCACCTGAACTAAAGCATATTAAAAAAAATGAATATGAATAAAATGGAGTTTAATTGTACTTTCAAAATTAAGCTAACAGTTCAGCTAGCATAAGTTAGGTGTATCTTCATGGATCAACAAGCAGTATATTTTTTTTAGTCTTTGACTTCTGTCAAAGAGCTAAAGTTTACTATTATATAACATGAAAAAAGAACAAAAAATAATGTAACTGTTGGAAATGTAAATTTTCTAGCATGTTAGTTTGCAGCTGCTAGCTAGCATGCTTGGTCAAGCACACTGAGTGATTGTTTCATTGTTTACTTTGCCCTGAAGTTGTCAAAAAACAACGTTGGTAACTTAGCTAGCAAGATGGTTAGCTTAATTAATGTTACACAGTAATACATGTCTTTTTGTAATTATTTTTATTTGTGATATGAGCAGATAAACAATGTTATGGGACAAATAATGTGTCTACACAGTTGAAACAAGGTTTTAATATACAGTATTTTTTCTTACTTTGTTACTTGAACCAAACTTGTTTGGTAAAGCCCATTTGATAAGGATTTTTTTCTACTTCTCCTAGATTATCTACAAGAAGACCCAGCTGCCCTGCCCTTTTCCTTTCATGTACTCGTCCAACCTCAGTGTGAACGGCAGCGACATTTCCAAGCTGTACGGGCTACGACACAACATGTCGCAGATGGACTTCTCGCGGGCTGACGTCTCCCCAGTAATCACCAGCAACCAGGGCGACCACCACACCACGAGTGTCCACTTCGAGCCTCACCCCGACGACGAGGAGATGTGCAGGCCCAAATACTTCGTCTTCAACTCTCAGGTAGGGGATGAAGGATGGCCAAAAGTGTTTTTTTCCGCTGGGTCTACTTCTAATAAAGGCTGGATTGCAGGTGTTTGCAGAGACATGTTTGGAAAAGGTGGGGTTATTTGAGGCGTGTCTTTTACTATTGCATGCTTATGGATTCATGCCTGGGCTCTTATAATCATAAATCATGATAAGATTTTGGCTTTGTGTGGAATTAAGGTGAGTCACCTCTGATTCATAAAAGTTTACAGTTTTTACTGTCCAGGTTCCGTAGAAATCCTAGATTCTTTCTAATATTTCAGGAGAATCAGCCTTTTTCACCTTTGACCTGAGCGCATAACTCACATGGCATCCGATCAGAATTGAGCCAGTATATTCCACGTTTTGTCACATAAAACAAATTTTCTTGCATTTTATTGGATATTTTTAATACAAAATTAATACATTTTCGAATTTGTGTCCAGACCAACCCTGACTCAAGCTCACTCAGATTAGATGGAGAGAATACCGTACATCTTACTGCAGAATCTCAATTGGAAATAGGTCTGGACTTAGACTAGACCATTGCTATACACCTCCATGTTTCAGGTAGGGTGGCCAGGACTAATTAAGCAAAGTTTTAAATCTAAACATTCATCTGCCTAGAATTTGTTTTGTTCTTGGAGCATACTATGCATTTATTTATAATATTTTTCAAGAATATAGAACTCAGGTTTTAATTTTTGACGGTTTAAAAGTGAAAACTCTTTTTTGTCAGCATTTGTTGATGCATTTTGATTGTAAAGCTCATCTCTTTGGGGTTTTTTTTGTTTTGTTTTGACCCACAGACTGCATACACTGTCCCCATCCTGGCCTTTGCATTTGTCTGCCATCCTGAGGTGCTGCCTATCTACAGCGAGCTAAAAGAGTAAGCGCATTTTCTTTTATATTGAGAACTATCGTCCGCTTTTTAAAAAAAATGTAAAAACATTTAGCTGCCTTCTGGCATTGGATAATTATTCGTTCTCTGTGTTTGCAGTCGCAGCCGGAAAAAAATGCAGAGCGTCTCCAACCTGTCCATCCTGGCCATGCTCATCATGTACATGCTGTCGGCTCTGTTTGGCTACCTCACCTTTTATGGTAAGGGCAGTAGTAAGATGGGTATTGTAAGTTATTTTAGTAAATGAAATCATAAATTAAAAACTTTTTTTTTACTTAGTTTATAGTCAAAATTGACTTGACATTTTAAGAGTGACATAAAGCAATCAATCTGGGAGGAAATACTTTTTATAAGCACTTTATCCAAACAGTTAGCATGCTAGCTTGAGTTATACTTTGCAATCTGCAGGTAAAATACCACCTTACACTGTAGAATGTCTTTTTCTAAGATAAGTTTAAAAACCACCTTTATATTTAAGTTTATGTTCAAAATTGACAAAATATTAAAGAGTGACAGAAAACCATCTGTGAGGAAATACTTTCTACAAGCACTTTATCAGAACGTTAGATGTAGCTTGACAAAATCTGCAGGTAAATTTAAGTTCCTCCTGCTAAAGCTAACTGTAACTTTTGGGATTGCTTTAAGTGTGACATGACTGCTGTGTTCCACGTCTGTTGCAGACTTTGTGGAGGCCGAGTTGCTGCACACCTTTACCAAAGTTTACAAGTTTGACACCATGCTGCTCCTGGTGCGCCTGGCTGTCCTCACCGCCGTCACTCTCACTGTCCCCATCGTGCTTTTCCCTGTGAGTACGCCACACTTTGAACACAGCAGGGCTGTGTCTGTTCTGCTCTCTACGTTTTCGTTTTATTATTATTTATTTAATGAGAACTCTTTTAAATAGAGCACCGCCCCTTATTGCAGTGTGGCACGACATGAGATTAAAGTCGGTTCCACTTTCATTTGAAAGGGTAACAGTTTGAATTACGTCAGAGAACTTAAGCACACGTAAACACACACCGCCATTTTAAATGTTAAATGCTACGGTGTGTGTGTGTGTGTGGTTCTTCCAAACAGAGTCCGTTTGTGTTCGTTCTGGGTTTTTTTTTTGTGTGTCATTTTCTGGATGGACTGTTTTTTTTCCCACTGCCACTCTGGGCAAATGAGTAGAACATGTTGTTCAGTTGAAACTCTTCCTGTCGTCATTCAGAAACCCAATCACACAGCCTATGGTTGTAAAAACCCACATCTCATTATTGCACCAACATGCATTTAACGTCATATCAAAGATTTCAGCACTACACACCGTGCCGGCTAGTGTTTTTTCTCAATGTCTGCTCATATTGGGTCACATGACGTGCGGCCGCCAAACCTTATCGTCTTACTCATATTCATTCACACATGTGCCCCTCTTCCTTCCATCTCTATATATGGTCACAGGATAATTTTAGACTGCCCCTTATCTGACACCAAGAGAACAAAAAAAAAAAACAGGGCCCACTGGTCAGTGGAAGTTTCCTGCCTCCTTTAGGTCCAGAACACACACTAACACACACACACATTCACATGCACACTTGAGATAATGTTGAAACATTATGTGCGTGTACTGAAGTTGTAATTACAAATGACTGCCACTAAGGGGCAGCAAGTTTACTTTTTCAGTAGCGAGCTGCAGTATATAGCATGGTTAACTGTATGCTGTATATTGCTGCTTTATAAAAAGTGTTGTTTCACGATTTTAGTACAACAGTAGCATATGAACTTTACATCAGCTTTACCATTTAGTAATCTAGCTGATGTTTGGGTGTTTCTTTTGCTTTGTTTAGCTGTTTTTCCTAAAGGAAGGTGTGGGAGGACTCCAATGTTTCCCACCCTAACAACTGAGTAGTGGAAAAACCCTCACCCTGACCTCCTGCGAGAAATCAGAGGCAGGGAACCGAGGACTAGCAGGCAGGGGGAGGATAGTACATTCCTCGACATATCTTGTCTTACAATCCGCCGCACTAGGGTGTCCGTTCCTCGAAATGTGTTAGTAATGTTGGGAAATCAGCTTCTGGGTGAAATGGTTTATGAGGACACAGGCTTGGCTTTAAAAGAACATCTTAGCCGAAACTCTATTATAGTTAAAGGAAATTTACCTGGAATGCGACTTTTGGCTGCATTTGAAAGCTGTAACTAAGCTGGTTACTACATGTAACTTTTTAACTAGCTGTTGCACATTTTAACAGAACTGACAGCAGCTAATAAATTCTTTAGCAGAATGTGCCACACACTCGCTAACATATCTTCAACTTAACAGTGTTTTATTTTAAACAAAAATAATTGTAAAAACATTTCTATTTTCAGCAAGAAGGAAATATTTAGCAATAGTAATGTTTCTTTACATTTACATAGTAGAAGCATGCTAGTTTTAGCTTTAGCTAAAATTCATGGAATATTTAGCCTAAATATTACCTTCCAGTAACTGTGTACCACATAGCTAAAGCTACAGTATTTGTGCTTAACAAATAAATATTTGGAAAACCTTAACTTAGCTCAAACTAGACATAGTTAGCTAGCTAGTTTTGGCAGTTGAATGCTACTTGTAGTTTGTAGCTAGCTATTATCTGAAATTATGTGTTTTAATCTAATTAAATACTAGCAGGTCATTTGTATAAAGAAATGCCAACTATTAATTGAGCTTCTTTAAACACCAATATTTGTCTTCATACCTACTTTGTTTTAGCATTAAAATAATCAAAATAAATTAAAGCTAGCTAGAGTTAGCTTTAGTTAAAACTAAAATATTTGGCTTTTGGAATTTTTGTAATGCTCGCAAAAATTGGCTTCTGGACAAAAGGGAAGCATTTAATAAATATAAAAAAATAAAATAAAAATCAGTTAGTTTCATCTTCATGCTAAGGAAGTAAGGTATCAACTACCCCTTTAAAAAATTATAACTGGTGATAGTGATTTTAAAATTGCTCATTGTAGAAAACAAGCAAAAGAAAGTCTTCTTGACTGCTACATTGTTCTATAAAAACTATGGAAATTACTTTCAGGTAAAAGTTTTATCTTCACGTTAAGGTTTATATAATCACAGGTATGTAGAAATGTGATAAGAACATAAAAGTTTTATAAGAAGCATAGCTGGAATGCATAAATGCAGATTTCATCAAAAACGTCATCAAAATCTCATTAAAATCTTTTTGAGTGCTTTGAAAATTGGTTTTAACCTGTATACATCTGCAGCTGTAAAAAGACACGAATCAGTGGCTTTTTACATAAATTAGTTCTAATGAAGAGCCCGTTGCTGTCAGCATGCAAATAAATGAGCTGGCTTAGAGCCGAGGAGCGCAGTACTCTACTGGTACTTGGCATTCTTATTAGAGAGTCGCAGTTGTGCAGAGTTAGGAATGTTTCATTAACCCACCATAACTATGAATTCTGTAAATTAAACTGCTGCTGCTGCACAGTGGGGAGACTGATAAGAAGAATGTGCAGCATTGAACCCAAAGAACTGCTTTGTCTCACCGTTGTTCTGCCAAGTTTCCGTCTGGCCTCCTGAATCCACCTGGCAGGTTTTAAAGGAACACGCCGACGACCTTCAGCGCAAGATTAACATTAGCTTTGTCTGCCGACTGTCCTCGGCTCCCGTGGCAACGCAGTAGATGTGAGCGAAGACGCGTTGTCTTGTAGATGCGTTGCATTGTAAATGTGTGTGCAACCTGAAAGCATACGTGTGTGCTGGGGTGAACGGTCACATGAAGGGCAGACGCCAACGGCGCCCGGATCACACGGGGCTTTTCCTGGGATCTGGTACATAATGAAAGGGCTTTATGTGGAGGCAGACATGTCCCAGTTCTCAGGCCAACCAGGCCACGGGTGAAGGCCGCCGCCATCTTACCATCATAAACATTAAAATAGTTGTTTTAGTAAGGCAGCTACAATACTAATAGTAGCATCTAAATGTGGAAACATGAGATAGAGATGTAGAAAAATATTGAAACTTGAAAATTACAGACAATAATTACATTAACAAATCTAAAACATACATAAAAAATGTCTTATTAGAAAATCTAAAATATTAAATCGTTTAATCAGGTAAAAACAAAGTAAATCATGGTTAAAATTTATTTCTACCTTGGTAAAACTTGCCAAAAAAATTTAGAAAATTAGCTCAAATAAAATAGAATTATAGATTGCAGTTCTAGCAAAATGAAAAAAATAACTTTGACATAATTAAAAAAATAGAACATTAAAATGCATTTAGTTTATAATTAAATTTCAAACTACATGGAAAAGATGGTATCAAATACATAAATAGGAAATTTAATACTCAGCTATTTTAACATTCAAATGAAGATGTAAACTGTGTAGAACTTTATTAGCCGATTAAAGTTAAACATGTAATTCATTCTTCTTGTATTTCTAAGGCACAGAATAAAATTACTTTGCAATAACAAATAAACATACTTTTGAATTTCACTTTAAAAAATCTATTTATTTACTTATCAAAAACTATCAATTTGACAATTTAATGTTTATTTTTTAAAAATTCTGTAAAAAAAAAATCTGTTTTCTAAATATTAAATCTTTAATATTTAGTTAGTTGGTCCTGCAGTGAGTCAGTGTCGCCACTAGAGGGCTCACCATTCTACCTATTGAGTTCTGTGTTTGTTTTGGTTAAAAAAGGAGAACTGCTTTTTTTCAGAAGGTTCTTGTTTGGGTGTCTAGTTTCCGTTGATGCTTCGGTGCTTCCTTAGCCCACAAACCCTTTGAGGTGACTTTCCTGTTGAGTATTTTTACTCGTGAGGGACTTTTTAATGTTGTTGTCGATACTTTCCATTCTCACTTGCCTTGTGCACAGACAGTCAAGTCACACGTTTACCTTAGCGAAAGCACAAAGCAGAAATATGGTTCAGATCTTACATCAACCTCAGTGTTTGTAGTTTGTGTTTCACTTTACTCGGGTGTGAAGTGGCAGGCCCATACAGCAGACACCTTGTTCTTGGTTTGTTTCCAACAGACCAAAGCCAGATGTATCCTGCTCAGTTCGGCTCTACAAGTAAATACTAAGGAGCAAAGTGTGTAAATGTCACACGGTGAACTCCAAAGGCTTTGTGCCAGGTAGCAGGCCTGTGCTGAATGGTTTGGTGCCATGGAGAGAAATGCAGCATGCAGGCTCAACTTTTCCAGGACGGCCAAATTATGCACAAACCCCTGGGAAGGAGGAAGGAAAGAAGGCTGATGAAGATCTTAGATTTATTGCATTATATGAGTTTTGGAACAAAAGGAGACAATTTCTTGGCAATAGATCCAACGGTGTAAGCATCTCAGTGCCGCCTTGGTTCAATTTGGCAGCGCAGAAAATCAAGATAATTAGAATTTGTACCTAGCAGTGAAGCATAAATAAACCTCTTCTTTAACCCAGGCTTAAAAGATTTGAGCTGGGGAAGATCTGATATGACTTGGCCAACTTGAGATGTGCAAGTCACGACTGCTCAGTTGTTTTAAAGCGACACGCTTGGGTAAGAAAGGTAGAGCAGAACGATGAGTAAGAATGAAAACTGCCAACAGCAACTCCTGCCCTCCCTCCCTCCCTGCATTTTTAGCCCGCCCTTTTCTCACTGGTGGCTGATGCAACCTCACAGTCCCATTGCGCCGCAGGAGATAATCCCCAGCCTAAAACACAACTTCCTTTCTACCTTTCCCCCTGTGACCCGCCAATCCACGGTGCCTCGGGTTTCTCCTGATCCCCACAATCTTTCCCCCAGTGAGGAGGCTTAACCAGCAAAAAGGTGTCTTAGCTACTTTACCTCCCGTCTTTTCTTAAACAAACACACCCAGTTCACGAACATACCCGCAGACACCAAGTCTGAGAAAGGGAACATTATTCTAATGTCTATTTTGAAGGAAGAAAGTCACAAGGCTGGCAGAAGGGGGGCCTAAATATAGATTCATGCTACTTATGAGGCACCATGTTGGTCTATCACATAAACCTTTCATTAAAGGTTTGCAGGTCTAATGTGAAAAAGTTTGAAGAGTTGGGATGCAAGCTACGTTCACACTGTAGCTTGAAGTGACCAAAATCTGACTCTTTTGCCCTTGTGTGACCTTTATCTGATGTGGTCCTAAATCCTACGCGCATCTGATCTTTTCAAATGTGATCTTGTATTTGTACGTACAGGTAGCATTCATCCGACCTGTATGTCACTGACACTCGACAAATGTCTCTTTTCTGCATTCAGGAAAAAAAACAACAACCATGGGGGACGATGATGAGATTTAAGTTGCCAACATGCTGGTTCTGGTTTGACAACTTTAAAATCACAAGATACAGTCCACCATTACTTTTCTTATTTACTTCTGCAAACACTGAGCGATTTCAGTAAATGTGACATTACCGTGTTCTCTACTGCACATGCGGGACGCTTTGAGGTTGTTTTGGGTTCACACAGGAGATCTCAAAAATGTGGCATTTAATTGTGAAAATAAAATCACAGAATCTTGGAATTGAGCTTTATGGCTTGCAGTGTGAACGCAGCCTAAAACACGTTCAAATTTGCGTTTGTGTTCGTGAAGCCTCCTTAATGTCAGATGGATCTGTTAAGTTCTAGATGTGGCAATCAAGTGCAACCCCTAAACGCTCTGACTTGTTTCCTCTCAGATCCGCTCCTCCATCACCACGTTGCTCTTCAAGGGCCGTGACTTCAGCTGGACCCGCCACCTGGTGATCGCCGCGCTCATCCTGGCCTTCAACAACATGCTGGTCATCTTCGTTCCCACAATCAGGGACATCTTTGGCTTCATCGGTAAGCCCTGACTCACGGTTTCTTTTATTAGTCTTATCAGTTGGGTGGACACATGAAGCTACCGATGGCAGACAGACGGTCGACACCTCAATACTAAAAATAATCCAGTCATTTAAACCTCCTGCACTCAAAGAGAAGTTTAGAAGTGCCCTACTTTTTTTCTTTTTTTTTTGCTTACAGCAGGTAGAACCGCAACCTAAATCGTCAAGGGTCTCGCTCTGCGAGTCATGACTGTCCTCGGTGCAGTTTTAGCTTGGCAGGGGGAGCATTTTGTCAGCTTTTCTGCTTGCTCACTCAATATCTAATAGGGCACATTCTGTAGGAGGGCAGGCAGTTGGGAAGTAAAGAGATATCTGCTGAAGTAACGGGAAAACTACTGCAACCTAACCTACAATTAAATAGTAAACTATGTATTGTCAGTGCACAATAGGAAGAAAATTCTAGTCCTCACTTACCATAAATTGCAACCTGTTGAGTGCAACCGGGTATTGTGTGCTTTAATGAGCCCTTCTTCTTCCCCTCTGTTTGCAGGTGCTTCTGCAGCTACAATGCTCATCTTCATCCTTCCTGCTGCCTTCTACCTCCGCCTGGTTAAGTCATTACCATACAACTCCTGGCAGAAGATTTCGGTAAGTGTGCACTGCCATTAGGTTTACACTGCTCTTCTGAGCTCTCTGTCTTTCTCCACCAAGGCTGAAGTCTTTGTCTTTGGACCTAAAAAGGAGAAAGTTATTTCAGATGGAAACTAGAGATCAGGCCTGAAAGCTGGAAGTAGTGATTGACTCAGACCTGAACCTTCAGAGTCACATAAAGACAGTAACAAACTGGGCCTTCTATCACCTGAAGAACATCTCCAGGACTCAAAGACTAAGGTCGCAGTGAGATCTAGAGAATTTTTTATCTTTAGTCGCATTGATTACCAGAACAGAATCGACCTTCAAGACCTCTCAGGTTCTGGTTCTGCTCTGCATCGCCAGAAACAGAACCAAACATGGAGAAGCAGCATTCAGCTTCTATGCACCACAAATCTGGAACAAGCCTCCAGAAAACACCCAAAACACTGAGTTCCTTTAAATATTCAGAGTTACCATTGATTCATAATAACTGGAACATTGGTCAATATGCTTCATGTATATTCGCTTGATGAATTTGATGATTGCAGTTGACAAAATGTAATGTTTATTGCTTGTTTCATAATTGATGACTTTATGATGTTCTTATGGAAAAAAGCAACTGTGTTGTTGCTGAATGTGCTAAACTAATAAAGTTGAGTTGACCAATAGCCAGGGAATACATCTCCAGGCAACCCCAGTTGATTGCCTCTTTACCCAAAATCCCTTCTTGTTCCCGTCTCTCTCTCTCCAGGCGGCGATCTTCCTGGCTGTGGGGGTGGTCTTCATGATCGGCAGCTTGTCGCTGATTGTTCTCGACTGGATCCATCACCCACCCGGCACCAGCCACGCCCACTAAAGACCCCTCCTCCTCACTTTCGGATTTATATTTAAGAAAGCAGCAGTCGTCCCTTTTCCAACCACACCACAATCTTCATCACTTCCTTCGATTGTATTATTCAGAAAACTTTCAGTGTATCGATCGGATGTGCTGCATCCTCAGAACATCATTTGGAGGATTTTTTTTTTTCTTTTGTACATTAGAATGCAACAACTTCAGACCTGGACCTAATATACCGTTACAGGGTGTCTGGAATCATCATTGCAATGACAATATCGTAGTTCCAGCTGTGAAGATACTGAGACAATCTTTCACTTGAAGAACAGCATTGTGATTGGACCCCCGGGCTGGACAGGCGATGGTGTTTCCCGCTGTTTTCCTCCTTCTTCTAAAATTAAGCTACATTTACAAATGGAGTGTGCCGTCACCCATGAAAAACAAGCACTTCGATTACTTTTCACTTTATGTGGAGATGCAGTAGACACCCCCACTCATATAAAATATATGCACACATATCAAAACATGTATTTCTTTAAGCTACTGTCCATGAAATTAATCTACAAAAGACGGTTAAGTGGAAAAATAATCATTTTTTCCCCCCGCCACTTAAATTTATTAAAAAATTTTTTAAAAAAAATCAGAAACCTTGCCAAAGTCTGCATTCGTCAGGACGATCGTCTTGGCCAGCTGCGTACAAGAAGGTGCTTTTCAGTATTGCTGTCGTACAGAACTCTGAACATGGAGGAGACGGATGTACATAATCACCTGTAGCTACTGCATTAAGTAGCATTGTACATATCATAGAGTTCTCTGTTGTTCAGGTTACGCGAAGACGAAGGGTCATTTCAAGCAACATGCCTGCTGCAATAACCTATAAGACACATAAAGTAGGACTAGACTGGTGGACGGAGAATCACTTGTGTTGCTTTTACACAGAGTTAGCTGAAACGTCCAGAGGTAACTAGAGTTTCATCAGCGAAAGCTGAAATAGATTCACTAAATATCCGTAACATCTCTTGTTATGTATTTGTATCTTAACTCTCAACTCTCAGTTCAAACCTTTATCATGTGAATGCTACATTTGTTGCCAAGTTTGCAGCTACCTGCTGATATTAGGCTGGAGACCGGCTGGCTTTTCTAGAAACTGCAGCTCGGATTTGGAAATGATGTCAGAGGCTAGGAACAGCTCATTACTTTAGCTGGATCCCCGTTATACGTGTGAGGTGGCCACATTGGTTTGACGTTGGTGATTGATGTAATTACAGTTTCAACAAGTGGTCCAGTTAGGGTTCCAACTTAGAAGAACTAGAGAAACATATTTTTCTAGCCTCAGATTTGAGGTGGTAGCTGTACATCAACAGAATATTGTGGTTCAACTGAGAGGAAAACTGAACAAATGGGGACAGATCAGATGTATGTGAAGGTCTTTACTCAAAAAATAACTTCTTATATTTTTTTAATTTCACACTTTAAATTTAACCATTTCAAAGTCAAACCAATAAACTACAACTTTTAGAGAAAGTAGTGAAGGATTTCAACATAGTAATAATGTCTGTTACAGTCAGTTATAGTCAAAGTAAGTGCTATGCTAATTGATAGGTGTTTGGTAAATGTCTTTGTAATGCTTTTGTACTAAATCGGTTTTTAAGGAGTAACTTGATTCGCAATTGTCTTATTCATCATTATCAAAAGCTACAAATAACATCAGTTGTCCCAAAGCATTTAATTTTAAAGCCACCAGTTATCAATAATGTGGACAAAAGTGGGCAAACACAACGTCTAAATGTCAAATGAAAACATCTTCCCATTTTAGCCATGGTATCATGAATAGTCATCAGCTGCATGCTGCACATCATCCATTCTATGTTTCCGAATTCTTTATTAATGCAGATTTAAAGCCAATACACTTAAACAGATATTGGGCTATTGTTCATTTAATTTTATATTTATATTTTATAAATCTGGAAAGTCATTTATGTAGCTAAGAAAAAAAGCTCTCTTAAGAAAATGCTGCATATGAAGTTAATGTTACAGCTACTTGCTGATCCTTGGCAAGAAGTCAACTAGCTGTTTACACCAAAACTGTTTTATATTCTGAAATTCAAACTCTTTATGTTTTTACAACAAAAAATGTTTGGGGCGGTTAGAAATTTAAAATGAATGTTATACATTTCTAAAGTAATCAGTATCCATTTCCCCAAAGTGCTAACCCTTAATATCACAATTTTTCTAAAGGATTTTTCCATTTCAGGTGTGCTAGCACATCTCTGGCTGCTAGCTGTATATCTAGCTCATAAATGTAAGACATTTTTGTCTTTCAGCCTTAATTTTGCTATAAATTGAACAACATGTAGTTTTTATTTCTCGGAAACACAAAGTAACTGTTCTTTCAACTGTGATATTTCGAGAGAAGTGACATGTTAAAACGTACCTGATCACTCACTGTTTGGCTAACAACACTGTTCAGTCGCTAAGCTAAAGTTTGTTACTATTCAGCAATTCGTTGTTACAACTGCCTTAAATGTCTATCACCTACATTTTAAAATGGAGACCTAAATTGTGCCTTCCGGATACTTTTTATTTCTCTACATTTTTGGCATTTAAAACACGTGCCTTTTGTAAAGTAGCTGGTGACGAAATGAGAAACTCAGATTCGTCTGATTCCACCTTCAATCATTGTGTCGTTATGTGTCGCAAACACACCCCTGCCGAAGTGGACATTTATAGATCCTTTGTGGATCTATGTACGTGAAGCAAATAGATATTTCAAATGAAATAGTGTATTATGTGCATGTTTTTGGATTACAAACGGTCTTTTTTTGGACAATTGTACATGCTGTGTAAATAATCTTTATTTTATGGTACACCGACATTCATCGCCGTTGAGTGGGTTGTGGGGGGTTGTACTTGAGAAGCCTTTTACAATCAATTGTTTTGTTTTTAGTAGATATATATATATATATTATATATAAATGTGGATGAGTGTTGGACTTTTTTTTCTCTTGCTGTATGACAGTAGCTTGCTGTTCTCTCTCTATCTCTCTATGCGATGCTTGTACATTTGTAGAATGTTTTCTCCTAACACACATATTTTCATGTTTTAGTGTGACGTTTCGGTTTCAGAACGCCTTACATCTATTGGATCACAATAGCATTATTTTCCCAAAACACAAATCAGAATTAAGGCAGTGCTGTTCAGTTATGCTCCGGGTTCAGTAAAACTAAATAATGAAAGCAAAGACAATAATTTGTTTTTGCCTTAGGATAACAAAAATGCACAACAATGTTTCAACTCCCCTCTGTACCGTGACAATCGTTCAAAGCTGAAGGTCCTATCTTACAGAGGCTTGCAATGTGTATCAATGCTGTCCTAGAAACATCTTTGGTTAAGTTTCATTTTGTATAACTTTACTTGAATCAAAGCATTTCTTAGCTTGATGAAGCAAAGATGCCTTTGTTATTGAAGAAGTGCCATGAATGTTCAGTATTGATTTTACGAATGTTTTTTGACCTCAGTTAAATGTAAGAGATTCAACGCCTCCTCAGGTTGGGTCGTCTTACGAAGAAGTATAACTACCCACACTACACATTGACCCTCTAAGTGTCTCAGGTCCTCGGTCTGGATTCATTTGTCCCCCACATGTTTGCGTAAAGCGTGGAAGAATTTTACCTCAGCCTACGCTGTACAGACGGACGCATTTTGTGCTGGCACAGACAAACGGCCTCCTTGTGCTTTTCCTAAAGCAGACACCAGCAAATGCCGATTCGAGAGAAGGGTGAACAAAACCACCTGGGCCTTAGTTTTCTATGGACCCTCAGGCACAGAGAAGCACTGGCTCAATGTTTTTTCTGTTCCCAGTGTCTTTACTCCCTGTGGATCAGGCTAAGCATTCAGATTTGTAATTTACTTAGAGAGTGCTTTATTATTGTTTTTTTTTTTGTATCAGTGATGCTGTTTCATTACGATGAATAAAAATGTGATAAGAAAAATAAAATTGTCTCTTTTTTATGTGATTGTTGCTTTTATAAAGAAACAATAGCATATATTACAAATACAGGGTCTTGCAAGATTTTCTAAATAATCACCGGAACTTTCTCGTTTGCACCCGGAATCGGAGGGACACTGGTAGATGGTTTGCAGCAGATTTTTACAAATAAAAGTATCAAAACCTGGTTGATTTTTTTATTCAACTCTCTATACTGTGTACCCCTAAATAAATTCCGTTGCAAAATTTCAACAATTCAATGTCAATAAATACATGAACAGCTGATAAAAGGTTCATAAAAATCCTTATTAAAGACGTTGAAGTTGTAAGACCACAGAATGAAAAAAGCCAATAACTTTATGCAACTTCATGTTTGATTAAATCTACAGAAATATGGAACTTCGACTGAAAGAACTAAAATTCCATCTTACCTTTTTTCAGCAACAAATTAAAAAGTTTCTGGGATTTCTAGTCATCATTTGCAGGCCATCTGAGATCCGTTGGTTCATTTTATGGCAGTAATTTCAAAGCTTAACCCTTGTGTTTAGAAATGGGGTCCAACTGATCCCACACCCGTAAAACCTGTATCAGTTGCCACTGTCCTCGCATGAACAAGGGTTAACTTTGCAGCAAATTCTGCAAATATTAATAGTTTTTTTTAAGGTAATAATAATTCCAAAGGAATTATTTATAGTTGAGTGTGAACTAAAAAAACATGTGCAAGGGTTTTTCTTTTACCCGAACCCCTCGTCTCATGGGTGCTGCACCACGTTAGTAACCGCTTAATATCTCTCCCCCGGCCCCACATCTCCACACCTGAAATGCATTTCTATTTCAGTTAGTGGGTCACCACCAGGTTTTGTCTGGTGCCAAAATTTCTGCAATGCGAACGCAGCTGAACACCTCAACCAGCGACGGCCGGTCTCAGCTGGAGCTGCAGCACCAGCAGCTGTCCTTCAGATGACGGGACATGATATGATATGTCCTGTCCCATATGATATGTCCTGTCCCCGCTGAATGGCGTAATAGCGGCCCTCATTGGAGAATTGCCAGGTTCGCCTTTAGGTTTGCTTAGGTTTGCATCTACTCTAGATGCAATGCTGTGAAAATGTGTTTGTTCCCTTGCAGATTTAGGAAGTATATAAAATATATATATATATATATATATATATATATATATATATATATATATATATATTTTATTCTAGTCACCAAAGGTGATATATCTTGCTACTAAGAACACGTTACTGGTCCACCATCCTGCTCATACTGCATTGTGTCTTACTCACCCAATATGAACGGTTTTTTCGATTATTTGACGCCATAAAAAAATAATAAAAAATATATAGAGTAAATCTTTGGAGGGGACAATTAGTTTTGAAAGTACTGTACCTGTTGACAGAATGTGATCCTCGTTATTTTTACTGCTTGTGAGAGGATTCATAGTCAACTCCCACACAACGAGCTTCTTTGGAATATCGAAGAATGCTTTATACACTCTGAGAAACTTTAATGAGTTACTGCACGTATGTTTCATACGTCCTCGTAATGTCCCAGTTAAATCGGGGAAATCGGATAACCACTCTGTTTTTCCCAAATATTCATTAATGAATAGAAAAACTATATCGCCTCCTGATTGGAACCATTATACCCAAACTCCTGTTAAACACCCATAATACAGATATGGAAAAACACCAGCTACGCCCTACAGTCTGTTGGGTCATCGAACAAAATCCTAATGAAATACATTGTAGTTGTGTGACAACTACATGTGACAAAATGTGAAAGGTTCAAGGTGAATGAATGGTACTGAAAAAGCTCAGTCACAGTTGATCTGTTTGGACTTTCCCATGTGAAGTGAAAATGATTGTTTATTGAACGGACTGGTAATATGTGGCATTTAGATTTTTAACAAAACATTTGGATCAAACTAAGACGTGTCTGGTGTCGCATTTGTGATGAAAGACCAGCAGATCTATGCTGTTCTCTTTTCCTGATTCCAGTAGTTGGCTGTCTTTATTTCTCATTTGACCTCTTTGACTCTGACCTATACACACACACACACACACACACACACACCACTCCTTCTCTCTTCCTCCCTTCATCCCTCACCCCCCAAATCTTCTTTTTATTAGGATTAACTGTGCTGTTCTGTACGGGGGGTAAATTCCAGGAATAAAGTCACCGTTACTAACCTACTGTCTGTGTGGGAAAAATTCTCAGCAGCACCATTCTACAAACTGCAGTCAGGTTAGTTTTATACATATATATATATATATATATATATGTTAAATTGTGAGAGTACTTGTATTGTGGTCAAGAACAGAGACGCCAAAAGCCGTAAGGATGGATCAGAACCTTTAAATTCTTTCGAGACTCTTTCCTAAACTGGTCACAATGGAAGCCTTCAATCTCACTTTGAATAATTGTTAATTGTCAGTGGGCGGTTTAGTTTTAGATTCTGCCACTAAGTGTGTAATGTTGACACAGCTGTGTGTGAGCCTCCTAACATCTCATCCTTCCTCACAGCTGTTCCACATTCTGTTAATTAGACTCACCTTGTCTTCATTCTAGCAATCAATCTTCCTCAGGGTTTGAGCTGTCTGCATATCAAGGCACTTCTGACCACATTCATTTATGCTAGTCTATACCGTACTGTTCATGGTTTCCCCTTGGTCCTGGTTTTTAGTTAAGTTTTAAAGTGCAGTTTCAATCTGAACTATGACTTTGCAGTTTTGAAACCAAAGATATTTTGACCTCAGTTTTTTCTGTATTAAGCTAAAGCTTATGCTTGTCTATCAACTCAATATCATGAACACCCTAAAATCATTGATTGTAAAGGGCTGTGACCCAGTAGTGATAGAAAAAAATGGAAAATTGTGTGTCATCAGCAAAGTGCAATATTTTGAACAAAAGTTGTCTGAGAAGGGAGCCTTGATGAATTCCATGTGAACTTTTTCCTTGCCTAAATTTATATTAACCAAATGAAACTAATGAGTCCCTGTCTGCGACATAAAATCTTGACCAAATTAATTAACCCAGTGCCAGAAGGTCCAGCCTATAAAATTGGGTGTGTCTACCATACTCAGGTACCAGGATCAATCTGATGTTAAAAACACACAACTTTGCTTTCAAAGCCAGTTTTAAATATTCCATCATGTAAACAGATGATACTCTCCCATGACTTTAACAAAAATATTGTACCTACTGTCTAGAAAACATATTTTGCTTTCTGTGGGTGACTGTGGCTGTGGATAGAGTTGTCGTCTTGTGATCGGAAGGTTGCAGGTTTGATTCCAGCTTCCTCCTGCCACATGTCGATGGGCCCCTGGGCAAGGCACCCAACCCCAAATTGCCTACTGAGCTGCGTATCGGTGCATAAATGTGTGAGTGTGAATGTGGCTATAGTGTAAAGCGCTTTCAGCAGTCAAAAATGATTGGATAAAGCACTATATAAGTTCAGTCCATTTACCATTTCTGCTGAAGGACTATTACTATGTTCAGTCAAGCTGTCAGTTTTTTGTCCAAGTTGTCAAATTATTTTTGCAGCCAGATTGGAACAGTTTCGTCACTGGGTGACACAAGTCATTCCCTCTGGAACAAGAGGGATAAAAATTAATGTTTTAAAAAACGGGCAAATTTTATGACATAAATACCTACATAAATGACCAAAAGGAAACACTGAATACGTGGCAGTACACCAAGTTCTTCTGGATTGACTGGCTCTCCTAACACTATAAAGTGTCAGTCATCCAAGTTGGCTCTTTGATTTGCTATGACTGCAAGGTGCTGGACGGGACTCGACTCACACAGCGGCAGAGATATCAACATGGTGAGAGAAACCACATCCAGGTGTAACAGAACAACCACTCAGCCTGACGAATACACAAAAAGATCAGAGCTCTGACCAGTCTGGATCTTTAAGGACCACATGGTTTTGGTCAACAGAGTTCAACAGCTTGAGTGTGTCTCACATAATCTCTATTTGGCATCATGAGTCAGATGTGGGTCCTTAAGTCTTTCTTCAATAAACTTTTCAGGTGAATTTATTCCAATCCTACGTCAATGTTGAGTCATTTTGCATCTTAACACGTCCCAGCCTTTCAGCAAAAGCTCCACGCATTTGCTACGTGTTCAGACGCATAGTGGACGTTCTTTCACATGCTGCTGTTGGGCCAAGAAAGTTATCAAATGTGTTTGCTGCATCCAGTCCCACATACACACTCTTCAGTCTGTTCACATGAATGGTAACATGTAATGGAAACAATGACAGGGTTAGCATTACGGTTAAGACGTGATCTCATAGGGATGATTCAGGGTTTTCTTTGAAGAACGGTTGTGTTTAGAGGCTATTGGTTGTCTTACCTGTGGTTAGCAACTCTTTGCATGTTTGTGTTGTTTTGTCCAGGACTAACTGCAAGTCCAACCAAAGGGAATTTCTTGAGGGTAGTTGTTTGTGTCGACTACCATACAGTGGTAAAGACCATCTTTGAGTCTGTTCCAATGATCTTCCATCGTTAAATTACGACACAACGGGACATTTAAAGGTTGTTCGTACTGACAATAGGCAGGAAAACCTTTAGCTGATAACAGCTTCAAGCTACACTTCAGAAAGCAACTATCACTTCTTTCAACGACTAATGTTGGATCATTTGCTAAACGGCTGGATTATTTATAGCACTGTACTGCATGTGAAGGGATCACACTTCTCAGAGGCTCTGGGTGTCTCACTTCAGGGTGACCGATTATGGACACCAGAACTCAGCAGGGCAGTGTGCTTTTCATCCTGGCCATGGGTCAGTTCTGCACTCCTGTAGAACTGTAGAGGGAAGTCCTGGGGGTTTGGTTGTCCAGTCCAGGTGGGTGTTGTAGAACTGAATAAGGCTTATATTTGTGTTCCTAAATGAATGAAACAATAACTGTGTCCACAACCTCAACATAGAGTCTGTGGGTTAAGGCCTGTAATGTACAGATTGGAAACTTTGGTTTGGGTTGTATTCTAGACCAGTTACCGCCACGACCTGATTTCCGATAAGTAGCAGACAGTGGATGGATGATTGGAAGGAAGTAGTCACACCACATGTACACCCCCAAATAAACTTTTACTGAGTTTCTGCTTCATGGTGTTTTGTCTAAATCCAGCCAGACATAGCAGCAGCCTGGCAGCTAGCATCCTTCCATCCAGACAACAAAGCAGCAGCTCTGCTGTCAGATGGGGTCAATGCTGCACTGAATGCAGTAAGACAACTGTTGCAGACTACCAGCACCATCCATTAGCCAGGATTGGAGTTGGTTGCCATGGAGACTGAACAGAGACTGGAAGAAAATAACACTGTTTGAGTGTATAGAGGTTTAAGAAGGATGCTGCTCCAAGAGGAGCTAATATGAGGAACGGAAACCGAATAGATGTCCTCCAGAATTAAGAGAAGCTCAAACACCTTTTATTATATATTTTAACATTCTGTAATTAAATTAGTCACAACTATATTTATTAACTTCTCTTTGGGATAAATGTAATATTTTTGAACTTGAATTTCTGACATCACATTAAATTTCTTGAACATGTTAAGGTTATATTAACTCTATACACAAAGTTCAACATAATCACAATACTTCATCTGCTAAATAATTTTATGTACATTTTAATTTCACTTTTGATCCCAAACTAGCTAACCTGCTAATCATTACATGCTTGGAGCTATAAATACACACCCTTAAACATTTTACTGTAAATTACATAAATTCCCTTCATACCATCTCCTTTGAATGATATTCTTATTACGGAATCATTTTTATTATTTCACCTTTATTTATATAGATTACAGAGGCACTGGTCTTATTGCTTGCATTATTTCATCTTCATTGTCATTTATTAATAGGCGTTTCCTGAAAGAACAGTAAAGATCCCAGAGTGTCAAAACTTTCATGATTCATTGGTTTGACTGACAGGGAGAGTTAATGTTATGAACTGACATTTAAACAATGATTGGGCAACTCATCCAGGAAATAATTCCTGTTTTACCCCATGGTTCAGGTCAAAGTTCACTGTTGGAGGAGTTGTTTTTGTCAGTGGTGACAAATTATACATGACAAAATTCTTTAGAAAGATGACAGTTTTCCTCTACAGTTAATATTTTTGTGTGTCTGAGTTTTCTGATCTGTTGAATCATCAAGATTCAGGAATTTAAAGTGAATTCTGACTCTTCTCTAAATGCTACTTCAAACAAACAGCTGACAGATGCTGGCTGGAGACCAGAGAGCATTTTGTAACTTGGTTCTCTTTTTTTGGTCATTTGTTTTTATCTGTTTTTATGTTGAGGGTCACTAGCGTTGTGGATTGCTGCACCTTCCTGACATAATTGCCCAAGTCATTTTTTGCCAAAAGGTGTTTTAGGCAAAAAAATTATTTTATTTAGTTAATAAATAAAATACTTTTGGAAAAAAATGCTTTGTGCCATTATTTTAGAATGGTGATGATATTTTGGTGTCTGATACGAAATAAATACAGGGCCAGTATCATTGATCCCAATACTGATATTTTTTCTCTAAGTTTGATATATTACCAAAATTCTGTTCTATATTCTGGTGCTTCTAGATTTCCTCTAAGTTATTTTTGTTAAAAAAAACCAAGGACAGAACTTGGACAAAGTTTATGGGTGTCTATAAACTTTGAGGTGGGTCTAACCCTCCCTCTACCCTTGAAAATTGATTGGCCAACCTATCTGGCCACGCCCACCAGAGCTACCAACCAGTTTGTTCACATCATGTCCAGATTAGTGTTCTGTCAACACTGTCAGTAAATTACAGAAATGCTTCTTTTGTTGTTTTACAACTGCCATTAATACATTTTTGTTGATTGCTTCAAGTTTATTTGTTTTTTAAAATGGGACATTACAAATGAACTAACATGTACATGTAAATATATGAGATTGTAGCCAAGTGGCTAATTTCCATCTCTAGTCTCTTCAGCCTCAGACTACAACTGCACACAAACAAAACTCTTTATGAAGGAGAAACAATGTAATTAAACAGTTATTTGGCAACTTATAGTCTATAATGATTCAATAATTTCAATTTTAATTTGATAAGCTGAACAAAGTTAGCATAACAGCACTAAATATAGAGCTGGGTACATTTAAGCTACGCTAAGCTAATCGTGTGACTTAAAAAAATGATCCACCTTAAACAAATCTACTGAATAGTTTTCAAAGGCTAAGCAGATCCATGTGTTTTGTTTGGTTAAATAATTTTTATTATTCAAATTTTGATTTGTTTATTATAATCTAAGACTGCAATGTATTTAGATAAAATCTTACTGTTCCACCCCTCCTAAGATTTTCAATGAAAACAATCTAGACTCGCCCCTGGTGCTAGCCTCAATCCCGACCAGGAAGGAGACTTTTATATAGATTTAAAGGACCCACAAAACAAAAAGATTTATCATTTTGAGGAGCTTAAATGTTTTGCTTTCATGTGAGGGACACAAACAGCCAGGAGGAAATATTGTCTGTGACGGTTCAGAGGCTTCAGAACGTCTGAGCCTTGGAGTCTGCTTTATTAAAGCAAACAGGAATAAGGACAGGAATGATCTGGTACTGGAACACATCTAAATGAGTTCTCATGGGGACGGGTTCTGGGCCTGTGTTTGCTCAGCTGGAGTTCCTGTTCAGAAGCTGCATGTGTCTCTTTATGCAGGTAATCCAACTTGTGTGCAACTTGGCATGACTCAGCACCAGCAGATCAAACTGCAGCGCCTGGTCTCAGTGTTTTCCTCAACACGTGAGGAGCTGTTACATTAATATGCAACAGCGGTGCACTAAAGGTTTAGATGGATGTTTTTTCCACACCTGTTCTTTGGTAATATGCTGAGGTCAAACTTTCCCTCCGGGCCAAAGGTATATTGTGAAATGTAAGAGCAGGAGATGTGTTTCTGTGACGTTTGTTCTGCTTACAGGTAAACATCGGAGCTGAGAACAAGCGAGCAATTCAAGCGTGCAAAGTTTACGCTAAGCCACGGTGTTTACAACACTTTGACAATGAGAGGGTAGACTTATTTTGGCAACACGCTTACTCACACATCCAGGGATGGCAGCGGAGACCTTGTCATCATTTGGATGTATATAGGAACAATCCACAATAGTGTGAATCACACAGAAACAAGAGAATTATAGGGGCGGTGTCATGTGTTTTCCATCCACAAAGTATCATTTTATAGCAAAATCTATTAACTGTGTTACCTTCGGTTGTTATAAAGATGTGTATATGTAAAATATGACTTGAAAGAAATCGGTAATAATTTATTGAAGTCAAATAAGTGTTTATGTAATTTTTCATATTTCAACAATATGAAATTGGGTCTCTGTCTCTTTAAGAAACTCCTACTCTTTCGGAAAGTCATTACAACATGGCTCCTCTATTAATGTTTTTACCATAAGTAGCTCATATAATAAGCTCAATAGATCCCCAGTGCCACCAGGTGTTTGCTATTTGCTGCTGGCTAGTCTGAAGGAGCTGAGTGGAAGAGGAGCTGCTCTGTGAGGCGGAAGCTCATAAGAAGGCAGAGCTAGGTCCACCCATGTGTTTTTCATGGCAGTGGCTGCCATGGAGATTAAAAGATTTCTCAAAAATGCATGAAAGAATCAGAGCAACACTCCAGGTGTGTTTTTGACTAGGGAATAGTATTAACATGATGTAAAGCTCAAAAAAGGACAACAAATGTCAGTTTCATGGTTGAGCAGCAGATTGAAAACTATTTAGTTTTATGTGCTGCTGCTGCTGGTGGTGGTAAAAATAATCTAGAATATTCGTATTCATGCAGCCCTTCTGCATGACTATGAAATGCACATGGCTGAAAACTACGAGAATCCTTCTTTAGTCTCCAATACTAACCAGAGTAATCCTAAAAACATCCTGTACTCAGGAAGGTAAAAGATTAGTCAGTTAATCTTTCATTAAAATGCCTTTCTGCTAAAGATGACTGTTCTGTAAATGTGGTTTATGAGCAAAGGAATGCTTAAACCATTCAACCCTGGTTGCTTTTCTGTATCTGGAATTTGTGAGTTAAATCTGACTGAGCTCACTGATACAAGGAACCCAAGAGATTTTACGATGCAAGTGAAGACGGAGAGTACTCAAACACACAGCATGAGAGCTCTGGGTGTTACTGCAGATCCATCTGAGTTACGGCATTGTTACGCTCTGCAGGACGGAGAACAGAGTGAAAGCGTTAGGAAATGGTCTTCCAAAGACAAGAATGTTCCCACACAGCGGCCACCATCAAACCAAACTTATGTCTGGACAATGGATCTACAAAGTTTGCACATCAAGACACTTTTCTGTCAGTTCTGTTACAAAAAACAACCCAGCTCAAGCAGATTGGATGCCACATATTCTTACTTATTTTTGAGCTGAACTTTGACTAGGCCATTCTAACACATGACATGACGCAATTTAACCCTTTCCGTTGTAGAACTAACTGTATGTTTGGGGCTTTTGTTCTGCCTTTAACTGGTTTTCTTCCAGCATCGTTTAGAAAAACACATCATCCTACCAGATTCTCTACAGACACGCTGCAGCGTGACATCACACGCAAGATCCCGCCCACCATCTAAAATCTAAATGTTAAATTTTGAATGTGATATATAAGAGAAAGATACTATTACTTGTCTAAACTATGGCAACTAGATAACAAGGTCCAAGGGTATCAGAGGTAGGTAAAACAGAGTAGGAAAGGGTAGTAGTTCAGCTATGCTAACTTGACTTTGAGAACTTTAACATGTAGCTGTGCTGTAGTATTTTGATGTGTTTCTGTTCAGGTTAAAACAAAAAGCAGACCCACACACCAACTCTCTGACAGATCATTATCAAAGCAGGTGTAAATTAGCTCATCAACCACATCGTATTCAGATTATCACTTATTAATAATCACAAAATAAACGTCAAACCTAAACAACATAATACTGTAATGGACAGAATGCTCTATTTTTTATGTGGGAAATGTTTGCCTGTTTTTTGGTGTTGAACACTGACACGTTAGTGGAGCTGTTTCTAGTCAGTTGCTGCGGCAACGAGTCTGTGTGTAGTGTAGCCGATACAGAAACAAGGTTTTGAGTTGTTCTGCAACGTTTTTTCTGCATTATTTTTTCCTTTTACAGCGGCTCTCTACATTTAATTAATAACATCTATATCTGCAGGTTTTATTTAGTTAATGGAATTGTTTTACTGCAGAAGCGTGGCTATGAATGGTTTGTAAAAGAATGATCTTTTTGCCCGACAACGTTGTTCACATGCGCAAAAAATATCCGTATGTAAATAACATCCAATATGGCTATGCCTGCTGAAGAAAAGCATTCCCACAGCATGATGATGCTCTGTTACCCAATGGGGTTGCATGTGTGGTTCCTTTTCATCTGCACGCAAAATGTGAAAAGGATAAAGGATTATTAATTATTTTCTGATCCACTGTAGCTGTCAATTTGCAGTGGTTGCTACTAATATTAGGTATTTTCAGTAAATAAACAGGAAGTTTAGTGAGTTGGAGTGGGATGTAAAGTAGGCTACACATTTCAGTCATTTTGCTTTTGGTTCTCATATGTTGAAAAATAACAAACACACAACAATCAAAGGGAATATACTGACCTTCGCTGCTACTGCAGCAATAGCAACCATCTCCTCTTATGCAAGCTGTGATAGTGTTTCTTCTTTTAGACATGTTTATGTTTGCTTTTGTGCGTTTTTTTTTTTTTTTTGGAAGATAAACTCTTTTTCTGTGGAAAAACCTCTTGCATTGCATAACTATATTCCCGAACCTGATTAAACTTTACACTTGTGTGCTCTGTCAACACAGCCGGGCCTGGAGGTTAGCGCGCACACGACAAAACCCATCCATCACACATGCTCTGTCACACCACTCTGTCGAATACCTGCACTCATACTAGCATGTAAGCACGAAGAACATGAAAGGACTCTTGGGGGGAAAAATAAAGTAATGTCCAAGAATAGGTTTGATGCACTAAAACTGCTGCGCCCATTCTGTCACCAGACTCAATTTATCCTCCCGTTCCATTTGCAGATGACTACTAAGCAGCTTGGTGGATTCTTACTAAATGAATTACTTCCTTAAATATATTTTCATCCGTCCAGCACTAATCCTCTGAGGCTTTGGTATGTAATTTATAATTATGAATAAGGACATTATGCTAAATCCTATTTATAATCATGTGATCAGAACCGCTCTCAAATACCTTTCTGGAACTACTTTGTGGCGGGAACTAACTAGTAATGCGATGCCTTGATAAACTATTAAAAACATAACATGCAGTTCTGTAAATGTTGGACCAGCTCGCTCTGACACGGCGGCCGCCTCAGTCAGATCATTTACAGACAGCAGACACCTCTTTCTTGCACCAGGAAGCTGTTTACTTCCTTTTTAACTCCGGAAACCATCATGGTGAAGGCATTTCGGGTTGCATGTCCTGTGCCGAGTCGATCTCAGCAAACAAGACAGGAAGCTGTAAGGTCTGATTAGGGTTTTCTTTTCTCCTTACGTGAACAACATACGTCCAAACTGAATGGTTAACGGGAGAATTTGAAAAGTCTTTTGACTCTCTAGCAATGCTTTGATAAATCCTGACAGTATATTGTATATTCAGCCACATTGTAAATGTAATATTTTGGTGTCATAAGTCTTTGTGCGTGTGGATGGAATGCAAGTTCAGGATGCAGAAGAATTTTAATGACATGAACAATGCAAGGAAGAGGCGGAACCTGACTATGGATGGAGAGCATCATGGGAGTTCTGCTCTTCCACTGGAATTCTGACTTCCAATTGGATCATTTCCTTAAATGGCTACGTCTGGTTTGTTGTTTTCTGAAGTTATTTGTTACATTCCCTTACCTGCAGCAGAAAGATTGGTAGCTGTGTTTCCATTTACAACCAGCGAAAACGACAAAAAAGACAGCAGGAAGTTGTAGGGGGATGATGGTTTGTTTTTGTTTTTTTCGGGCAACGTGCAGCTGACTCACAGCATCACAGTTCAGAAAAAGTTGTGTGCCAATCCAACATGTTGAATCTATTGCACCTCTGTAAAGTCACCGACTACAATTCCTCCAAAGTCCTGCCTACATAGCATAGACAAATATTTGTGCACAAGGAAATTCAGCAAGTATAGCTTGTTGAAAAGTAAGTAGATCCTTAAGAGTGGAAGCTAGCATGATAGCAACTGTCGACATTAGCAACACAAGCTGAAAATGTTCATGTCAGAGGGATTGCATGCTTTGTTAGCAGATACTGTTCACAATTTCACAAGAAAGTATTAACTTTGTTGCTGTTCTGCTCACTTCCTTTTTGCTACATTGTTTCAGCATGGTTAACCCTGCTAGTTGCATCAATTAGATTTGTAATCAGATAACCTTTCAAATCATGAGCTATCTCCACCAAGAATTAAAAAAAGCTTAAATTTAGCCTCAGATTATGAATTACACAATAAGATCTAAGATGTCATATCCCTGTCATTTTCAGATCTGTCAGTTTTCAAATTTAGACAGAGCAGTCAGCAGATTCACCAACTCATCTGATGAAGTAGATATCTTAACCGACTCCAGGATTGGCTTTGAGGATGCGTTTACTTTTTTACAAAAATATTTACAGCAACAAGATGCTGCCATGAAAAGGAATTTGCTTTCCAAAAAACGTCTCACCCTACCATCTGACTGAACCAGACCTAAAATGGAGGCTTGCATTCTTTTGTTGTTCAGCAGTGCCTAACAGAACATGGAGTGGTATTGAAGTCCGTCTGTTTTAGGGTTCAACATACAGTATTTTGCAGTGAGAGATGGCATTCCACAGCCCTTGGCTGGAGCAAAATCCTCCTCTGAGCTCAGACATCAACATGGCCGCCATCCTTTAGGTCACCAAAGGCATTGAGTTGTTGTCATATGGTAGGCTAATTCATCGTGTATTTTAACAAGAAATTACACAGGTATACCTAATAAGGTAATTCACGAATATCAAAGCTCATCAACCTGTCTAAATAAAGGTTAGTGTATGTGTGTGAGAGTGGAAACGACTGTACCATCAATGCTCAAACGCCACAGATTGCTCTAAACTGACACCTTCGCCCACACAGTGCCCGGACTTTAGGGCGCAGACTGAACCAAGTACCTTTGTGTTTCCTTTTGTTTCTTTGCCCTTTCCCCGCTGGTAAAGAGTGAAATGTTGAGACTGGTTTTATGTTTTAAGAACTACATGATAATGGACAGATACACAAACACACACATATAGTAACACAAAGCCAAGCAGCAGGAGCCGTGTGAGCAGTGAAGCTGTGATGAGTGATTTCACACTTTATACGTCTTTCCAACCTGAAAGCACATCTCTGTGTCTTATTATGTTACATGTAAGAAAAACACTCGTTCTGGCTAAACTGGAACTGAAAACATGTTATGTGAACTTTTTGACATTTGCTGACATTTGTTCACCAACTATTAACTACAGTTGATTGAGCACCTATAAGATGATGTGAATCATAGCTCTAGACCAAAGTAATTAGACTCCTGTAGCAAACAGCAGCTTAGTTTCTGTAGCCAAAGAGTACATGCTAAATTGTAAATGAAAGTCATTTATAAGCGTACACCATTCAGTGTGGGATTTTTTTTAAACAGTGATAGTCAGCTAACAGTCAATTAACCTATGTTTAGCTAAATGTTTAGGTTAATTGATGGTTGACCTCTGACTCATTTCTTCTTCCTCTCTCTGCCTCATGGACTCATTCTCTCTCCATGATGGAAGCGATCAGAGAGTCAACAGGTTCACATGGCTGACCAGAGAGCCATCCTGGGTGGAAAGTTTTCGGAGAGCGAGACGGGTGCCCCCCCGCCAGCCCCCGCCAGCCCCCTGTGGGGCCCCTAAGACTAACGTGATCCCCCCATTTGTGTGGCTGTCATAAAGATTGCGCGCGTTAAACCACTTTCCCACCACTAAGAGGATTACCAAGGTAATGCTCCCAAATCAAGGGATGCTCTGGTACCTCTAGGCTTTACAAAGCTGAATTTAATAACTTATATAAAGTTGCACCAAGATTTTTTTTCCAGTGGATCAATCTGGTTGCTTACCTAGATGTTCAGTTAAGATGGCACCCTTGCCTGTAGACAAAGGAACTATGTATCTTTATCTACAGGTACATAGTACATAATACCTGTAGACAAATTATGTGTACTAATAATGTGTTTGAAAAATTATGTGTTTGACTATTGTCTATGGTTTTCTAAATATATGTGAAATTATTGAAGTTCTTCAAAAACAAGATTAATAGCAGTTCTTTTGTTAGCAGGCTATTGGCAAGCAAGACAATAGCTAACAGTGAATGTCAAGCTAATAACAATCTATCAGTGTTTTCAAAATTGTCTTGGCTCATGATGCTCTTTGACATTGTAGTGGGTTCCAGTTAGATTTTCAGAATTCTGAGTCTGAATTACAACAAATGCTCTTGAGTTCAATATCTACTATAAATGCAGTTTAAGGTCTAACTGTTATTACAACAGTGATACAAATATCATTGTATTGTTGGTGATAATGAGATTTGTTTACGCTCAACAGAAGGAAAAAAGTAACTGAAAGGAAAGAATACCGTGATTTTCAACCAACATATTTGTGCAGCTTTTCCATCTCTTGTGTTTCCCAGGACAAAAATTATCCAAGTACTTCATAATCTGTCCTGCTTTTCATAAATAAAATGCAAGAATAAAAGTCTGAAGTGAACAAGACCAAACATCAAAAATCGAGGTTAATTTTAAAAATCATCAATTTTGTTTCTACCACATTTTTTTGTAATTGCATTATGTTTCTGAAAATAAATAGGTCAAATTCTATTCAAAAACTGGTTATAACATAGAAATCAAACCTGGACTGACAAAGCAACAAAAAGCAATCTGTACACAATAAGGCTGTATGGACTCTGTAGGATTTCCCACTGTGTTAGCAGGTCATGTTTTGCTAACTCTTGTTGACGTAGTGACCCTGATCCTCCGGGGTCCTCGTGTCCGATCAGGATCAACATTGCCATTGTGTGATCGTTTGTGTATGTGTTTGAATGACATTACAAGGTTCCCAAAAGATAACTCATTTCCTCTTTGGCCAATTGTTTTCTTTACAGTCTGATGACCACAAAGTTCCTTTGTGTTTGATGCTGTATTGGCAGCATCAAACTGGGCTTGTCTGGATGCACCCATTGGCCCCAAGAAAAAGGAATGTACATATATATGCAGAGGCATGTCCAGAAAAAATCCCAGATATTGTAAAGCCAAGGTCCAGGCTTCACAAACAAAATTTAAAATTAATATTTTTGCCAGCATCCAAAGCTCCACTTATCCTCTTCTGCACTCTTTCTAATGGAAATAACCCAGTTACCTCCCATATGATGGACGGAGCCAAATCTTCACATTTTATGCTTGGCTCTCACCAACAAGAGAACAAAAACCCATTGACCTGTTATCAAGATAAGACTTGGCTCATCGTGATATCTCTTTCTTGGAAACAAAAAAGGCACAAAAAAAAGATGTCTGTCTACATTGTAACAAATATCCTCCTCTGTGGTCGATTGTTCCAAGAACACTCAGCGGGGATCAGGTGAGGGAGCAAGGAAACCTCTACACTAAAGGGAGTTCATATGAAAAGTTAATAAATAAACCCCCCTAGAGGACAAGAGCGCTTTTTGGGATCCAACCTAAACCCAGAAGGGGGGGACATGGCGGGAGACTGGTAGGGTTAAAAGTGATGTGCCGGGAGCTATTCATTCGGTCAGTGGGCGACGAACTTACATAAGTACTTGCATAATACGATGTGACCACTGCTTCAGAAGAACAGGCTCAAGGACGCCTGACTAGGATGGGAGCCTCCGCTTATCAGGGCCGTGGTGTTCCCAAACAAAACGAGATGAACAGATCGACTGGTTCCCCTGCTCCTTCCCCCGTCCCAACACCTCCCCCCCTCCGCTCTCCTTCACTCCTCAGTCAATCACTAAAGAGAACCCGGCAGCACCTGACCTGCTTGCAGGTGCTGGTAGATGATCCGGGTCAGAGAGGAAGACGGACGGACTCCTCTTCCTCCCAGCACAACAGCATGGATCAACAGGATCGCCACATAGCTGAGGATACAGTTTCTGAGGTCTGAGACCGGGGACCAGATATTATCTTTACACCAGTTTTCCCCCAGAATGTGTCTGGTCCCCCTGGCACTGAATAGCAGGACAATACCTGTCCGGATCACTTCAAGACAAGATATAAAAAACAGAAACACAAAAAACGGCTGTCTTCATTCTAATCTCAGAAAGATCACCTGCCTGAAGGAACCTAAGATCGAAGTAATCCCAGTCTCTAGGTCACTTAAACTGGCTCTTTTAAATACCAGGTCTCTTTGTGATAAAGCCTTATTAATTAATGATTTCATCACTGAGCATAATATTGATTTTCTGATAGAAACATGGCTGAATGACATTAATGAAGCAATCGTACTAATTGAATCAACGCCTCCTACTTACAACTTTTTAAGAGAAAATAGAAAACTCAAAAAAGGAGGAGGCGTGGCTTCAATATTTAAGGATACCATGAACTGTAGCAAAATCTCTCTGGGTCAGTTTATGTCTTTTGAGTATCTTGGAATCGAGGTAAAAGGCCACAAACAAACCTTGACCCTAACTTTATACAAAAGTCCAACATATGTGGAAAATTTCTTTACGGACTTCAATGAGCTTCTATATCTTATATGTATTGGTTACAATTGTTTGATAATTGTCGGTGATTTCAACATTCATGTTGACAACCCCCAAGACCAAGGGGCTAAAAAGTTTTGTAATATATTAGAGAGTTTTGGTTTAACACAACATGTCAAACAAGCAACACACACTCATGGACACACACTGGACCTGGTTATCAGTAAGGGTGTGAATATTTCCAATGTCTCTGTAACTGATGTCGCCCTGTCGGACCACTTTGCTGTTATCTTTGACAGTTCTTTATCTGCTAACATACTTGGACAAACAGCCGCTATCACAAAACATACTTTCACAGAAAACACTGCAGAAATATTTACTCAAATCTACTCTTCTTCCTCGCCGTTAAGCCATAATGACGTAGATAAGTTAGTAGATGATTTTCAGTGCAAACTTTCAGATATCATTGATTACATTGCCCCCATTAAAGTAAAGGTTGTGACTGGTAGGAAGAAATCTCCATGGAGAAATGCACAAACAGTTCAATCTGCAAGACAACTCTGCCGTAGGGCCGAACGGAGATGGCGTAAGGCTCAACTTCACGTCTACTATGACATCTACAAAGAAAGACTACGTAACTATCACAAAACACTAAAACATGCAAGAGAGGGTTTCTTTGCAGATGTCATAAACAAAAACATTAATAATGCTCGAGCTTTATTTGCTACTGTTGACAGGCTAACAAATCCTCCAATGACGTTACCACCTGAACTTCAATCTAATGCTGCCTGCAACAAATTTTCCAGTTTCTTTTCAGAAAAAATCCAAAAGATCAGAGGATTAATCTGCACATCCACTCCAAAGCCAGTACCAATGCTGTGCCCAAACAAAACAAATGCAGGAACAATGACCCATTTCCAACTACTTAATTATAAAACTTTAGAAGAAATCATAAGTCTATTAAGCTCCGGTTCCTGGTATCTGGATGTCCTACCCACACATTTCTTTAAGAAAGTCCTGCCAGTCGTTGCTAATGATCTGATCCAAATAGTAAACTCATCACTGTCTTCAGGTGTTTTCCCCAAGGCTTTGAAGACAGCAGTTATTAAACCGCTGATAAAAAAGAACAATCTGGACAAATCAATACTACAGAATTACAGGCCGATCTCCAACCTACCATTCATTAGCAAAATAATTGAAAAAGCAGTTTTTAAACAATTAAATAACTTCATAACAATAATGAATCGCTTTGACTCCTTCCAGTCTGGTTTCCGGGCTCACCACAGCACAGACGGCCCTTTTAAAAGTGTTCAATGGCATCCATATAAATACAGACTGTGGGAGAACCACAGTGCTGGTTCTGTTGGACCTCAGTGCAGCTTTCGATACTGTTGACCACGACATTTTACTGAATCGACTGGAGACTTGGGTCGGACTCTCCGGTCCGGTGCTCCACTGGTTTGAATCCTACATAAAGAACAGGGACTTCTTTGTTTCCATCGGAGAGGTCAAAGGTCACAAGGTTCAATCCTAGGACCTCTTCTCTTCAATATTTATAATGCTCCCACTGGCTGAAATTATAACAGGAAATAAGATCAGCTACCACAATTATGTGGATGATACACAGCTCTACATCACAATGTCACCGGGTGACTCTGAACCCATCCAATCAATGAACAGATGCTTAGAACAGATCAATGTATGGATGTGCCAAAACTTTCTCCAGCTGAACAGAAACAAAACTGAAGTTATTATCTTTGGACCGAAAGAGGAACGAACCAGAGTCAATGCGCAGCTTCAGTTACTACAACTACAAACCAGCAATCAGGCCCGAAACCTGGGAGTAGTGATGGACTCTGACCTGAACGTTCAGAGCACATCAAATCAGTCACAAAGTCGACTTTCTATCATCTGAAGAACATCTCCAGGATTAGAGGACTAATGTCTCAGCGAGATCTAGAGAAGCTCATCCATGCGTTTATCTTTAGCCGCATCGATTACTGCAACAGCAACTTCACAGGTCTGACTAATAAATCAATAAACAGCTGCAGCTGATCCAGAACGCTGCTGCTCGCATTCTCACTAAAACCATGAAAATAGAGCACATAACACCAGTTTTAAAGTCTCTACACTGGCTCCCTGTAGCTCAAAGGATAGACTTTAAAATACTGTTGTTAGTTTATAAATCACTGAACGGTTTAGCACCACAATACCTTAAAGATCTGCTAGTGCCGTACCAACCGTCTAGGCCCCTCAGATCTTCTGGTTCTGGTCTGCTCTGCATCCCCAGAACCAGAACGAGATGAGGAGAAGCAGCATTCAGCTTCTACGCACCACAGATTTGGAACAAACTTCCAGAGCACTGTAAAACAGCTGAAACACTGAGTGTCTTTAAATCTCAAATTAAAACCCACCTGTTTAGAGTTGCTTATGGATAGACTGAATGTTTTTACTTTTAATAATGATTTTAACTCTTTAAATTTTTTCAAACTCTGTCTTGTTCTGTTTTTATTTTTATTTCAAATTGTGAAAAGCACTTTGAAATGCCTTGAATCCTTGTAAGATACAAAAACACTGAGGTTTGAGAATCCTTGTATGATGTCGCTCTGCTAAAACTCTGAGGTTTGAATCCTTGTAAGATGTCGCTCTGCTAAAACTCTGAGGTTTGAGAATCCTTGTATGATGTCGAGGTTTGAGATGTTTTAAAATGTTTTCACTTTTAAGTTTTACTTTTAATAATGTTTCTATCTTCTAATCTTTTTCAAAATCTGTCTATTTCTGTTTTCATTTCCATTTTAAATGGTGTAAAGCACTTTGAAATGCCTTGCTGCTGAAATGTGCTATACAAATAAAATTTGATTGATTGATAAGAACATGGAGGGCTGCCGGGGAGGTGATTAGCCCCGGGGTAATCGGGTACACTATGTGCCTGAAGGTTGTGGCTAATTAGATTGTGCATTACATGTGCTTCAAACTGTGTAAAAAAAGGTCAACCAGCATCCAAATTGTTGATTTTGACTCATTTTAGAAAAGAGAGGCAAAGAATTTCAAAAATCTAAATGATGTTTTCATTTGATAATCACAAGGCCACAGCTAGCAGCGTTACCAGGGGAAGATAGACTGAGTATATCGGTTTCGACCAACACAGAACAATGTAGACAGCTGATATGACTATTATCATGGGTCACGTGATGTGATACATTTGCCTCACTATGCAACGGCGAGATGAAAACCTTTCAGTAGAGGAATTCAGTAACTACTCCTTGAAAGTACAAATTAGACACTTCTTAAATACTACAGGATGTTATTTAATCTGTTTCATAGGATCAATGATTCACTTCTTAGAAATCACATTAATATATCGCATTGATGAAATAGGTAAAGAAACACTGTATTGGCAGCTGAGAATGATTTGATTTGCAGCCGAGTAGATTTGTTCCGAAAGCTTCTTAGTTTTCCCTTTCATGGGTCTTGAGGTGGTTCCACTGGCACCACTGACCACTGATTTTATTAGAATACATTTCAGCAACAAGGCAGTTCAAAGTGCTTTACATTGTGAAAACATATAAGATCATAAACACATCATGGTCAACAATTGCGAAAACCAGTGACAGACAGAGGGGTTTTAGTCTTGCTTTAAAGGAACTCAGTGTTTCAGGTGTTTTGCAGTTTTCTGGAAGTTTGATCCAGTTCACAAAGTTTTGTCTGTACTCTGAGTCTTTGTCACGTGTGATGAGGTAGACTACGTTAGAGTTAGCTGAAAACTTTGCATATGGCAACACAAGGAGTACAATGAGAAATCTGCGGGGCGTCCATAGAGTTCCCTATGGGACCCCCATACCACAGACCAGCCAGACACACAGCCCCGTGTCCTTGGATACTGCGGATGTCCAATAAGGTTGTCTAGTGTCCACTGAGACTGATGTTGGTGGACATCTTCAGGTTTCAGGCTGGATGGTGTTCAGAGCATTTGAGGAATCTCTACTTGATGTACTCTGTGTCATCCTATTACATTAAAGCTTGTGGTAGTGACGTATCAGAATTGAAGAGCTGGTATTGTTATGTAAATAGTTTTAGACTCTCTTTACCATTAAATAGATTGCACACTTCTATGATAGTCTTACTTTACAGGCTGAGGAAGGAAGAACCGGTGTTCTGAACAGTCCTGGTACTTGTTCTGATGCAGGCCTGCTGCATTCCTTTAAAGGCAGGGCAGGTTTTTACTAGTTCATTGTCATGGTAAAATGGGGCGTTTCCAGGGACTGAGTCATGTTTCAGATTTGCCATAACAAAAGGCTCAGCTTAACAAACTTTGCTGGGGTCCTTTTGCACTCATGTCTCAAACATATTAGAGGATGATAAAAAAAAGTATTAGTATCCTTGTAACCTAATAGAAACCCCCAATTTTAACTGCACAGTGCTTGTATTGCATAAATAGAGTAGTACTATAGGATAGTCGAACAGTAATCTTGGAGGTGAACAGGACTTCTTATTGTTTTAGATAGGCTAATTACTATCATAAACTTATTCAGGATCAAAGTTATCACCACCTATCAGTTGATGTCATCCTGCAGTAAAACAACTCTGTTAATTATTAATCATGAAAAATTTAGTATTAATGAATTCTTTGTAATCCCACAGTTTTATAAAATACCACAGTAATTATGCTGCCGGAAACTGTGAATGAAAGAAAATTATAAATAATTCATAGCTAATCCCAGGTGATTCAGCGTCAATTTACAGAGAATTAGAATTGCTCAAACCAAACAGAGTTAAAGACCATAATTAGTGACGAACACGTTTTAAGTCCACTTTTTATATGACACACATTATATTACAAAAGTTGATGTGGTTGAGTAGATTTAATGCCTTTGACCTTGAAAAATGGTGGTTTTCTAAGCATTACTTAATGACTTCATTAATTCAGTGTATTAAATGTAAAAATAAATTCTAAAGGAGCGTCACAAATGAGAAAGGTGCCCAGCCTACATTTGTTTCATACAGAGTTTACAGTAAACGTGAGGTACAGATTGAAATATGACTCATTAGCCTCTCTGGAAATTTGTTTATTTCATGGGAAACACATTTAACCTGTCAGAACCACAAAAAGCAAAAATAGTAACAGGATACATCAGCAGCATCAGGTCTCTCATCATGTCCAGATGACAACACTGAGAATGTTATTTTATTTTCAGCCAAAAAAAGACAGTTGGGTGAAATCATAACATTTGAATTTTATTATGCTGAAAATTACACATTTTAATATACTGGTAAGTCTATTTTTTTCCTGTGGGAAATACTGATCAAGTGAGAAAGAGGGCCCACCGACTCAAAGGACCTAAAAATTCTTGCTACGCTCCTGCTATTCTCACCATATGTAATTAAGTCTTCTTTATAAGCATGCCAAAAATTCCTCCAAGATTTCTCTGGCGCCTATATTCACCCATGTGGTTTTGATGAGTCGCTTTGTTAGCAGAGGTAAGTGACTTCTTCTGCTGTTTTACTCCTAGTCATTTAGATTCAAGCAACCATAACAGTGAAATCTTTGTTTCCCTAAACTTCTCAGAACCGGCTCTTGTTGGTACTTATGAGGCAGTCCGCGACAAAGTCAGCGTTATTCGAAGAGACCACAGCTGTTAGGTTTGTAGCAGCAGTGACAGACGGTCTGATATACATCAACAATGGAGCTACTGAAATCCTCTTAAATAGAGAAATACACAAAGCAGTCGGTTTAACTGACTGACTCCGCCCTCTTTCACCTGTTCAGTAGAACTAGATCTACTGGCTTCCCATACAATATGAGACATTTCTTTTAATTGATCCATTCATTCATTGAAGATCATGATTCATTGTCATCTTCATCGGCATGAGCTTTTATGTCACTATCACTCAGATCAAACTCAACCTCTGCCTTACATATGTACATTTATGATGGAATAAATTAGTTTTCCTCCCCATCAGCCCAACCTTCCTAAATTTGCCACGTCACGAAGGAAAGAGGGAATGAGTGTCATTTTTAGCTCCACTCACATGAAAAGCGAAAATGAATGTGAGGCTGTGAACATTTTGTAGAGCAGCTCAAGCTTTAAGACATTATCATGTTTCATTACATGTCAACAAAGATCTCTTTATTTAGATCTGGTGCGTTTTAAGAAGAGGTTCCATGACTGCGACTTCATATTGTACTTACGCGTCGCTGCATTGTGTGCAACTCCTGTCTATACTTGCATGTCTGATGAAATCTACTTCCTGTATGACTCAGATCTGTAGGGTGGATTATCGACTTGGATTAATCATTAATTCAGCCCTACTACTGTTGCTGCAGGTGCAGAAATAAACTTTTATCAGTAGTAGTAACAGTAGGTAGCTATTGTGAGCTTTATCTCTATGATGTGATGAAGCCTCTGATGCAGGGAGGGCTGTTAAGTGTGCTAGAAGATGATCAATTGGTCACAGACAGAAAAACACAAGCAATGGCACAGTTGTTAATAGACAACATCTGTGCAACAGTGAAATCGCTTTTAATAGTAGCAGCATCAACTGAGAGGCATCAAGCGGTTCATGAAGTCCCTGCCATCAAGTGTACTGTTCCTTTTGTGATCCATGCCATTACTAATACATTAGGAAATAGGACACTATGCATGCACCTGACACATCCAGAGGAGCCAGCAGGATGAGAGAGGATTAGGATGACCGCTGCTCACATGAGGGTGTTTGGGTGTAATCTCATTCACGCAGGGTGTTCTGGCTTTGAAGCCGCGCTCACGTCCTGATCCAGGCTGACACCCGTCACCTGGGCCCACTGTCATTTCAAAAACTTTGCGGTGGATCTGTGGAGATCAGAGCAGGGAGAGGGGTTCATCAAAGAAGAACGAATTTGAATTTTGAAGTTACAAATACAATGTACACTTGCTAGCTATCTTGTCTAATGAATTAGCTATGTGTAATGAAAGACAAGCTAACTAGACTCTAATCGACGATCTAAATTACCGAATTAGCTACAAGCTATGAATATTGGTTGTAAAAATTTTCAGAAACAAATAATACAGTAAAGCTAACAAAGTTCATAAAAAGACACTGTGTAACAAATAAAAGCTCAAAACAGTTAGCTTGTCTCCTGAATTAACTGTATGGAATATGTCTTGCTAATCAACACAAGCTAAGTAGTCTCTAAGCAAATACATAAGCTGCTACTAAGTTAGCTATAAGAAACCTATAAGCTAATGATGTTGGTTGAAAACTTCAAGGCCTTAAAAAATAGATTAATTAAAAATACATTATAAAAAAATTACTGTTAAAACCATTTAGCTTGCTAGCTTGTATCTTAACATCTGGTCTGCTGAAATAGTTATAAGAAACCCATACAATACTGATTAGTCAACATAAATATTAACTCAAGCGAAAGACATTAACAGTAACGCATTAACACTGCTAAATACATTAGTCCTGCTAATATATTTTTCATTCACTTTTCATTGTCACATGCAACAATACAGATACAGCAACATATCGGTGTAAACAGCAAAATCCACATATGTTCCTTTTTTATCGAGTGTGGCTGTTAACAAAGGAACCTAAAATAATTTACATATATTGTTCAGTAACTGTCAACTTGCTTCACTTAGCTTGCCCAGAGGGATCAGATTTTGTACATAACTCTGTCTGTGACTGTCCTAATTTTGTTACTTCTAAACCAATAAAGTTGAAATAACTTTTGATGTTCAGATGTTGTGGCAATAAGAATGCATTCAGACTTACTGTATGTACATCTGGTAGAGCTGGAACATAGGTTATCCTTATATGCTGATAATGTGATACTCTCCTTAAAATTCTCTGGCCTTTCTTTCTTATTACGTTAGTATTTTGATAGTTTTAGGCTGTAATCAATTGAAATAAATTAATAGTAAGATTAAAGATTAAAACTAACAGAGCATATCACTTTTGAGTCTAAAATTTCAGGTTGTCAACATTATAATTTGCTGCCAACTTGGAAAACCTACGTGTTCTCTAAACAATTCTGAAGCATGAAGCTAAATTAAGGCTCATTACTGCATGACATTGTACCCAGTATGCCAGTTTGGCTATGACTGTAATTCACAATGCTACGGAAGATCCTTCCTGCCCACAGCCATCACCACTCAATTACTGCAACTTTTAATTTCCCTTTGGGCCGAAGAACGTATTACTGAATTGATCTGAACTCTATTAACATTTTAGCAGAAAGTTTTGAAAGCATCAGCATTGATTCTGGCCCAGTTTGTTCACTGATAATGTCCCAAAACAAAAGGTCACAACATTTAAAGGTTGATGGCATTTTATTGCACCTTTTCGCCTCAGGGGTAACGACCTCTGACCTCCTATGTTTGTCTTGTATGCACACACACAAGCCTTATGAGATCATTAATGTTTTCACTGGGCATCATCACAGCAGGACCCCAAAGAACTCGACATATGAGTGAGTTTTACGGACAGATCGTCATATTACTGGTGTTAAAATTACATTAGCATAAATGTGGCATTATGGATATTCAACAAGTTTACTGCTGGAACTGAAAAGCCTTTTTCCCCATCTACAACAGTCCTTTAGAGGAAATGGATAGTTCTTTTATATGTTGTAAAGTAGAATTCAGGGCAGGGTGGTTTTCCTTGGGAGGACCTCCATCGGTGGATGCCTGTGGTTTCCTAGTAGCGAGATCTCTGGGTCAGCTCTGTTTGTATACAATAGCACGTCACAGCGTGCGTAAATCTAGTGCAGCCTTTGCTCCGCCCCCTTCGGGGATCGGAGCTGATGCAATAAAGGGTGAGTCCGGACCCCTCCTCCAGTACTGGCTCGTCTTTCTGAACTCATCGCATCGCCGGGGAGTCTGCTTTCTGTCGCTCTGTCTTTAAAAACCACATTTATCCTTATTACTCGTGTCAGTCCTTGATATTTCAAGTATTTTCACTTTGATTACTTGAATTGCTTTGATTGTCTTTTTAAACATCAGATCGTCTTTTTGTTTAGAGTTTTTCATTCATTTTCTACTCATTTATAAATAACGTAAATAATCTTAAGGATCGACTGATTTTTGTGAAGAAATCGATTGGAGATCTCTTGTCCTGTCCACAAAAGGAAGGATTTTTTGGTTAGTTTCTTTCCCCCATACGAAGGTAAGAATGCCGGTGTTGAATGAAGAGACTGGAAAATTACCAGATGGAGGAAGTGCAGATTTTCAAACCCCCGGAAGCTTAGAACATCAAACTCTTATTTTATTATGATCTGTAATCCGTAAATTGACTATTTACTCATTAAATAATATATATATATATATATTTTGATTCCCCTGTGGCGAATAACTAAAAATACAACACTTTAAATATTTAAATCTTGATTATTTTTTCCTTTTAAAAAAAAGCGCGATGCGTCATATGTGAACAAATGAAACCTTTATAATCAATCTAATTTAATGATGTCTACAGGCCTGTCATATTGATGTCTGAATGTTGCCAGCCAAAATAAAATCTTGCATTAAAATATAAAGATTAAAGAATCAATGTATTTTGAAAAATGTACAAACATAACTTGGGCGTCAGTCAGAGTCTACAACCCGAGCCGTTGCGGAAAAAAACTGTCCAGCTCTGCCCATAAAAGGAACACACGTGTCTTTGTTTCTGCTGCAGCCGGCAGTGCAAATAATGTCATTAAACGGGTCTGGTTGTTCAATCTGAGGAGGAATGGAGAACAGAAACACATCGGAGGGATAATTTTACTAAGTCACGACAACTGGAGCACATTTGCCTCAAGATTTTATCCGATTCTGTTGCTTATGCTCTTAAAGGCTGGTTGTCTTTAAAACTTTTTTTTATGAAGCAATGTAAATAATAAATGATTTTCTGAGGGGCGTTGTAAAGATCAGCCTCTGCGGGTCTTTTTGTCCTTCAGCATCCCTTCCTCTTCAGTCAAGTCTGGGTGATGCTGTAAAGACTCGCGCTCCGGTATTTTTCCACTCGCTGCGTCATCACTCAGCCCCTCCCATCACTGAGAAGATCTCACTCACGCGGTACAATATTGATGCCGATCTTATCGATCCCTCATCTGTCGGTCGGTGCTACCTAATCGAAAACCGTTACCACCCAAAAGAACTGCTTAAAGGAAAGACTGTCATCGATGTCAATCTTTGGATTGTATTGAAACGAGATTTAAAATAGAATCTGATATGCTTCCTTTGCATACATTAAAAATAGAACGTCTTAATTAAATAAAACAGATGACAATCTCCTACCTTAAAAAAACACAGGTAGTACATTTTGATGACCTAAAACGCCTCATCAGAATAAGCTTTATGAAATACTTAGCCAGCACATATATGCACCTACTTGTAATATCAGACATTGTTAAAACCAAACCAATAAACAGTCTTAAGTCACATGATTTTGATTTCTTCTGACAATATGCATTCTGACACAAGGAATACCTGTCTGCCTGGCCTTATCTTTTATGATTAATGCTGCCAGTAACACACCTTAACAGACAATAAGAGGTGGAGGTGTGGTAGATATGGCGTCAGAGAAAATAAACATATGCTAAAACACAATTACTTAAAACCTTTTTGTTATGATGTCTATGTTTTCAGCTCTAAAATGCCCGGTGACAAGCAGGCCGGTTCTAGAACCGAGATGAAATGCCTGAACACTCCTCAAGACGATGACAGCTGCAGCTCCAACAGCAACGACTTTGCGTACTCTGACTGTCCCAAGAAGATTCCTCTCAATGGGTGAGGCTCGTTTTTAACGTCTTCGCAAACAGGCCAAACAAAAGTTCAATATGTCAGCTCACTTAACACATCTCTTTCTTCTAATAAAGGCAATACCCAGACGCAGATCCAGAGAGTCAAAACTTCCTCCCTGATCATAACCCAAGCAAGAAGAAGTATGAAGCTGAATATGTAAGATCGAGTTTAGTCACTATTATTCCACAATGTAGTTTTTTCTGCTATTTTTTTTAATTCTGTTTTCTGCTCTTCAGCACCAGGGCAGTGCCTCCTTCGGCATGTCCGTCTTCAACCTGGGAAATGCCATCATGGGCAGCGGCATCCTGGGTCTGTCCTTCGCCATGGCCAACACCGGCATCGCTCTGTTTGTGTAAGCACTTTTCCATCACCTAAAACACGAAACCTCATTTTTAGCTCCAGCATTTCTCAACTCCAATTCAGGCAGGTGTCTCTTCAAGGTCTCAGGTCCTGGTATTCCCAAACTGTGCAAGATAGGTTTTTTTCCCCCCTCTGCCAACAGGTGTGTGACCCTGACAGAGAGGCAACATGCCAGGTCAAACATTTGCAGTTGTTCTGATTTGTGTGCGCTTTACCTATGTTTGCTGTAGATTAGAAATGTTGAAGAGAAAAAGACATCTTCAAGGAAAAGCAGGAGGTTGGAGGGTTTTGGTAATGGTGACCCCTGTTGGCTGTTCATGGGAACAACTTCAAGACTTGTTATATTCACTCGATGGGTTTCATCAGACCTTTCCTAGTTTCTTTTAAACAGAACAAGGAAGAGTATGTTATTGAGGCTTTGTTTACTCTGGTGTGTGATGCATAGATGGCATTTAATATGAGGAAACTACTAACTTTTCATCTAACCAATGAAAGTAGAAGTGATTTCCTGGATCAAACAGAATGCGGATGTTTTCTCTCAGTTAGCCTCGTGGTAGTGTGCATATCATCAGACGGAAGCTGTAGGCCACTTTCCAGAGAAGCAGCTTACTGATAATCCTATCAGCGTTGCGTAAACCAATAGATGCCATTCACATGCTGGGGATCATGAATGGTCCACTGAGGATCTCGGTCTGACGGCGATCGACTAATCTAGGTCAGGATCTGTAGGAAGTTGGACCTTAAAAAAACCAAAGTAGCTACTTCTTGTGTGCAGTGTTGGGTGAAGGCTGAGTGTTGGTAGGACAAAGTAGCTCCCAACCAGAAGTCAACAGAGGCATATTTGCTGGGTTGAAGCTAATTTTGTCAAGAGACATACTAAGGACGTCCAATGAGAGCAAGTGGGCAGACAGTGATCTCACTTTTGCATTGCGAGTCTCAAATGGTTGAGAGATTAATTTCCACCTGGTCTATTAATACATAGGGACAAACTGTACTGGGCTTACAGTATATGGGTGGTATTAAGATGATCTTGTGCAGTGAAGCCTCTCATCCTATCCTACTCTGCTGTTGCAGTCTATCATTTGAAGGGGTTTTTCCGGATTTCACCCAGATTTCACTCTAGATTTATCGCTTTTACATCAAAGTGATTCTGTGCAGATTCTTAGCTGTCAGATACTTCCTTAAAAAGCTGATGGGTCAGGTTGGGAAGTGGTGATGTGTCAAAAGTCTCCGAAACAAGCAAAAAAAAAAAAAAAAGCAAAGAACAACGCAAGGCCTAAGCCTTTTGGAAAGTCAATGAACGTAGGACATGCTCAGCAGTCACGGAATAACACCTGACCTTCACGTTAGCTAAAGCTAGAGGTGGGTGTATTTGTTCACCATCAGGAAAGAACAGTTGTCTTTCAGTCGGCTTTTAAGGACTCAGGTTCAGCATTTTAGCATTGATTGGAGCCTGCTACTCATTGCAGTCACGTTTATTTTCTTTGTAATTACATCTTAGTCATGAGTCTACAACTGAAGACCTTTTCTCTCTCTTGTGTTTACAGGATTCTCCTGGTTTCCGTTGCCATTTTCTCCTTGTATTCTGTCCACTTGTTGTTGAAGACAGCCAATGAAGCAGGTGAGCAGCAGCTCTGACTTTCCAGCAACTTTTTATGTTTGATCACATTTATATGTCAAGATTTAAAACTCTTTGCATTTTTTTTCCTCTTTTTCCAGGTGCTCTTGTTTATGAGTCACTGGGTTACAAAGCCTTTGGGATCCCAGGCAAACTGGCTGCTTCCTGCTCCATCACCATGCAGAACATTGGAGGTGAGGGACTCACATTTAAGCAGCAAAATGGCTATTTTTGTGTAATGCAACTATGATTGAACTTCTCCCTACACTCACTGTCATGTGCATGTTGGAAAATAATAAGATTGTGGAGTTGGCATCAAACTACTGAAGTCACTTCTTTTTCCCTGAGAACAGTTTTGTTCCTCAGTGCCTACAGGAGCACAACTCAGCTTATGTTTGAATAAAACGTACTAACTGCTTGTTTCTTTTTATTTTCTTGCAGCCATGTCAAGTTACCTCTACATTATCAAATATGAACTCCCCATTGTCATTCAGTCCTTTACTGAAGCAAGTGACGGTGAGTAGTCTATTTCAAATTATTTTCTTTCTGATCACTGTTTGGACCAGCTGACTCTTATGAAATATGACTTTCACCCTTAATGAAATAGAAATAAGTCTAAGCAAACTCCTGCTGGTAGCTATTCTCTATTTGAGACACATCATTACTGTTGAGTGTAAGTCAAATACAGAAAATTGCTTTAATTCATAGGTTGTCAAAGCAGTTATGAAAATATCCCCATGATGGGTATTAATTTATGCCTGGTCAGGCATTTTGTGACCGAAAAAGTTATTTTGTTATTTCATTAAAAAATTTGACAAAATTACTTTTATACTGTTTGTCATTTCGTACATTTTTTTCACAAAATGACAAAAACTGCAAAGGTAAAAAATGATGAAATGCCTTACACGTTTCACAGTATAGGAGGGCAGTGCTCTGTAGCACCCTCTAGAGGTCGGAAATAAAAACAGAGTTCACTTATAGTACTGCAAGAAAACATGATGGATAATCTTTCCAGGATTATGTGCTTGTTCTTTCCCTACTCTTATCTATATTTTAAATAGATTTTTAATGTTCCAAACGCATTTTAAAAATGTAAATCAATCTGTTTAGGCTAACTTAACAAAAGCTGTCAAAACAATAATCAGAAAAAGATTAGGTTACATATTTGCAAATGAGCTGTAGGGTTATGTCAGAAAGCACTCAGAGTAAAGTGGAACACCACCCAAAATGGCTGCCTGTTGTTTATCTGGAGCCAACTATCAGAGAAGGTGAAGCAGAGTCTTTGTCTGTCTGTGTGAGCAGCTGTGTCCATGTAGGCGGGACGTCTGGACATCTTGAAGGGATGCCAGCGCCCTGTTACTCAGAGCGGGCCCTTCAAAGAACCCCTTTTAGAAAACACGGCTAGTGCCGCATCGAGGTGGTGCGCAGCATGAGCTCACTGTGACCTCGCTCCAACTTTTAAAAATTGATGTAGCTTCAGCTCCTCTGTGCTGCTTTGTTGTGCCTATTTTGGGAGCGATGCTGTCATCCTGCGCAGACCAGTTTCTGTCAGCTATTTGTGACACTTGTAGGTGTTGTCAGTGCAGCAGTGAAGTTGTAAGCTAACAAATCTCACAAAATGTTTTTTTGTGTATGTGTTGCAGTGAATGGTACATCAATGGAGATTACCTTGTGATTCTGGTCTCAATTATTGTTATCCTGCCTCTTTCACTACTCCGGAACCTAGGTAAGGAGTGTGTGTGCATGTGTCATGAACTGTTGTTCCCAAGTAATAATAAAAGTAGAAGTGGCAGCCTTAGAACGGCAATGACATTTTGTCTGTTTCCTTTAGGTTACCTTGGTTACACCAGTGGTCTCTCTCTACTCTGCATGGTGTTTTTTCTGATTGTGGTGAGTACAACCCCACCTTGTTTCCTTATTCCTCCTTTGACAGTCGGATACAACCCATCATTTCATTAAAATATTCAATATTTAGTTCATTTAGGCACTGTAAAAATATAGCCCCGTCCAAAAATATATTTTTTCTATATGTTCTTGCAGGTGATCATAAAGAAATTCCAGATGCCATGCCCTCTGCCTCTTCTTGACACTGGAAATGAAACCATGCATATGTTCAACATCACCCCCCACAGCGACAACATCACTACTGATGATGACACTTGCAAGCCCAAATACTTTGTCTTCAACTCACAGGTAAATAAATCTCTTGCAGATTAAACAGATATGAATATTTTCAATAACACTGGTAGAATAACTTCTAATCTTTGTATTTTTCCATCTCTCCAGACTGTCTATGCTATACCCATCCTCACTTTTGCCTTTGTGTGCCATCCTACTATCCTACCCATGTATGAGGAGCTCAAAGAGTAAGTGTTGCTGCATGGATTTAACTCAAAGTCATATGAGGTTTAAACTAATGTTATATATCTTTAAAGTTTGATCTGGTGTCTAAATAAAACTCTCCTTCCCTGAACAGCCGCTCACGCCGAAAGATGCAGAATGTGGCCAACGTTTCCTTCTTGGCCATGTTCATCATGTACCTGCTGGCCGCCCTCTTTGGATACCTCACCTTCAACAGTAAGTTGGGCAAGATTTAAAAACTACAATGTGGCAGATTTACATATATGTATTTTTAAAAACTCAATTTCACAATTGAGTTTTTAAGCTAAATAATAGATTTTTAGGCTAGCTTTGACAACTGCCAAACAGTCTACAAGTGAAAATTAGCTTACTTTAGCTCACTTGGACACATTTACATTGTATAATGTTGATTAATTTACACTGTCCATTGAAAAATAAAAAATAAATAGAACAATACATTTTTTCTTTCAAATATTCCAGTCTTGAATGAAACTATCACTTTATGGGTTCACAGGTCACTTACCTTGAATTTGAAATGTTTTAGTAATTATGGTTTGCAGTGTAAAGATGACTTCAATTAAAAATCTTAATGTGTTGATTCAAGGCTGGTTACACAACAGTGTGAAACCACCACCTGGTGCAATCATGTTCCTGTTTGACTTCAAATATACAGAAAAAAAACAGCCAGAAATGTTTCCTGGAACATTGCAACAGTTACATAAGGACTTGGAAATCGCTCTGACATTATACACAGCAGTCAAAGCAGGCAAGGGTCATAAAAGGAGACATAAGAAAAACATAAATTACAGTGCTAATATATCACTGTATTCAGTTTTAGTCTGAATTATGACAAACATTAAATGTTTGTCATAATATTTTTTATATCTAGTAGCATAGCTTTGGCATAGCTAGCTTAGCATCTACTATCTAAAAAGCACAAACAATTAGCCTCTAAACAACTATGTTTGACATTATTTGTAATTTTGTTTATCATATAGACCTGCTAGTTTGCTCAATTTGATCCTGAGCATTAAAGTACGGGTGTAGAGATGGAAAAGCTAAACATTAATGTTTTATTAGATGGTTGGACAAATAACAAATGGTTGAAGTTTTGGAATTTAGAAATATCAAAACAACATTCATTCTTGTTTATTACAGCCAACAGAGACTTGACTGAAAAGCTTCTTTTGAGCAGCCCAGTTTTAGCTTCATTTAATTAATCTGTTAGCATTTTAAATTAAATTCTAAAAATAAATATGGATTCTACACATAAAGCCCAAAAGACTTGTATGCTGTTTTACTATTTGTTTAGTAACACTCCTTTATAAGTACAACATTTAGCCCACATTTATCATGTTTTATGTACTCAAAAACATTAACGGTAGCTTCAGCATGTCAACTTATGGGATATTTAAAAAAAATTAATTTTTAAAAATCCTGTTTATAATGTACACAAGACAGTTTACATCTTAGTCCATGCTTGATAATTACATCACATGATTGGTGTTGAAACTAAATGTAACTGGAGTGATCTCTGTCATATTTCTGTTCAGTCCATGTGGGACCTGAGCTGCTCCACACCTACTCAAAGTACTACACGTATGATATTCTCCTGCTGGTTGTTCGCCTGGCTGTGCTGACCGCTGTCACACTCACAGTTCCTGTGGTGCTCTTCCCTGTAAGTATTAAGGATCTATTGCTAATGATCCAGTCAGTCACCAAGACTATGAAGTCCATTGAGCTAATCTTTGTCTGGTTCTGAACAGATTCGTACCTCAGTCGGCCACCTGCTGTTCCCAGGAAAGGACTTCAGCTGGATCCGTCACTCTATCATCACCCTGATCCTGCTGGCAGGAACCAACATTCTGGTCATCTTTGTCCCCAGCATCAGAGATATTTTTGGCTTTATTGGTAAGTAACTCCACCTGTTATATGTATTATCCACTTTCTAACAAAGCTTTCTTGACCTTTTGGTATTAACTTTACAATTTTTCCTCATTCCAGGTGCCTCTGCTGCTGCAATGCTGATCTTCATCCTGCCCTCAGCTTTCTATCTCAAATTGGTTAAGAAGGAGCCATTCACATCCATGCAGAAGATTGGGGTAAGACATTATTAAACATTTCACAATTTCAAACACATTTTGTTTTTGTTAGTAAACAATGCAAAATATTGTGTAACAACTTCAAATTAACTGTGAAATTATTTCTTCCACCAGGCTTTGGCATTCCTGATATTAGGATTTGTTGTCATGTTTGTCTGCATGACTCTTATCATCTACGACTGGATCGTGAACTCTATGAAAGACCAAGGCCACTGAAGCTCCAGCTCTTCTGCTGGTGGAGGGGGAAGCTTTCAGAGTCGGACTGCAACAAACACACAGCCAACAAAACCAGTGTGACGAACAAAACAAACCACAAAGACTCGCTTGATGCTCGGCTCTGGCTTTCTGAGCAATGGACCCAACCATTCCAAGAGAATGTATCTGAACTCTGTACAGTTTGCTGTTATAGACCACAAAGATGGTGTTTCCCTCTTTTATCGTAACTTTTGAAATAGTCTTTTGCTTTTTACTTTTTTTCTGTTTCATTATTGTGGTACAGCTGTAAACAAAAAGGCCTCACAACACAGGCTGAAAATTTGTAGAGTTTCAAACACAGCTTCCTCTCAGGTACAGTGTTATTCGTGGGAGAGTGTAGCTGTGAACTCTGACCTCAGCAAGAACACCCTGCTTAACGAAGTACGTGATTCTCCCAAAGACTGAAACGAAGCCACGGGACTTGAAACTTCACTGACAATTTAGTTTCCTTTGACCTTCGCTTTCTGTTTTTGTTCAACTTTACCAAAAACGTGTCTGTGAAGCATCTTTGTATATTCAAAAGCACTTATAGCTGAGGCCAGTTGTCAGTTTTCACCTAAACGGCACCTTGTTCAGTATTTCTAAGGTCCTTTGATTTCGCTCAAAGTGTCAACTAGCGAATCTGTGAACAGAACCAGACACTGGGAGGTCTGCATTAGATCTTGTTTGATGGGCGTGTGCAGCAACGACACTACTGCTTCGGGAAGACCGCCAAGCCTTCCGTTTCCATCCAGCGCCCCCCCGACTCCTGAGCGGGGGCCACGGAGGGAAACCTAGAATGTTTTTATTCTTTATGGGAGAATGCTTTGAATTTGACCACATACAGTGGTTGTAATAATATACTTGTTACACTTGTTAAACCGCAACAACTTCAGCCGTACGAAGTCAGGTGCACTCCTAAACACCGAGAAAATACCCAGAATTCTTAAGTGTTCAGTGTCATAGCACAATACAGTGTTTTACAATGAAGAACAATGGCAAACCAGCATGGATCAAATTCCCAACCGAATCAAGAACCGTTCATCAGAGAGTGCACTGTGCTTCCAACACTAACACATCGAGAAAAACTGTGTCATCTATTTATGGAAGGCCGTTAAAGAAATGTAATTTAAACTATTTTAATATATTTATACAATGTTATATGTACATATGTATGTGAATGTATATATATATATATCTTTTTGTTTTTAAAGATTTTTGTTTGAACAATTTCACAGAGCTCAAAAACCAAATGAGGTCATATTGTGAAGAGTTTGTTCAGAACCACAGAGCTTTATCTGTTCATTTCTTTAGAAACACTGAATATTCATCCTGAATGGATTCAGTGGTTAAAGGTCACAAGTGGAGCCACTTTAAAAAAAATTTAAGCTCCTGAAGACAGACACAAATCAGCAAACCGTTTTCTTTGGTCAAACACAGAAAGGACGCTGCCTGTCAAGTGTTACACTCTTGTTTCAATGAAACACTATATACATGGTGTAAATAATGTCCCAATAAAATGAACTATGACCTGAAACCTTGACCCTCTGTCTGTCTTCTATAAAACATTGGAGACAAATACCCTGGTATTGATCTAGATTTGATGTTCGCACCTTAACATGATATTTGCTCTGTACTGGTCTATACAGAGATGAAAACTGTATAAACTGATGGGATTCATCAAGTCGGTATAAATAAATATAACTGAGCATTGTCAGCACAATAATAGGAATTAGGCCTGTGTAACCTAATAAATTTGAAAGAAATATGTTAAGTGGAGATTAGCTACTGTGATTCTCTTCTAAAGCTCAGTCTCAAAGAGGAAGGCGGCCTCTTAATCTGACCCGCCACTAAATCCTTTGAGAATAAACTTCAAAAATCTTGCTGCTGTTTAGTTGTTCAATACCAGAACAAAACAAATTGGTTTTCTACAGTGAAAGTATATTTACCAAATGGGCCCAAGTACCAGACCCTGTGGTACTCCATAAACATCTGTAGTGTTTGAGGAAGATATATTATTGCCTTCATTATCATTAACATCAACAAGATTGTCCAGACTGTCTGGGTTAAAAGCAGATGGATGAGAGTACTTGTCCTGCGGGCCAAAAGCTGTGGGTTCAATTCCACTTTCCTCATGCCGCATGTCAATGTGCCCCTAAATGCCTTGGTTTATATCTGTTAAAGATGGATTAATCCTTTCTAAAACTGTGGTGACAACTAAAGTAATAGTTTGGTTGTCATGGGGCCTAACACTGAAAAAGGTTTAGATTAAGCTAATATTTTTCAGATCTCCAAAAGTCTAAATACAGATCTTCATTTACTACAAAAAGGTAGCTGCACTTGATATGACAGAGTTACCGTGTTGGAAGTATGCCAGAGTAATAGGAAGGGTGACAGTGGCAACAATGCATCTTTCGGCGTGAGCGACTGTTCACTTTCCTGCAGTGGATTGCCAGCTCGATTTCTGGTATTCCAGCCTTCATTGTTTATGTCCTGACTCCTAAGGCAACCGCCTCACCTGCTGGCATCACGGGTAAATTGCGGCCTCGCTTTTGTAATTTGCCTCAGATTATCCTCTGAGAGTTCAATTTGATTTAAGGTCATTTTAAATAAAATTGATTATTATTAACACTGTTTGTTACACAGTAAGCTATTCTCTTCCCAATGTTGACCTCTAGTGGTCAGTGGTTGATTTTCCCTCTCTCAAAAGTGATGTTTTTTTATCTGCAGAACTTAACCCTTGTGTGTATGAGGACTGAGGCAAACGTAGTGCCAACCTGTCTTAAGAAATATGTTGAAGTCTTCATAACAGGCTTCAGTCACCAACATGACACACTAATAAAGAAAAAACATTTTGGCAGTTTTTAGATACAGGTGCTGGTCATAAAATTAGAATATCATGAAAAAGTAGATTTATTTCAGTAATTCCATTTAAAAAGTGAAACTTGTATATTATATTCATATATTACATACAAACTCATATATTTCAAATGTTTATTTCGTTTAATTTTGATTACAAATGACAACAAATGAAAATCTCAAATTCAGCATATCAGAAAATTTGAATATTACTGAAGACCAATAAAAACAAAGGATTTATAAAAATGTTGGCCAACTGAAAAGTATGAACATGAAAAGTATGAGCATGTACAGCACTCAGTATTTAGTTGGGGCTCCTTTGGCCTGTATTACTGAAGCAATGCGGCGTGGCATGGAGTCGATCAGTCTGTGGCACTGCTCAGGTGTTATGATAGCCCAGGTTGCTCTAATAGTGGCTTTTAGCTCTTCTGAATTTTTGGGTCTGGTGTATTGCATCTTCTTCTTCACAATACCCCATAGATTTTCTATGGGGTTAAGGTCAGGAGAGTTTTCTGGCCAATTAAGAACGGGGATACCATGGTCCTTCAACCAGGTACTGGTAGCTTTGGCACTGTGTGCAGGTGCCAAGTCCTGTTGGAAAATGAAATCTGCATCTCCAAAAAGTTGGTCAGCAGCAGGAAGCATGAAGTGCTCTAAAACTTCCTGGTATGTGGCTGCGTTGACCCTGGACCTCAGAAAACACAATGGACCAACACCAGCAGATGACATGGCACCCCAAACCATCACTGACTGTGGAAACTTTACACTGGACTTCAAGCAACGTGGATGAAGTGCCTCTCTTCTTTTCCTCCAGACTCTGGGACCTTGATTTCCAAAGGAAATGCAAAATTTACTTTCATCAGAGAACATGACTTTGGACCACTCACCAGCAGTCCAGTCCTGTTTCTCTTTACCCAGGCAAGACGCTTCTGACGCTGTCTGTGGTTCAAGAGTGGCTTGACACAAGGAATGCGACAGCAGAAACCCATGTCTTTCATACGTCTGTGTGTGGTGGTTCTTGAAGCACTCACTCCAGCTGCAGTCCACTCTTTGTGAATCTCCCCCACATTTTTGAATGGGTTTTGTTTCACAATCCTCTCCAGGGTGCGGTTATCTCTCTTGCTTGTACACTTTTTTCGACCACATCTTTTCCTTCCCTTCGCCTCTCTATTAATGTGCTTGGACACAGAGCTCTGTGAACAGCCAGCCTCTTTAGCGATGACCTTTTGTGTCTTGCCCTCCTTGTGCAAGGTGTCGATGGTCGTCTTTGGGACAGCTGTCAAGTCAGCAGTCTTCCCCATGATTGTGCAGCCTATAAAACTAGACTGAAAGGCCATTTAAAGGCCTTTGCAGGTGGTTTGAGTTAATTAGCTGATTAGAGTGTGGTACCAGGTCCCATCAATTTTGAACCTTTTCACAAGATTCTAATTTTCTGATATGCTGAATTTGAGATTTTCATTTGTTGTCATTTGTAATCATCAAAATTAAACGAAATAAACATTTGAAATATATGAGTTTGTATGTAATGTATGAATATAATATACAAGTTTCACTTTTTAAATGGAATTACTGAAATAAATCTACTTTTTCATGATATTCTAATTTTATGACCAGCACCTGTATGCCACAGGTACAAATCACTAGAGTCAAATGGCTCAATTGCCTCCTCATAGTATAGATATGTTCTCCAGAGTCCTGCTAATCACCTAATTATTGTATGCAGGTGGTGCAGCAGCGGCACATCTAAATGTTGCGAGACAGGGGCCCTCCAGGACTGGAGTTTGACAGTTTCAATGTTCGGTTAAGATAATAAATAGTTGTAAATACTGTGATATAAAAACAAATAAAAGTACGTTAAGTGAACTATGTATATGTATCAATACTCTTGAGTAAACGGAAAAATAATGCCTCCATAAAAAATACTCAAAAACACGATAATTTAAAAATGTAACTTACCTTGTTATAATAAGCTCCAGACAAGACGCCATACTGCTGCCTTCGCTCCTCAGGCAAACATGTGACGCAGTAGCGGAACAAGCGCATTGGCCGGGGCCGGGGGGCGGGGCTAATAGACCTTTTACACAGTGACGTCAGACAATGGCCGCCATAACTCGAAGAGCTGTATCTTTACTTCCGGTGTGATTTTGCCTCGGGAAACCTGACTGAAAAATTCACGAATACTCATTATCTTAAGTGTTAGATAGCCGTTATTAGTCATTGTCAATTCACCATTCTCCAACTGTATTTGAAGGAACCAGCCTCCTATTGGAGAGTAAACCAGTTAGCAGCAGCTTTAGCCACATTTAGGAAACATACATGTACACTCCTGCCTGTCAGTGCTGTATTGTTAAATGTTTCACTAAAATCACTTACATCTTCCAACACTGTTGTTTAGAAAAGCATGTTAAATATTGACTTAAGCTCCATCTGCCAAATAATGTACATATTCTGATGCGATTCATAATTTCTCCTTTTGTTTTGTTGTCTGTCTTTCTCAACAGTAGCCTACTTGACAACCTACCATATCGGAGATGGTCTTGTGCCAGTCTGCAGTGAACTGGTGCAGGACAGAGTGTAGTGAGTATACAGTTTGAAGCAGAAGTCCCACCATGTGATTCACAGGGTTTTCCGACCTGAGAACAAACTTCATGCACTTTCTTTCCACAGGCAGCAAAATCAAGTGTAACCTGTTAAAAGGAATATGAAGTTCTTATTCCTATGTTATCAATTTTCTACTGCCAAATCTACAACCACAGCAAAACAAAGTAAAAGAAACTTAACCTTCTAATCATAATATTTGATAAATAGTCATTGGAGAAATGAAACGTTAATCAATCAATCTATCTATCTATCTATCTATCTATCTATCTATCTATCTATCTATCTATCTATCTATCTATCTATCTATCTATCTATCTATCTATCTATCTATCTAAAACAGTGTCTTCCTACTCATGTCTCTATCGTAGCAAAGGACATGGTGGAGTAGCGGCTGTTTGACATAACTGTTAAGTTTTGGACTGGAGATTAAATGTTGCTACTGAGGGGGTGGTGAGGAGAGGTTAATACGATCATGCATTTAACGTGACGGGTGGCAACCCAAGTCTATACTATAAAAATCTAATTAAGATTAGAGCCTAAATACATTCTATTTCCAAAACAGAAAGGCTCCGTAATGTTAGCCAGCTAACAAATTACTATTGCTATCCTAGCATATCAACTAACAGCTAGAAAAAACCAAAACACATACCTTCGTAGTCAAACTGGTGTCAATCAGCAAGGAATTTGTTCAGTTTAGATTATGTTGATGAAGAAAAACGGTTTGCAAATAGCGATATATCTTCAAATCGTATTTTTGGCAGCAGCTTTAGAGTCCAGAAACAGCGTTAACTCCACACACCGGAACTAAAGATACACTGCATCGAGTCAAAACGGATGTTGTCTGACGTCATATGAAAAGGGTCTAATGACCGGGCCCAAATAATAAAGCTCATGATAATTTAACTTTACAACATGGACATGCCTGCAACAGCGGAGCTAACAAGTTTCATCACCACAGAGAGCGACTATGTCATTCTGAAATCCATCTGACATAAAGTACAACAAACCAAGAGAAGAACAGAAACAGGCTACTGGTCACTAAAGATGAAACACCACAAATTCAAAACATGTTAACATAGACCATAGAAATTCTCCAGCTTGTTTGTCATTTGTTGCCAAGTGACTGATGATGACGTTGGTGACAAGCTGTACCCAGAATGCAACTGGTATGTTCTGCCTCCCATATGGGCCCCCTGTAGGTTATATTTACTTATTATTATTATATCTAATAGTTTTTACTTCATGCTTAAGTAAAAATTAAAAGCATGGTACAGTAAAACTACTCTAAGAAGTAAATATTTATCAAAAAGTTACTAAAGTAGCCAGAGTAAATGTAGGCTACTCACTTTTAGAGACATGAACAAAGTGAAGCTATTTAAAAGGGAGGAGACTGGATTCCTGGAGCAGGTGACTTACCTTTTGTTGCATCGGCTCTGATGGGCAGAGGAGGAGTCACAGGAAGCGATAGAGGCAGAGACTGGGACACAGCGATGTGCTACTGGATTAAAAACAATCAAAGAGGGAAGAAAGCGATTTATTAACTGTTTAAGTCGTGTTTTACATTGTTCTTGAAAAACTAATCTTCTAAAAAATTAGTGGGTGCATTCATGGCTGCACAGTGAACCCACTGATTTTTTTTTACAGCAGACAGCCGCTCCCCTTTCTTGCAGGTCCTGTGTATCCCCGCTAAATCTTTTAGGGGTATGCAGTACCCGACCGTACCCCCTTACTTTCACCCCTGGGTATTCCTTGTCTCAGAATGCATATCGTCAGAACAGATCAAAATCATGTCACTTAGACTGTATATTGGTTAGGTGCATAAGACGTGCAGCATGGCTAAGTATTTCATAAAGCTTATTCTGATGAGGCATTTAGGTCATCAAAATGTACTACCTGTGTTTATTTAAGGTAGGAGATTGTCATCCGTTTTTTTTAAACAAGAAGTTCTATTTTTAATGTATGCAAAGGAAGCATATCAGATTCTATTTCGAAATCTTGTTTCTTGTTTTGGGGTGGTAACAGTTTTCGATTAGGTAGCACCGACCGAGAAATGAGACATCGATAAGATCGGCATCAATATTGTACCGCGTGAGTGAGATCTTCTCAGTGATGGGAGGGGCTGAGTGATGACGCAGCGAGTGGAAAAATACCGGAGCGCGAGTCTTTACAGCATCACCCAGACTTGACTGAAGAGGAAGGGATGCTGAAGGACAAAAAGACCCGCAGTGGCTGATCTTTACTACGCCCCTCAGACAATCATTTATTATTTACATTATTTCATAAAAAAAGTTTTAAAATCAGTGAACCTGATTATTATTGATACTTTGTGTTTTCAATGCTAAAATAGATGTAAGTTTACACCATCCCTTTGCCAAGGACTGACATATAATGCTACTGCCCAGGTTTTTGTTTGCCCAGGTTAAAATGAGCCTCACACTTCCAGTGGTTTCTCATGCATAAAGAAAGGGTCATCATAGATGGATGGCACTTTGGTTGTCTTCATTTTTTGAGTAGTTTCTGAAAAGTTCATCTCAGTTTTAACATCAGACTGCCTTTCACTGGCAGACTTAATATTAAGTTTTTAAAAATGATAAAAGGTGTTCGTACACAGTGTGATGCTGCTTCTGTAACAATTCTGTTATAAGATGATTCTCCAAGAATCTTTGCTAGACACTACTTCTCACTTGATGAAACATGTTGCTGAGTAAAAAATATAGATCAGAGAGAAACAGAAACCAAAAAGTGACTTAAGTTTATGATGTTGCAACTTACATATTTTGTGCCATGTTTCTTCTTGCTTGGTAGAGAAGAGAGTTAGTGTTTAAAGGCTGTTGTTATTGTCTCAATCACTGTCTGGGTATCACAATTTTAGTACCAAGCTTCTAGTTGATGAATATTTTACAGATTAAAAGCAAAGAAGAAGGCAATGGATCAATGACAAGTTGTTTTATGCTGTCAGTCAACATGACAGACAACAATAAAGTCTATTGTGATCTCGGATTAGGAGACAGCCAAACATTAGATGATGTAGACAGGACTTTTTCTGTTGTCCATAATGTTTGATATGGACCACTGACTTGTCTAACCTGTTTTTAAAACCTGTTTCAAGCCAGTTAGAATAAACCAACTGAAAGTAAAACCTTCAGAACCGACACAAATGTATTTTTCTTTTCAAACTATACAGAACTATGCATATATTCAGTTTTATATTGCAGTAATAACATGATTTATTTGTTGAAAAAGGTGTCATGGATCTGTCATAAGATCCAGAAATGAAGAGAAACAGCCCAGTAGTAAACATAACACTGTTCACTTCAGTAACAGAGGATGAAAAAAATGTGTCATTATCATTTGAACCTCATAGTTTCCTCTTATTCCAGAAAGTGACCAGAGTTCAGTTTGTTTTCTAAAAATCAACACTTTCCAGTGTTCAGGATGAACTTTAATTACCAACATAAAGTCTCACTGACATAGTAGCTGCCCTTCAGTAACATGGCGATGGGGTGAAACCGACAGGATGTGTGACTCAGATTAGAAATGGAGTATGTGAAACTGTAAAAAGTTCCCTATTTATTCGTTATCACAATAAAAACTAATATCAATATAGAACAAGCTGCATACAGTCATATTATTTTTGTTAATATATGACTTATCACATATCTGCTTTTTTAGTGCATCTCATAATTTCCAAAAACAGATTTAGAATAAACTTGCAAAAAGCCATTCCAGTGGGTAGAAGGCAAAAAAAAAAAATGTGTTCAGGTAAGAGCCTTGAATATTAACAATTCTATTTACCTATTATTATATATAATAATTTCTACTTCATGCTTAAGTAAATTTTAAAAGCATGGTACAGTAAAACTACTCTAAGAAGTAAATATTTATCAAAAGTTACTAAAGTAACAGAATAAATGTAGGCTACTCACCTTTAGAGACGTGAACAAAGTGAAACTGGACTTCTGCAGCAGGTAGATCTCTAATGGGCAGAGGAGGAGTCACAGGAAGAGATAGAGGCAGAGACTGGCACAGAGTGATGTGCTATTGGATTAAAAACAATCAAAGAAGGAAGAAAAACAATCTAATAACAAAAAACAGCAACAAGTTTACATTTCTTACTGATAAAAAAATTGGGTCTGTGAAGGCATGTTCTGCCTGCCATATGGGCCCCAGTAGGTCCAGTTCAGGGACCTGCTGCAACTCCCACCCTATCTGTTGCTCCTTCCCTGAAGTGATGTCACAAATATGTTACACTTGTGGGAGGAACTGTCTGATATTGATTTCTAAATCAACACCAGACTGAATTACTGTTGGTGTTAATTTAGAAATCAACACTGGACTGGATTGCTTTTTGTTTAACTCTTTGGAACTCTTTAGTGAGTGTTACTAACACTCATGTTGTTGAATCAACACTGTATTTTTAACATACAACACTTACACTGGAAGTCTAACATGTTTGAATTTGCTGCGTATGCTCTAATCTTAGAATCAACACCAGTAGCTGAGAACTGTAAAAAAAAAGTCTTTGAAGAGAAAAAGAGGGAAATTGCACTTGTTCCTGATAACATACTTGTGAAGGTTTAATGGCAGAGTTTTTGACTATGTTGTTTGACAAGATCTTCAAGAGTGAGGAGATAAAGTGTTCTGATGCTGATTTTTAACAACAAGGAAGATATGCAAAATTGTGGCAACGCTAATGAGACATACAATTACACTGGAAAAAGTGGTGGAAGATAAGCTTATGTCAGAAGTGAACATTTGTGAGCAGCAGTACAGTTTCATGACATGAAAGAGCACAACAGATGCAATGTTTGACTTTAAAGTGTGGAGATGTTCTGATGAAGCTGCATTACTACATTACATTATTATGTAGATTTAGAGAAAATATATGGATGTGGTGTAACATGAGGCGGTCTATAGAGGAAAAGATGGAGCTGCATCAAGGATCTGCCCTATGCCGCTTCTTGTTTGTTCTTTCAGAGCTCAAAATGTTGGGGATAAAGTGAGAGAAGTCAGACTGTTTAGAGGAGAGATAAGGATTATATCTTTAGAAGGATGCAGAGCTTGGAGCCACAGATTTGATCTCTTCTTCCAAATAGCTATCAATCAATCAAATGTTATTTCTATAGCACATTTCAGCAGCAAGGTAAATTGCTTTACATCATAACAAACAAAAACAGAGTGTTTTTAGTCTACGTGTAAAGGAAGTCAGAGTTTCAGCTGTTTCACAGTTTTCAGGAAGTTTGTTCCAGATTTTTGGTGCATAGAAGTTGAATGCTGCTTCTCCATGTTTTAAAGTTCAGTATTTTAAAGTCTATTCTCTGAGATACAGGGAGGCAGTGTAGTGACTTTAAAACTGTTGTTATTGTTGCTTTATCTTCCTGGTTTTAGTGAGAACATGAGCAGCAGGGTTCTGGATCAGCTGCAGCAGTTTGATTGATTATTAGTCAAACCTGTGAAGACGCTGCTGAAGTAATCGATACGACTAAAGATAAGTGCATGGATGAGTTTCTCTAGATGGTGCTGAGACATCAGTCCTCTAAGCCTGGAGATGATCTTTAGGTGATAGAAGGCAGACTTTGTGATTGTCTTAAAGTGGCTCTGAAGGTTCAGGTCAGAGTCCATCACTACTCCCAGGTTTTGGGCTGGTTTTCAGTTGTAATAACTGAAGCTGAGCATTGATTCTAGTTCGCTCCTCTTTAGGTTCAAAGATAATAACTTCAGTTTTGTTTTTGTTAAGCTGGAGAAAGTTTTGGCACATCCATACATTGATCTGTTCTAAGCATCAGTTCAGTTATTGAATGGGGTCAAAGGTCACCTGGTGACATTGTGATGTAGAGCTGTGTATCATCTGCTTAGTTATGGTAGCTGATCTTATTTCCTGTTATAACCTGAGCCAGTAGGAGCATATAAATATTGATTAAGAGGGGTCCTAGTATTGAACCCTGGGGTGCACCACATGTGACCTTTGACCTCTCTGATGAGAAGTTTTCAATTGAAACAAAGAAGTCCCTGTTCTTTATGTAAGATTCAAACCAGTGGAGCACTGGACCGGAGAGTCTGACCCAACTCTCCAGTCGATTCAGTAAAATGTCGTGGTCAACAGTGTTGAAAGCTGCACTGAGGTCCAACAGAGCCAGCACTGTGGTTTTTACACTCTCCGTATTTATATGGATGTCATTGAACACTTTGACTAGGCCAGACTCTGTGCTGTGGTGAGATCAGAAACCAGACTGGAAGGAGTCAAAGCAGTTGGTCATCATTAGGAAGCTATTTAACTGATTAAACAGCTTTTTCAATAACTTTGCTGATGAATGGGAGGTCAGAGGTCAGCCTGTAATTCTGTAGTAGTGGTTTGTCCAGATTGTTCTTTTTTATCAGTGGTTTGGTCACTGCTGTTTTCAAAGCCATTACTTTTTTCATTTTATCTTGTGCTAGTCAGTCTGGGTTAGAACAGATATACATTTATACTTCAAATATATATGGTTCTGGTGACATATTTGACAACCAAAGTTATAATTAAAAAATGAAATGGAAAAAAAGACATGTATATTTCTTACAATGAGTGTAAGAAATGTAAACTTGTTGCTGTTTTTTGTTGTTAGGTTGTTTTTCTTCCCTCTTTGATTGTTTTTAATCCAGTAGCACATTGCTGTGTGCCAGTCTCCACCTCCATCTCTTCCTGACTCCTCCTCTGTCCATCAGAGCTGATGCAACAAAAGGATGTTCTGACACCTGCTCCAGAAAGTTTCCTCCCTTTTAAATAGTTTCACTTTGTTCACGTCTCTAAAGGTGAGTAGCCTACATTTACTCTGTTAATTTAGTAACTTTTTGATAAATATTTACTTCTTAGAGCAGTTTTACTCTACCATATTTTTAAATTTTACTTAAGCATTAAGTAAAAATGATTAGATAGTAACTAAATAGAATTGTTAATAGAATGAGGCTCTTACCTGAACATACATTTTTTTGCCTTCTACCCACTGGAATGGCTTTTTACAAGTTTATTGTAAATCTGTTTTTGGAAATTCTGAGATACACTAAAAAAAGCTGATAATATGTGATAAGTCATATATTTTCACAAATAATATGACTTTATGTAACTTGTTCTATATTGATATTAGTTTTTATTGTGATAATGAATAAACGGAGAACTTTTTAGTTTATACTCCATTTCTAATCTGTGTCACACATCCTGTTGATTTCGCCCCATCGCCATGTTACTGAAGGGCAGCTACTATGTCAGTGAGACTTTATGTTGGTAATTAAAGTTCATCCTGAACACTGGAAAGTGTTGATTTTTAGAAAACAAACTGAACTCTGGTCACTTTCTGGAATAAGAGGAAACTATGAGGTTCAAATGATAATGACACATTTCTTTCATCCTCTGTTACTGAAGTGAACAGTGTCATGTTTACTACTGGGCTGTTTCTCTTCATTTCTGGATCTTATATAAGCAAAACTATGACACCTTTTTCAACAAATAATTTGTTATTGCTGCAATATAAAACTGAATATATGCATAGTTCTGTATAGTTTGAAATGAAAAGACATTTGTGTCGGTTCTGAAGGTTTTACTTTCAGTTGGTTTATTCTGACTGGCTTGAAACAGGTTTTAAAAACAGGTTAGACAAGTCAGTGGTCCATATCAAACAGTATCAACAGCAGACTGTCACAAAAGCTCAGTGTTTCTCAACCCTGGTCCTCACTGCCCTGCTGTCCTGCATGTTTTAGGTATTTCCCTTCTGCCACACACTTGAATTGTATCTCTGGGTGAGTAACATTTTTCTGCTGTACTTGATGGTCATGCAATAGTTTGAATCAGCTGTTCTGGAATAGAGGCACATCAAAACATGCAGAGCAGGAGGGCTGTGAGGACCAGGGCTGAGAAACACTTTGCTAGACTTCTTTGTTGTCTGTCATGTTGACTGACAGCCTAAAAACAACTTCCCATGGTGAAAATAGTCATTCTTCTTTACAGATCTATCAGCTGGTAAGTTGACATAATGGACGCTTGTAGGTACAGATTGAAAGTGTAATCTGAAAAACACTACCTCAACCGTTCTGAGTTTATACACATTTGGCAGAACAAATAGACAAGTGGATATAACAAAACTGCCTTCAATTTTTTGCTTTTTATCTGTAAAATATCCATCAACTAAAAGCCTTTTATTATATCATTTTTAAATATTTAATAACATTAAGTCTTAGTGTCCAGTGAAAGGCAGTCTGATGTTAAAACTGAGATGAACTTTTCAGAGACTACTCAAAAAGATGACGACAACACAAGTGCCATCTTTCCTGCCATCTACGAAGGCAGGAGAGAGCAGCCCCCTTATTTTACCTGTGAGAAACCACTGGAAGTGTGAGGCTCATTTTAACCTGTGCTGACTAAACAAAACTGTACATCCTGTTGACACATTAAACATAAAATTGTCTTTTCTATGAAAAAAAAAACTCAAGCAAAGGGAAACAAACTGAACAGATAAGTTTCTGTTTTTATTCCATCTGTAATCATTTTTCTTTCTGGGACTCCCTGACACTTTCTACACAACACCAGGGTGATTCTTCTAATGGTGGGATTCCCTTCAATTTGACCAACAAACACCTGGGCAGTAGGTTTTTGTTGATCCCATAGCCAAGAGTCAGTCTTTGGCAATGGGATGGGTTCTAGAATTGAGATGATAAGTCTGAATGCTCCTCAAGACGATGACAGCTGCAGCTCCAACAGCAACGACTCTGACTGTCCCAGGAGGATTCCTCCCAATGAGTGAGGCTCGTTTTTAACATGTCTTCACACAAAAAAAATAAAAGTTTGTCAGCTCTTTTAACTCATTTCCATCTTCTATTAAAGGCAATACCCTGATGCAGATCCAGAGAGTCAAAACTTCCTCTCTGATCATAACCCAAGCAAGAAGAAGTATGAAGTTGAACATGTAAGTTCGAGTTTAGTCACTTTTATTCCACAATGTAGTTTTTTTCTGCTATTTTTTTAATTCTATTTTCTGCTCTTCAGCACCAGGGCAGTGCCTCCTTCGCCATGTCCGTCTTCAACCTGGGCAACGCCATCATGGGCAGCGGCATCCTGGGTCTGTCCTTCGCCATGGCCAACACCGGCATCGCCCTGTTTGTGTAAGAACTTTTCCATCATTATCCTGATTCGGCTGAGCTGCGTTCAGACAAGTGTTGTGTTAAGGTCTCAGGCTATGATATTCCTAAGATCAGCAATAAATGTCTAACTATACTGTTCATATTGACTTGCAAACAAAGAAGAAAAACCTCACCTCTGAAGTAATGTGATGTTACCTGGTTGTCTAAGCTCCTGTAAAAGACCATCTGGAAAAAAATTGTGTTTTTAGCTAGAAGAAAGTTATTGGAGGTTGTTTTGCAAATACGCCCCCTGGTGGCTGTTCAGTGTATCATATTTTTGAGAAATATTTTGTTAGTGACTAAAAAGGTTTCTGTCAGCAGAAGACTGGATTTAAAAAAAAATCTGAATTCCTATTAGTTATTACTGTGCCTATTGCACAACTCGTATCATTTGGCACCAAAAGACCCATCAAGCATATAGTTTTTATGTATTTATTGCCAATAAACACTAATCATCTGCAACTGAAGACCTTTTCTCTCTCTTGTGTTTACAGGATTCTCCTGGTTATTGTTGCCATTTTCTCCTTGTATTCTGTCCACTTGTTGTTGAAGACAGCCAATGAAGCAGGCGAGCAGCAGCTCTGACTTTCCAGCAACTTTTTATGCTTGTTTACATTTAAATCTCAAGATTTAAAACTCTGCGTTTTTTCCTCTTTTTCCAGGTGCTCTTGTTTACGTGTCACTGGGTCAGAAGGCCTTTGGGATCCCAGGCAAACTGGCTGCTTCTTGCTCCATCGCCATGCAGAACATTGGAGGTGAGTGACTGACCATTAAGAATAACAGCTACATATTGTAATTGTTATCCTTACATTCATCTACTGTGTTTTTTTAACTGAAACATTTCTTCTCTGTGTCCAAATTGGGAGTACAGGCAGAATTAGATAATTTTTGCATTATTGTTGTTATTATTATTATTTCTGAGTGTTCTGACTTTTTTGTATCTCTCAAAATATCAGAAATGACTCTTTTTTTTCTAAATGTGTAAATTTATGCTAGGGATGTTGCTAACTTTTGTGTTTTTTTTTTATTATTATTTTATTTTGTTTTCTTCTTTTTTATCTTTCTTGCAGCCATGTCAAGCTACCTCTACATTATCAAATACGAACTCCCCATTGTTATTCAGTCCTTTACTGGAGCAAATGATGGGTGAGTAGTTAAATATTTGGTCATTTTAACAACAACACAAAGAAACAGCAGAATTGGTTCTTATTAATTACATGGCTGCTGTTCATTTAACCATTTACCACTTAATACCTTTAAAGGTTTCGTTATTTTAGAGTTGAGATTTCTAGTACAAAATCAAATTAGTCTATAATGTGACATTGTATAATTGTGCTGCTCAACGTGGCAGCATGTTGGAATTGCTCTGTTAATTATATTCTGCTTTTATCTTAAAAACGTTAATTCCTTTATTTCTGGCAGAAAATTAGTTATTTATGGCCAAACTTGAACCCAACTAAAGCACAACAGTTGAAAAGAAAATGTTGTGGATGCAGAGCAGAAGCAAAAAAGAAGAGAGAGAGGAACATTCAAACTCCTCCATCAATGATAATGAGCAAGGCGAGTCCAATTTCATCCAATTGTCTAAGACATTGAATGAACTTGGACTCAGTCAGAGTATTGGGAACGCAGAACTATGGAAGCATTCGACTGTAATGTTTATCTCACAGGCTTTCTGACTACCAGCAGACAGAGATTTATAAAGGAACTGATTAACACTTTGTCAATAAAAGATGGTGTCATCCAGGATGTTACTGTGATGTGTCATCTCAGCAGCCTAGACATTTCTATTTGGTTACCACTTACATGACCAAGCAAGTGGTTTCTGCTTGGTCATGTGACAGTTAAAGTGATTCAGTACAGGACTATGGGGCTACATTGGTCATCTGCTTCAGCTATAGTATTGGTAAATTCTGCCATAACAGCAATATATCAGATATCAACATCATCTTAAGTTTTCATATTGGTGGGTGCCTAATAATTAGTCTTCCATAGCTTAGAAATACCTGGACAACAAATACACAAAAGATTTATATAATATTTGATGTAATAATAATAAAAAAGCAACAGTCTCACAAAAAAATAAAACAAAACAGTGCAGCTTGGAAAGAATGCCAAATGACTAATGAATAAGGACGTCTGTCTTATTCCATGCATAGCACCAGTCAATGTAGATGGCTTATGCCTATTAGTCTCCTGAAAAACGATCAAAATCCAGATATATTTTGTCAGTCATAGAAAGCCTCCCTGATTCTCTGGACAGAACGTGAAAAGTGGACATGTTAAGGGTAACAAGGATATTTGATTATTATTGGAATTAATTTTTATTCACAAACTCATCAGGACCAATTCCTAATCATTCCTTGTGTTGGAGACGTCACTGACAAACCCCCATAAAATAAGGCTGTTGTTAATTGCCTTCCTGTTTTATACTTGCTTAACAATTGTTTCCTATGATATTGTGTTTCTGTGTTGGCTTAAGTCTGCCACATATTAAAGATTGTCTGGTTCCAGAAGAATTGAATTCATTGGCAGAGATTCTGCCAATCTCTTCTCCATCTCCACCTCCAGCTTCTGCTTTTCTTCTTCATTGATTTCCTCCTTCATATTCCTTTTGCAGTCACACATGGCCCAAAGCAACATTTCCTTTACTAGTTGAAAGGTTAGCCTGAACACACTGTTGAGTTTTACAACCTTTTGTGAAAAATTGGTGGTCAGCTCTGAATCTGGAGAGTGACCCGACCTCTTCTGAAACTGAAAAGTCAAGACAAGTGCAAAAAAATACTCATTTTGAATGTTCAAACTAATTAATTACATTTTTTCAACAGATTGTGTAACAAATATTATTCTATCAATTTAAAAATGTATTTGTGTTTCAGTGAATGGTACATCAATGGAGATTACCTTGTGATTCTGGTCTCGATTATTGTTATCCTACCTCTTTCACTGCTCAGGAACTTAGGTAAGGATGTATTTCCTAAGTAATAATAAAGGTTGAAGCACCAGCTTTAAAAACAAAAATATTTTTTGTCTTGCCTCACTAGGTTACCATGGTTACACCAGTGGTCTCTCTCTGCTCTGCATGGTGTTCTTTGTGATTGTGGTGAGTACAACCCCACCTTCTTTTATTTTTCGTGCGAGTTGGATTTAGTCACTCGTTTCATTAAAGTTGTGATGCCCCCCCCCCCCCCCCCCCCCTCGACAGAATTGTAGGACTCTCGTTGCCCCCCGAGGCGACGAAACGTGAGGGGTAAAACTCGCTACCTGTACCTCGTAACGTGCGCGAGGTGAAACCTGCAAACCCACTATTTGCGCAACTGAGGGGCGTTGAGGGACCTGGATAAGGGCTAGGGGGGCGCTGGGCCAAAAAAGGTTGAGAAACACTGGCATAGTCCAAACACATATTTCCTTTTATGCAGGTGATCATAAAGAAGTTCCAGATGCCATGCCCTCTGCCTGTTCCTGACGCTGGCAATGAGACCATGCATATGTTCAACATCACCCCCCATAGAAACAACGTCACTACTGATGATGACACTTGCAAGCCTAAATACTTTGTCTTCAACTCACAGGTAAATATAGTGGGGTGAACAAGTATTTGATACACTGTTGATTTTTCAGGTTTTCCCACTTGCAAAGCTTGTAAAAGACTGTAATTTTTATCATAGGTACTCTTAAACTGTGAGTGATGGAATCTAAACAAAAATCCAGAAAAATACAATGTATGATTTTTAAATAATTAATTTCCATTTTATTGTGTGAAATAAGTATTTGATACACCAGAAAAAAGAAACTTAATATTTGGTACAGAAACCTTTGTTTGCAATTACAGAGATCAGACGTTTCCTGTAGTTCTTGACCAGTAGTTCTTGACCAGGTTTGCACACACTGCAGCAGGGATTTTGGCCCACTCCTCTAGGCCACTCCAGGACCCTAAGATGTTTCCTACAGAGCCACTCTTTAGTTGCCCTGGCTGTGTGTTTTGGGTCGTTATCATGCTGGAAGACCACCACCCATCTTCAGTGCTCTTACTGAGGGAAGGAGGTTGTTGGCCAAAATCTCACAATTCATGGCCCCATCCATCCTTCACAACAAATTGTGCAGAGTTAAATCAACACTATGCCGAGTCTATGGGGTCCTTATCAGAATTGGTGTTAATTTAGCTCTTACAGAGTTATTTAAAAAATAGTTTGAGTAGTTCTAACTTTTTCAAGTGTTAAAATGACTTAATTTCTTGTTGAAATAACTTTGGAAAGAGTTAAATTAACACCAATTCTGATAAGGACAAGATATACTTGGCATAGTGTTGATTTAACTCTGCAGAATTTGTTGTGTTCCCACAATATAGGTGCAGTCATCCTGTCCCCTTTGTCAGAAAAGCATCCCCAAAGAATGATGTTTCCACCGCCATGCTTCACGGTTGGGATGGTGTTCTTGGGGTTGTGCTCATCATTCTTCTTCCTCCAAACATGACGAGTGGAGTTTAAACCAAAAAGTTCTATTTTTGTCTCATCAGACCACATGACCTTCTCCCATTCCTCCTCTGGATCATTCAGATGGTCATTTGCAAACATCAGATGGGCTTTGACATGCGTTGGCTTGAGGAAGGGCACCTTGCGTGCACTGCAGGATTTTAATCCTTGACGGTGTAGAGTGTTACTGATTGTTTTCTTTGAGACTGTGGTCCCAGCTCTATTCAGGTCATTGACCAGGTCCTGCCGTGTAGTTCTGGGCTCATTCCTCACCTTCCTCAAGATCAATGATGCTCCACGAGGTGAGATCTTGCATGGAGCCCCAGACCGAGGGAGATTTTGCATTATTTTGTATTTCTCCCATTCTCTAATAATTGCACCAACTGTTGTTTCCTTCTCACCAAGCTGCTTGCCTATTGTCCTGTAGCCCATCACAGCCTTGTGCAGGTCTACAATTTTATCCCTGATGTCCTTATACAGCTCTTTGGTCTTGGGCATTGTGGAGATGCTGGAGTCTGATTGATTGAGTGTGTGGACAGGTGTGTTTTATACAGGTAACAGTTCAAACAGGAGCAGTTAATACAGGTAATGAGTGGAGAACATGAGAGCTTCTTAAAGAAGAACTAACATATCTGTGAGAGCCCAAATTCTTACTGGTTGATAGATGATCAAATACTTATTTCACACAATAAAATAAAAATGAATTATTTAAAAATCATACCAATTATTTAAAATTATTTTAAAATCATACCATAAAATCATATCATATTTTTCTGGATTTTTGTTTTAGATTCCATCACTCACAGTTGAAGAGTACCTATGATAAAACTTACTGTCATCTACAAGCTTTGCAAGGGGGAAAACCTGAAAAATCAACAGTGTATCAAATACTTGTTCTCCCCACTGTAAATGCAGTTTGAACATGTATGAGACAAGCATCTCGTTGAAGACAGACGCTCTTGTTCTCTGTTCCTCTCCCAACCCATTCTCATCCTGCTTGCTCTGTTTTTGTGTTGAATTTTTTGGGGCCTTTCTTTGCCCATCCTTCGAATCTACAAATGATAGATTTGGTCAACCGATCTCTCAATGCAATTGATAAAAATTTTTCAACTAGAAGTCTAGGCACAGGAGAGCCTCTTGTCCTGTGGGGACACAGCCAGCGGGATTCACCCTGGATTTATTGATGATAACAGGATTTCTGTTGTTTGGAACTTGTGGATTCCTGGATTATCGACAAATTTGTGACAGATTTGGCTAAGCTAGTGAACACTCGGTGTGGGACAGAGATGCAAGTTGGATGCAAGTCTGGCTGAGACTCGCATCCCAGCTGATGAATAAAAAATTCACCAGGGGGATGGAATTGATCTTGGAGACATTACTAGCTTAGGTTCAGTGGAACGGTCACACTAATTTGGATGATTGGGATAAACCATAAGTGACATACCTGTTACAGACTCTAGGACAGACAGAGATTTTAAGTCAGCCTGATCAGAGTATTTGTTATTTGGAATCTGGTTCCCTGTGACCTTCTGGTTACTGTGAATCTCCTGGAAAAGTTAATAGTTAATATATTTTGGATCAATATTATTTTCTTCTTTTGCTCTTTCCTTTTGTTTGTTATATTATTTGTATTTCCTTTTACTTTATGTAAAGCACTTTGAATTACCTTGTTGCTGAAAATGTGCTGTATAAATAAAGTTAATTTAACTTACCTTAAGAATATTTTCAATAACACTCATAGTATCACTTCTAATCTTTGTATTTTTCTATCTCTCCAGACTGTCTATGCTATTACCCATCCTCACTTTTGCCTTCATGTGCCATCCTACTATCCTACCCATGTATAAGGAGCTCGAAGAGTAAGTGTTGCTGCATGGATTTAACTCAAAGTACTATGAGGTTTAAACTAAACCAGTGTTATATTTCTTTAAAATTTGGTCTGGTGTCTAAATAAAACTCTCCTTCCCTGAACAGCCGCTCACGCCGAAAGATGCAGAATGTGGCCAACGTTTCCTTCCTGGCCATGTTCATCATGTACCTGCTGGCCGCCCTCTTTGGATACCTCACCTTCAACAGTAAGATACACAATAAGATTTAAAAACTACAATGTGGTAGCTTTAGATTATTAGCAGTGTTGAGATGTTGTCAAGATCCGTGTTGGTGTTGGACCCAAATGCAGCAGGTTGAGACATTAAATAGATTTTGAAGATTTAATGAAGATTTAATGAAGAAGAACTGAACAAAAAAAACCACAGGAATTACAGGATTATTTAAATTCTGTTAAATAACAGGATTTCAAAGGAGAATCCAGAAAGGAGTGCGACGAGCAGATAGATATGTAATCATTCTGTGTTCGTCTCAGGTACAGTAGATTGAAGTCACGACAGACACGTTCAGGTTTATTGTATTTATTCTAACAAAGAGGAAATCAAGATGGTGGTTATACAGTCATGGCCAAAAGTTTTGAGAATGATTCAAATGTTAATTTTTACAAAGTCTACTGCTTCAGTTTTTATAATGGCAATTTGCATATCCTCCAGAATGTTATAAAGAGTGATCAGCTTAACAGCAATTAATTGCAAAGTCGATATTTGCCTAGAAAATGAACTGTATCCCCCCAAACACATTTCACCTTCATTGCAGCCCTGCCTTAAAAGGACCTGCTAACATCGTTTCAGTGATTGCTCCATTAACACAGGTGTGGGTGTTGATGAGGACAGAGCTGGAGATCAATCTGTCATGATTAAGTAAGAATGACACCACTGGACACTTTAAAAAGAGGCTGGTGCTTGGCATCATTGTTTATCTTCTGTGAACCGTGGTTATCTCTAAAGAAACACGTGCAGTCATCATTGCACAGCACAATGGGGAAGAGTATCGCAGCTGGTAAGATTACACCTCAGTTAACAATCTATTGCATCATCAAAAACTTCAAGGAGAAAGGTTCCATTGTTTCCAAAAAGGCTCCAGGGCGCCCAAGAAAAACCAGCAAGTACCAGAACCGTCTCTTAAAAGTGTTTCAGGTGCGGGATGGATCGGGTTACCAGCAGTGCAGAGCTTGCTCAGGAATGGCAGCAGGCAGGTGTGAGTGCATATGCATGTACTGTGAGGCGGAGACTCTCGGCGCAAGGCCTGGTCTCAAGGAGGGCAGCAAAGAAGCCACTTCTCTCCAGGAAAAACATCAGGAACAGACTGATATTCTGCAAAAGGTACAGGGAGTGGACTGCTGAGGACTGGGGTAAAGTCATTTTCTCTGATGAATCCCCTTTCCAATTGTTTGGGACATCTGGAAAACAGCTTGTTTGGAGAAGACGAGGTGAGCGCTACCACCAGTCTTGTCTCATGCCAACTGTAAAGCATCCTGAAACCATTCATGTGTGGAGTTGCTTCTCAGCCAAGGGAGTCGGCTCTCTCACAGTTGTCCCTAAAAACACAGCCATGAATAAAGAATGGTACCAGAATGTCCTCAGAGAGCAACTTCTACCAACCGTCCAAGAGCAGTTTGGTGATGAACAATGCCTTTTCCAGCATGATGGAGCACCTTGCCATAAAGCAAAGGTGATAACTAACTGGTTCAGGGAACAAAACATTGAGATTTTGAGTCAATGGCCTGGAAACTCCCCAGATCTTAATCCCATTGAAAACTTGTGGTCAATCTTCAAGGAATTCCTAGGTTTTGGACAAACAAAAACCTAGGAATTCTGACAAAATGCAAGCATTGATTGTGCAAGAATGGACTGCTATCAGTCAGGATTTGGTCCAGAAGTTGATTGAGAGGGAGAATTGCAGAGGTCCTGAAGAAGATGGGTCAACACTGCAAATATTGACTTGCTGCATTAACTTATTCTAATTGTCAATAAAAGCTTTTGTTACTTTAATATGATTGCAATTGTATGTCTGTATGTTATGAAAACATCTGACATACACACATGAAAACTAGAGGGCAGCAGATCATGTGAAAATATAATCATCCCCCAATGATCCTAGGACAGGGGTGGGCAATCCTGGCCAGTGTCCTGCAACTCTTAGATGTCTCTCTGGTTCATCACACTTGAGAACTAGACTGCACTTTGCAGGTGATTCAGCTGTTGGATTCAAGAGTCCTGCTAACAACCTCGTTATTTGACTCAGGTGTGTTGAAGCAAAGATGCATCTAAAAGTTGCAGGAGACCAGCCCTCAAAGCCTGGAGTTGCCCACCCCTGTCCTAGGAGCTGTGCTGTCTGGGGCTTGAAGCTAATGGTAGGATCACCCAAGGCAGGCAGGTCCTAGATGAGGAACCAGACTAAGCACAGCCTGAAGACCCTTATGATGAGAAATAATGTTGGATTTAGTGTTCCCTCACCCAGACCTGTGTCACTGGGGCCCCACCCTGGAGCCAGGCCTGGAGGTAGGGCATGTTGGCAAGCGCCCGGTGGCCGGGCTTTTTTCCATGGAGCCCGGCCGGGTTCAGCCCGAATATATATTGCAGGTGTGAAGGGAACGAGCAGAAGTCAGGCTGAGGAGATTATAGACATTCAGGCTACCACAGATTTAGCTCAGAGTTTAAGTTCAGTTATTTAATTTTATTGCTTATATACAATTTTTGGGACCACAGTCAGTGTATGTTTTTTTCCCACTACAGAGAAAAATGTACATATATTTATTTGTTTAATGTGTGATGACACAATGTGAATTCTCTATTCAGCTTGTTAAATATAATGTGAACCAAAAGAAAATAAAATCCAATTGAATACGGCATTATTAACATTTAAAAACTTAAGGGTAAGAATAGATTGTGATGGAAATTTTTCAATGCTGGATAACTTCAATCCAGCCCTGTTTGACCGATAATCTGTCATATTTCTGTTCAGTCCACGTGGAACCTGAGCTGCTCCACACCTACTCAAAGTACTACACGTATGATATTCTCCTGCTGGTTGTTCGCCTGGCTGTGCTGACCGCTGTCACACTCACAGTTCCTGTGCTACTCTTCCCTGTAAGTATTAAAGATCTATTGCTAATGATCCAGTCAGTCACCAAGACTATGAAGTCCATTGAGCTAATCTTTGTGTGGTTCTGAACAGATTCGTATCTCAGTCGGCCACCTGCTGTTCCCAGGAAAGGACTTCAGCTGGATCCGTCACACTATCATCACCCTGATCCTGCTGGCAGGAACCAACATTCTGGTCATCTTTGTCCCCAGCATCAAAGATATTTTTGGCTTTATTGGTCAGTAAATCCACATGTTAATATTCTTATCTTTCCAACAGAGTAATATTGACCTTTAGGGATTAACTTTACAATTTTTCCTCATTCCAGGTGCCTTTGCTGCTACATTGCTGATCTTCATCCTGCCCTCAGCTTTCTATCTCAAACTGGTTAAGAAGGAGTCATTCAAATCCATGAATAAGATTGGGGTATGGCATTATTAAACATTTATGTCTCTTATTCTACATGTCTGATCCCAAAAACATTTTAAGTTGTAGTAAAAGGAAAGCTTTATGAATGGATCTATGAAGTTATTCACAAACTGAAACGATGCAGTATTAACTGTGGAATCATTTCTTCCACCAGGCTGTGATGTTCCTGATATTTGGATTTGTTGTCATGTTTGTCTGCATGACTTTTCTCATCTACGACTGGATCATGAACTCTAAGAAAGACCAAGGTCACTGAGGCTCCAACTCTTTTGTTACCAGAGAGGAACTGAATTTATTTTCTATTTTTAACTTTTATTTTAAAGTTGTTGTTTTTTTACTGTACCAAATATGTCCTAAAAAGCACATATTATTTGTCTTTTTTTAGGTAAGTCAAACCTATTTAATATTCCTCTTAATGTCCTGCGACTTTCCACAGAGGTGCTAAGCAGTCAAGACACTAAATGCTGCGGTTTATGCAATACTACTTGTATATTAAAAAGATGCATATCTTTTTAATTCAACTTTTTTGAAAACACTGTAAACAGAAATATTTTTTGGAACGTCAAATCAATAATTTTCTTACGAAGTGTTTGATTTGATGTATTCAGTGGTGGGAAGTGGTACTTACAATTTTTGTGTATCTATACTTTACTTAAGTAGATTTAATAATGGATACTTTCTACTTTTACTCCACTGCATTTTACAGTAAGTATCTGTACTTTCTACTTCAATGTATTTCTACCAAAGTGTCCCGTTACTTGTTACATCTAAGTCCCATTGAGCTTTTTTCCGTTAAAATGTGAAGTTCAGGGACTTAAGGTGACGCCGTAAAATCCGAGCAATAACGTGACTTAATGTCTTTGTCACCCATCGCCTCCACCTTTACTGGCACGCGGAGCTCCAGACATGCGCAGTGGTTTCCACTGAGCGGGAAAAGTTGTCTGTCTAATCGATAATAGCTGCATAAATCATAAGATATGGCGACATGTAAAATCAGCAGCGCTTCGCTTTCACAGACGGTGGGACTTCATCCAACTTTTAACATCACTTGGAAGGAAAGATTAAAGAAAGGTAATTTCTGTGGACGTGATGCTATCTAAGCTGGCTGTACTGACTGAGACACATGTTGCATCTGTGATGAAAAAAAGTTGTCATTCATACCTGAATCATTATGCAGAGGTGCTGACTGAGGTGTGGCAAAAATGGGACAACGCTGTGACCAAAGTCTGCATTGATATGACATTCAGGAACCATCCGATTCTTCTGGACGGATCTTTACTGATTAAATTTATTTCAGCTATAAGTATTTAATAACTAGGTGTTTTATGGGAATGTGGATCTTTCAGATCAATTTGAAAAGGTAAAACTTAATTTTTTTGTGTGTCACGTAGCGCAGGGCGCTGGTCTTGACTTGGTCTTGGGTTTGTAGTCTTGACTACAGCTCTACTATGTGGGTCATTGGTTCCATCTCCTCCCCCACCCACCTTCTTTCCATCCCCTTTCTGTTGGATTTCTTTAAAAATAAATGCCACTAGTGGCAAAAAAGTGAAGTTTATGCTATGTTAGGACAGGAGACAAGATGTTTCCATCCCTGGAATAATGATGCATGGAATCACATATCTAAGTCTAAACTATGTTACAGAGAGTAAACATAATAAAAACATGCTTTATTAGTGGCATTGTTCATTAAAATGGCACATTTCTGATGTATTAAAATTAAATACGGTGGGTTCACTTAATGATATTTTATTAGGGAATGCATGCTGAAAGTACATGCATTCAACAAGTACTTTTACTTTTAATATTTAAGTATTTTTAAAAGCCAGTACTTTTTTATTTTTACTTATGTACAAATGTTAATGTGGTAGTTTTACTTTTACTTGAGTACATTTTTGTCTGTGTATTTGTACTTTTACTTAAGTCATTTTTTTGAGAACTTTCTCCACCGCTGGATGTATTATATTCAATGTAAAAAATGTTTAAATAAAATGTTGTATGGAACCTCAATTCTCTGTATTCATCATGTCTGATGTTGGTCTTTGTTTTCAAATGTTGGGTTTAGTCCGAAATGAGGAAGACGCGCCTGATTACCAAATAATGTTCCAAATGTGAATATTTTAACAGGAGTTCCGATCTCAAACTTTCCAAGTTTGATTTTTTTATTTTTGTCATCTCAAGGAATTTTATAAAACACCTTCAGTTTATTTCCAGTCATTTAGAACTTCGGTCCACATTCATTTCACTCCTGAGCAGAGGAACCAAACACACAGCCAAATGTGTCACAATAACAAATTTTGCTGGACAATAAATTGTCCCAGAATAAAACAATAAACAATTGTTTAATAAAACAGAATAAATAATTTTCAAGTAATATAACATAAATGGCATAATAATGGCAAGAACACATTCATACAAATCAATCAAATTTAAATTCTATTGAATATTTAAACACAGGAACTGATGATATTTGAAAACTAAATAAAGAAATCAATAGAAATGACAAATTAATTATTAAGTCTCTGTAAAAAATATTCTACAACTGTCTTGTTACATTTAATGTAGCTTGTCAAGCACTTTTCTGCACTTTTGGAATTTTTTTTGATATGTTCAGGAACTGTTCAGGAATTACGGTAATGTGAAGAACACAAGCTGAATCCTGTCGGCGGCGACAGGTTGGTTATAAAAGGGTTAAAGGAGTCGTCACTTGGTATGACCAAGTTACTGTGTTCTGAAGGATGCAAAGAAAGTTATTTATGCTATACACTTTTATTATAAAGGGACCAATGAAGCCATCATCTAAATTATCTTCAATTTATGTGCACAATTTATGCTTGTTATAATCTAAATGTATTCCCTCTTGTTTCATTTGTTCTTGGTACTTATGATGTATTATTTAATTTCTCATGCCATTTTATTTGACATATAGCTAAGAAAGCTATATACTGGAGGTCAAGCTATGGCAGCCTTCCTCTGTGGCTTTAACACAGAGAACCAGAGAGTAAAGAAAAAAGAAGCCAAATATTCTCCACACAAACTATTCTCTTCTCAATGACGACCTCTACTGGTCAATGTTGGATAATACACAATTGGAGATGCTCTCTCTCTCTCTCTCTCTCTCTCTCTCTCTCTCTCTCTCGCTCTCTCTCTCTGAAATTTCATATTTTATTGGAATTTTCAGAACTACAAATGAAACATTTTGAGAGTCTGTACGTATTTCTCTTCTGAAGGAGGTCATAGATCCCTTTAACCCAAACAAACCAAAGGAAAAAAAAATAAATCATGAAAGTTCAATGACATCAAACAAAGATTTAAATGGCAATACACATCCACAAAAAATGACAATCTCTGGAGGATAAGATCCTAAAAAGAATTAGAAACAACGACTCAGGTAAAAGTCACAGAATTTCATAGTTACACTTGCCAGTGGTGCAAGAAAGTATTTTCCTCTTCCTGGGTCCATTTTTGATTTTATTGTCCCACTTAAATATTTCATATCATCAAATAATGTCTAATACTGTTCAAAGACAGGGAAGATAAATACAAAAAGAAATTGTCAAATGATGTTTATGTTCATTAAGGGAAAATATCTGTCCAAGTCAACCTGTCTGTATGTGGACGTTTTTACCCCTGTGTTAAATCATGACTGACCTGGGATTATCCAGATTTTATAGAAAGAAAGGCTTAGATTTTAAAATAAAATCAAGTGAAGTTTAAGGCTGTGACTTCAGGCATCTTCACATCATACAGACTTTTCCTTAAGGACATTGTCTTGTGTTCCCAGTTCTACCTCTCCTTTTTGTTCTACACTTTGCAGTTCTCTCTTTTCCTTTCTGAATCATAGTAACAAGGCCTGTCAACAAATCACAGTAAAAGTGTAAATGTGAATCTAGTCCTGTCTCTTGTAATAGATTTCTCACAATTACAATGTACAAACTTTGTAATCTAAACCTTAGCAGTAGTTTACAACAAAACATTCCAAAGTGCCCTGCTATATTGTCACCATGACTAATAATTTGACTGTATAACAAAGATTTGTGACTCTGAGGGACTGACATGTTCATTGACACAGATATTTAATTTTGAGAGACGAACTCTGGATTTTGAGAAAGAGACTAACCTTGATGTTTTGCTGCTTGTATGAATTGTTTTAAAAAATCCACCTGCTGTTATGGAAATGTCGAGGATGATTTGAGAAATGTGTCAAAGTGACTGAGAAAAACTGCTAAATGCAGCATTATAAAAAAATGTAAGCAAAAGTCTGTTAGGTAAAATTTTGCATATACAAATATAAGTTTTAAGAAAGAAATCCAAAAATAACATACAAAAACTAGGAAGATACACAGTGAGCCATGGAACAACACAGGTGACAGAAGGAGGAAAGAAGTTGTAGTGTAACCTAATATAGTTGAAGGTAATATGTTAAGTGAAAATTAACATATTACCACTTAACATATTATGGTAAATACCGGGAGCTTGAATACTAGAGAATGGAGTGGTACTAAGAGAGAGAGAGAGAAAGAGAGAGAGAGAGAGAGAGAGAGAGAGAGAGAGAGAGAGAGAGAGAGAGAGAGAGAGAGAGAGAGACAGAGAGAGAGAGAGAGAGAGAGAGAGAGAGAGAGAGAGAGATCTGTAAATAAAGGCAAAAAATGTACAACTCCAACCTGCATGAACAAGCAACAAGAAGAGTATAATCAAAGTAAAGACAAAAACTAAAGCTGATCAAAGAAACAGGAAGTGATCAAATTTACAAACTCTGGGGAGAAGCAAACACAGGATATGACAACTATATTGTTGTATTATTATGGTATCATTGAACATCACGTGCAGCTTTCTTTCGTTTTTTTCTTTTTTTTTTTCTTTTTTTGCTGTTGGTATTTTTCCGTTTAACTATCTGTGATCCTCACAGTGGCTCAGCCTCCTGCTCCTCCCCTCAATGTCAGCTGAGCTGATGTTGACAACAACAGTTGCTTCGAGCGTCTCAGTTGTTTTTACTTCTTTTGCTGCTAGGAAAAATCTTTGACTAGTATCAAAGATACTGTCGGTAAGACTCATCTTACTGACTCAAATACAGGCGAAATGCTGTAATCCTTTTTACAGTCGGACTTTAAATCCTCCGTTTGTTTTACTTTCATTTCCTCACGTCAAGGTCAAATTTAAAGGTATGGAAACTAGTTTGGTTCGACTAGCTCAGACAGCACAGATACGACTTCAGGCAGCTTGATGTGAGATGAATGCATGTAAAACTTTAGAATTTATAACTATTTTAACTACCCAGTTCTCAGCTGTGATCTGCAGTGTGTTGTTGTTACTGCGTATTGGTTCCTTCCGTTCTTACAGTATAACGTTGCACGTGGCCGTTTCTCTTCACTTTGATTCTTTTTCACATTTAAATGACAGAAAAAAGCAACTGAAACTCAATTGAACACAATAATATTAGTTCCATGTTTGTGCTTTCTGACTTTTGTATTGTTATGTGCAAAATATTATTATTTTTTTAAATCTGCCTAGTCCAAACATAACTTGACAGCGGGGAAAACGGATACATTTTTATGCGTTAAGGTCTTTCATCCACACAAAACTCTGTTTAGTATCACTTAAAACTGTTATTTATAGAAACTCAAACCAAAGCTGAGAAACCGGACTTGATAAACCTGGTTTTGCCTGTGTACATTGGGCAGTGGCGCAACTACACATTATTCAGGTGGATGCGAAAACATAAATCCCCCCCAGGGAAGGAACGTCAGGGTGAAGGAGACGCTCACTCGCTCTAATAACTTTATATTCTGATACACTATTTAAATGTAGTTCAGCTAGCTCTTTTTTTTTTTTTTTTGCTACTTCTCAGTGCAAGCTGGTAAAAATGTTGTTAAAGGCTTAAAATAGGAGTTGTTGTGAAAAGTTCAACTTGTTGGCTGAAAGCAGAGTTCAGAGAGAGCAGGAGCTTCTTAAAGAGACAGGCTCAATTTCAAGTTACAGGTTGCTATGGCACAGTCATTATGGCTGCACCTGATCCCGCTGAGCAGTCTCTATCTCAGTTTAATACACAGTAGAGCTGCCTCTGCTCCATGTGCAAATGCACATGGAGCATTTGTTATTTTATAACTCTATAAAAGTTATACTTGTTCCCCCATTCCAGAATTACACCTTTTGACTATGTGGCTCTGTTGGTTCTTACCAGATCAAGATGAGTAGCGAACATGTCGGTTGTGTATTGATAGGATGCTCTGAAAGGGCAATGTATATACTCAAGACAGTTTAGACAGTAAAGACATAATGAACTATAGTAATTATTTTTATATTCCCCATATCCTTGTTGGCATTTCAGCTCTAAAATGCCATCCTGTCAAATATCCCAAAGTAATGGCAGCTGCAGCTCCATCAGTAATTACTCTCCTTGCTTTAAGGACCGTCTGGATTGGTGAGTCTCATGAAAACATGTCCTCACAAACACATTAAAAAAAGTCTTTCAAATTGTCAACTCAATTAACACAAAGCTCTCTGCTCTTCTTCCATCAAGCAAGAAGAAATATGATATAAAATCTGTGAGTTGGCAAAATCTTTATTTGTAATTCCGTAATCATTTTTGTTTTTCTTCACTGATCACTTTGTGTTTTCTTCTCAGCCCGAGGAAAGTCCTTCTAGTGGTAGGTTTGATTTCAGCCTGTAGTCAGTTTGTATCAGCACACATATGTTTGCACACCTAAACATAAAGTCTGACTTTGAATTTGACCATTTTAAGCCTCGGTGTCCAGCGGCGAGCAGCCTGATGCTGAAACTGACGCGAAACATTCGGACTCTACTGACGATGGTCGACACAGCAACTCCAGCTGCTGCTCTGACGAGAGTCGGAAGTCGCCTCTTAATTTCAAGAGAGAGCAGCCACTGGATGGGTGAGGCTCGTCTTAACTGGTGCTGACAAAACAACAAAACTTTACATCCCACCAATGCATTAAACATGAAATTCTCTCGTCTTTTAAAGCCAGGGCTCTAATTTGGATGCAGAGAGTCTAAACTCCCTTCATGACCAAAACCCAAGCAAAGAGAAGGAAAGCGAACAGGCAAGTTGCAGTTTTTGTTACACTTGCAATCATTTTTGTTTCTGAATCCCCCTGACTGTCCTGTAGTTTCTCTTACAGAACCAGGATGATCCTTCTAGTGGCAGGACTCACTTCAACATGAGCAACAAAAACATGAGCAGTTTGATCCAAGGTCAGCTCTTGCAATGGGACAGCACATGTGTAAGTACATATCTGTTACAGCATCTTAAATAATCTTATTAATAGGGTTTCCTTATTTTTAGCTCCGGTCCCTCGTGATGAGCAACTTATTGCTGAAGCAACAGTCACATGGCTGAATGCTCTGCCTGAACATGGCAGCTGCAGCTCCATCAGTAATGATCTCCCTCTGCGTGAGAAAAAATTACCCCTGGATGAGTGAGGCTCATTTTGGCATTTTGACAAACGCACCAAAAAAACCTTTAAATGCTGTCAACTCAATTAACACAAAACTCTGTCTTCTATTGAAAGGATATACCCTGATTCAGATACAGAGAATCAAATATTCCTCTCTGATCATAAGGCGAACAAGAACAATTATGAAACTGAAAGGGTAAGTTGCGTATTTCACTCGATGTAATTTTTTTTCTATTATTACTTGAAAACTCTTTGTTTTCTGCTCTTCAGCACCAGGGCAGTGCCTCCTTCGGCATGTCCGTCTTCAACCTGGGAAACGCCATCTTGGGGAGCGGCATCCTGGGTCTGTCCTTTGCCATGGCCAACACCGGCATCGCTCTGTTTGTGTAAGAACCTTTACATCACCTAAAACCTGAAACCAACATTTCTCAACTCCAGTTCAGGCAGGTGTCTCTTCAAGGTCTCAGGTCCTTGTGTTTCCAAACTCTCCAAGATCCAAAGATCCTGGCCAACAGCTCTGTGACCCTGACAGAGAGTCTGTTGATTTTTGTACTTTTAACAACGTCTATCCAAAAAGAGAGGAGAACGTTCACTTCTAGCAAGAAGGAGTTTATTGTAGACAACTTGCAAACACACAAGTTATTTCATATTTTACTATGTCTTGTGCAACCTCCTTCTCTTCCTTGTGTTTACAGGATTCTCCTGGTTTCCGTTGCCATTTTCTCCTTGTATTCTGTCCACTTGTTGCTGAAGACAGCTGATGAAGCAGGTGAGCAGCAGCAGCTCTGACTTTCCAGCAACTTTTTGAAGGTTTTATTGTCTCTAGTGGTCTTTATTTGAGATTGGTTAGACAGGACAGTAGGTAATGAGAAAGGGGGAAGACATGTGACAAAGGTCATCAGGATGGGACTCAAAACTTGTGAGGTCCATGTTGACGACTAAGGCCTCTGTACATGGGTTGTGCTTGACCCCGACACCATCACAGCATCTTCCACCAGCTTTTTAGGTTTGATTATATTTAAATGTCAAGATTTAAAACTCTTTGGGGTTTTTTCCTCTTTTTCCAGGTGCTCTTGTTTATGAGTTACTGGGTTACAAAGCCTTTGGGATCCCAGGCAAACTGGCTGCTTCCTGCTCCATCACCATGCAGAACATTGGAGGTGAAGGACTGACCTTTAAGTAGTAAAATGTTGTTTTTTGTGTTATACAACAATGATTTAAACTGCTTCACTGAGTCCAAACTCTGAATGTGATGGAAAACAGGCAGACATTAGCTAATAGAGATCAGGATGTGTTTTACATCATACAGACATTTTTGTCAGCAATTATTGAACTTTTTGTTGTTCACAAGACATCAGGCATTTTTAATCACCTGTACCGATTGTTTCTTGTTTCTTGTTTTTTTTCTCTACAGCCATGTCGACTTACCTCTACATAATCAAATATGAGCTCCCCATTGTCGTTCAGTCCTTTACTGGAGCCAGTCATGGGTAAGTAGCTAAATTTGAGGTTGTCATATCTCACCTCTGTAGTTTTCACACCTTGCTGTAAATTGGTTTACAGCAGGACATTTCATTCTGACCATGTCTCAACACAAAGGGAACCTTTCATGGCTTCAATGACAACAGGCAGTAGATTTGTCATATTCTACTCTGTCTGGTACAATCTTGATACTAATAAGTAAAGAAAGTATAGGCAATATTTTTTTTTCAGAGTTGCTGACGATATTTATATTAGTAACAATCAGGTGTGCAGAGAGGGTCAGCAGGGCTGACCTTCACTCCATGCAGGACTTGTACAGAAGCCTCCAAACATTTGTTGGGAACCCACACATGCTGGATACAAAAAACATTCAGATTTTGACCTTACAATTACGCAACAACCAGCCGCCACAGAGACATTTTCTTCTTCCACAAATTTGGCAAATAAATCTGATTCTGGATGAATATGCCAAATCAGCTGCCATTTACACTAAACAAAAATACAAACACCCCATGTCATATATAAGAGTTTTCTAAACATTTGGTTTACGCAATATATAGAGAAACTCAAACTATTTGATTTTGACCCAGTTGGCTTCTCATAGGCAGACAGTCTGAGGTGTTCAGACCGATAGTCTCAGCTCTGTGTGACTCTGGTTTTAGCCGAAACCCACAGAAGGGCGAGCTGGATGGGGCGATGTTGTGCTGGTCACATGTGGCCGATGAGGATGAGGTCGATTTGTAGTAGCGCCAGTCTGTTGGAAACTAACGCTTAAACGGCCTATCGGTCAGACAGTGGACATTGAACCGTGCAGTTACTGCTCTGGTGGACGTCCCTGCATCCAACATGCTAACTTGCAACAGCTGAGGCTTTATGACTTGTGACAAAATGTGACATTTTGGGGTCTTTTATTGTCCCCAGTCCAAGGATTGTCCAGTTGTTGCTCATTTCATCTGATCACATGGGGCGTGCCTGACCCATGCACTGAGGAAACAAACAACTCACTGAGTAAAGCTCACTGACAGCAAGTTGGATTAAAATTATACACAAATCAGGATACATATCACTTTTGTACAATAAAATGTCAGCAAATGCGTATTTACAGTTATTAATGCCTCATGGCAACAATATTTGATATGGGGCGTTTATGTTTTTGTTCAGTTTTGATTAGAAACACCAAGTTAAAAGTGTGGCTTACAGGTGTTGGTTGCAAAAAAGTTGACAAACTAAGAGCTAGAGTTGTTCTGTTTTCATTCAGCTTAAAATTACTTTAATTTAACTAAAGTAATGAATTGTGACTGTGATGGTAATGGGGTAACAAAATAACTGCGAGTGAATTGAGAGACTTATTTTTGTGTGTTTCAGTGAATGGTACATCAATGGAGATTATCTTGTGATTCTGGTCTCAGTTATTGTGATCTTGCCTCTCTCACTACTCAGGAATTTAGGTAAGGAGTGTGTGTGTGTGTGTGTGTGTTATAAAATGTTGTTCCTAAGTAATAATAAAAGTAGAAGTGGCAGCTTTAAAGCAGAAAAGACATTTTGTCTGTTTCCCTTAGGTTACTTTGGTTACACCAGTTTTCTCTCTCTGCTCTGCATGGTGTTTTTTCTGATTGTGGTGAGTACAACCCCACCTTCTTTCCTTATTCCTCCTTTAGTGACTAGATGTAATCATTCCTTTAAAATCTTAAAAGTCTATGTATTATAAAAAATATAGCACCACCCAAAAATATATTTTTTCTATATGTTCCTGCAGGTGATCATAAAGAAGTTCCAGATGCCATGTCCTCTGCCTATTCCTGGAAATGAAACCATGCATATGTTCAACATCACCCCCGACAGCGACAACATCACTACTGATGATGACACTTGCAAGCCTAAATACTTTGTCTTCAACTCACAGGTAAGTAAATCTCTTACAGATTAAATATGAATATTTTCAATAATACTCAAAGAATAACTTCTAATCTTTGTATTTTTCCATCTCTCCAGACTGTCTATGCTATACCCATCCTCACTTTTGCCTTCATGTGTCATCCTACTATCCTACCCATGTATGAGGAGCTCAAAGAGTAAGTGCTGCTGCATGGATTTAACTCAAAGTCCTATAATGCTTAAACTAAACTGTATTTCTTTAAAGTTTGGTCTGGTAAATAAAACTCTCCTTCCCTGAACAGCCGCTCACGCCGAAAGATGCAGAATGTGGCCAACGTTTCCTTCCTGGCCATGTTCATCATGTACCTGCTGGCCGCCCTCTTTGGATACCTCACCTTCAACAGTAAGTTGGGCAAGATTTTAAAGCTATCGTTCACCTTGCTAATAGTAGACTTGAACCCCTTTTCCCTTCAAAACTGCTTAAATTTTTCATGCTGTAGTAGCAAAAAGGTGTCAGGCAGCCGATGGTTGCTATCATAGTGACTGGGGTTGACAAAGTGGAAATTTTCTTTCCACTTCATCCTCAACAAGCTCTAAAGTAATTGAAATACTGTAAGTGTCAAGTTAACAAAGAACAATGACTGCAGCTGGCATTAGCACCCCAGACAAAAGGGAACCTAATCCTGTCAGCCTTTCAGTGCCATCAAGTTACCATGTGCAAATGAAAACGGGTATGAATGTGTGCGCGTGTGTGTGTGTGTGTATGTGTGTGTGTGTGTGTGTGTGTGTGTGTGTGTGTGTGTGTGTGTGTGTGTGTGTGTGTGTGTGTGTGTCTGGCGTAACAGTAGGCAAATTGGAAGATAGTGTAGCAAATGGAGTGAAATGTTCAGCAAGCAAAGCTCCGGATAGATTTAGACAGGACAAAGTAGTCAGAAGTTAGCTTATCTCTGGAGGCTATACCTCTGTGTGTCCTAGATAAGTAAGACTGAAGTAAACAATAACACAGACAAAGTCAGAATAAGCTCATGTTGCCAGAGGCCATGTGATGTTTGTGGGTTCTCAGCATTACTAACGGAGTAACACAGTGATGCAAAGCAAAAAGAAACAGCTTTTCTTCGGTTATCTGCTAGCTAACTCAAACACAAATGAAGCAATGGATGATTTCTTCATTGTCCCATCCTAATCAATTATCTGGAGGCTCTCTGAACGGCTCATGCTTTCTGAGTGGGTCCACTCTTAGTTAGTGGTTGGTCTGGACAGGTTGCTCACGGTTGTGATTTCCATCTTCCTTCAAGCGGTGGAGATAGCAACTGTGATGTACTTAGTGAGTCTTGCCCCTTCCTGGAGAATCAACACTTAAACCTACCCCTTGCATCAACAATTAGCAAAACATCGGGATACATATGACTGATCTTAGTTTTTCAGCCATATCAGGGACATCTTAGTCCAAAGTGTTAGCATGCTAATGCTTGATAATTACATATGATTGGTGTTGAATGTAACTGGAGTGATCTCTGTCATATTTCTGTTCAGTCCATGTGGGACCTGAGCTGCTCCACACCTACTCAAAGTACTACACGTACGATATTCTCCTGCTGGTTGTTTGCCTGGCTGTGCTGGCCGCTGTCACACTCACAGTTCCTGTGGTTCTCTTCCCTGTAAGTATTGAAGGTCCACCAATAGTTATTTGGTCTACAAAGTCCAATGACCTAATCTTTGGTTCTGAACAGATTCATACCTCAGTCGGCCACCTGCTGTTCTCAGGAAAAGACTTCAGCTGGATCCGTCACATTATCATCACCCTGATCCTGCTAGCAGGAACCAGCATTCTGGTCATCTTTGTCCCCAGCATCAGATATATTTTTGGCTTATGTGGTTTGTAACTGCACATGTTCTCAACATCTGTCTAACAATTCATTATTGACCTTTAGGGATTAATTTAGCCATTTTTCCTCTTTCCCAGGTGCTTCTTCTGCTGTAATGCTGATCTTCATTCTGCCCTCAGCGCTCTATATCAAACTAGTCAAGAAGGAACCAATGAAGTCCGTTCAGAAGATTGGGGTAAGACATTATTAAAGGGCCAGCATTAGGTAAATTCAAACTTTTTGAACTTTACATCATGAACTTTACATCAAACCTGGAGAGTTGCTTTGATTCTTTCATGCATATGTGAGAAATCCTTTAATCCCCCGTGACAACCATTCAGCTGTGCAAAACACCTGAGTGGACCTAACCTGGTATTCAAGGCACAGCTCCTCCTCTGAGCTGCAGTTTCCAAGCTTCTGCTTTATGGAGCTCCTTCAAACTAGCCATCAGCAATTAGCAAACACCTGGTGGACTGTGCCTCTACTGCACTCATTAATGAGCCACTTCTCAGAGAAACGCTGGTAAAAATGTTGTCAAAGGGTGAATAAAGGAGCCATGTTGTGATGGTTTCAGAAAGAGCAGGAGTTCTTTCAGGTTATTCGTAAACTTAAAGTATACTGTATTAACTATGAAACCATTTCCTGTTTCAGGCCACCATGTTCCTGATTTTCGGCCTGGCCGTCATGTTTGTCAGCTTGAGTGGCGTCATCTCTGACTGGATGTGGAGCAGAGAGTCGGACCAAGACGTTTAAATCTCCAACTGCTGGAGAGTTACTAAACCACAGGTGGTTTTTACTCCGCCAGAATTGTGGTTGCATCATTATTTCCTTAAAAGTAGTTTTGACATATCAGTTTCACTTTGAGTACTTATTCAAAATGTCTACAGTGACTTTTCTCAGTGTCATTACCAGGAGTTCCAGAGTGTCTGACCTGAGTTTCACGCTGATGTTTGTGTGGCAGCTTTACTACTTCGGAGAACCTGTGTGCCTACAATGTTTACTTACTATAAGCTATTTTTATATATTTTAGTAGTATACATTTCTTAAATGTAATGGATTACTAAATGGGTTTTTCATGTGAACTTCTTTATTTGAAAGAAGAGAATTATTTTGGAGCTTCAAATGAATCTTTGTTTAGTAAAGAGTTTTCTCCAATTGTAGCTATAACTGTTACTTTCTTCAGAGGTAAAGTAAATCTTGTTTATGTTTTTTCAATTTATTTAATTTATCTCTTTTTTATGTTACAAACATTTAGAGACTATCTCCAGAACTGAAATGGTTATTACATTTGCTGCCTGGCACATTTTGCTCATAATTCTGTCCTTAGTTATTAAGTACTGTAACCGGTAAACTGTAGATTCTGTAGTGGGAATATTTTGTGCTGAACCATATAGAAGGTTTCCTCTTGATCCAAAGTTGCTGCGTCAGTTCAGCTGAATGTAATTCCGTTTATTGTCAGAACAATAAACTGAAACAGTTTACAACAGATTTCATTTCAATGCACTTCAGAAAACAAACTAAATTGATATGCAACATATAGAAATACACTTTGTAAGTCAGTTAACTCCAGGGAATCAAATAGCATTTCCTTTAGATCCAATTTCATACTGCACAGTCCAAGTTATAGTACAAAGCACCCAAGTTCAGCTGATGCAAATTCATCAAAGTTATCTAAACCAACTCAAACCTTGGTTTTGACATTGCAGCATGTGGCGACAGTGGACAGCAACCACTTTCTATTGATTAGAAGACTCCTTTAGTGAGGTTAAAATAACAAGTTGCAAAAAACTAAAAAAAATCAACACACTGAGGCAGAAGAAAACAAAGACACATTGATAGCAGCCATAGGAAAAAGACTAAAACACTAAATTACTGAGCCCAGTTCTTTATATGAGAGACAAAGATAAAGGGCGCAAAGTATTAATGTCAACAAAATCGACTTTCAGTCTAATTCTACAGAAATAGACTGGAGGGATTTCTGCAGAAATAAATTAACCTGAACATACGCCATCTTGGTAGGCAAACGGTAAACAGCATTACACATGAGCAGCATTATGAGGATCATTACTGAAGTTTCAATTTATTTCTTTTTTAAGTTTTTTTTCTGCTCTTTGAAAGAACCAGTTTAGTTTCATCTGTGTTTGCCAGCAGCCACACAATGATGATGACGTGATCAGCTGTGAACTGTCTGTATGTGAAGTTGCATAAAATTGAACCGTGTTCCAGAAGACTTCCAATAGACGCACTGTAACTGTAAGCATCAGAAACGGTAAACGAAACGTATTGATAACCAGATGAAGGACTGAGTATCAACAAGAACCTGCTGCCGACTGCCTCCTTCTCTACCACCAGCTATGAGATGATTAGTAAACAATGGCAAAATAAATTTATGGAAGTACTGTTTATCAACTTCGTATGAATTTAAATGTGTTCATATATGTACATAGTGACTGCATCTACAGAAATAAAGCAGCGACTTTAAATGTATTTTTTTTCTTGTGAAAGTCTAAGAAATGTGAATATGTACATTTGTTCATCTCCATTTTATAGTTACATTATATACTTTGTGAAATTGTATTTTTTTTTCTTTTTGTATTAAATAAAGTTTATTAAACAAATTTAAAACTGTTTTTTCTTAACTACATCAATTTACTATATTTAAGCTCCAATTGGAATCAATGCAGTATATTTGAATTGAGTTGAATTACAAAAATACTACTGCAATAATATGAGCAATATGAATATGAAGGAAGATAACTGAGTTGTCTGGGATCAGATTCAAAACCTTTATTTTTTGTTCACACTGAGGTTTAAAACGGAATCTTGCAACATAGAATGCTTGATTTGTCAAAATAAAAGCAACACTCACCAAGGTGTGTGGGTTAGACTAAAATGCAAATAAGAATCCGAGAGATAAATTGATAAAATAAAATTTTAATAAAGAAATAAAAAAAACAGGGAGCCAGTAAACAGGCTTGAAAATACAGTATGAAGCAAATGTGAGGAACTGGTGAGGACTGAGTGAAAGATAACAGGTTAAAACATGGAAGCTTGGCTACTGGTCAATGGACTGAACTAATTAGAAACTGGTGCAGCTGTGAGGGGAGAGCAGAAGGCAGACTGAGGGAGAGAGACGAGAATTATCAGACCTAACTTTCAATAATAAACAGCAACTAAGAGTCTGATGAAAGTAAAGACAGAAGCTAAAGCTAACCACAAAAAAACCCCAGAAAGAAATCAGATACACAAACACTAAAAGAAAAACAAAAGCAAAACCAAAGTATGACAACTGTATCAGTTTAGTCAGATGACTAAATCAGTTTAGTCGGTGGTCTCATGATTTGTTGTTTTTTTGGTTCTTTGACTGTTTCCAGTAGTGAAGAGACATGATGCCCCACCCACTGACCCTCTGACCTCCCCCTGACCCCGCCCACTGACCCTCTGACCCCCCCTGACCCCACCCCTGGATGTTAGCTGATGTCAAACTTTGCCAGTAGGCAGTGAATAACAGAGATCTGAGAGATGTTGGTTATTTATTGTACAGTTAAATTCTAATCAATTTCCAGTCAGATCTCATGACTTTAAATTCTCTGTTTCTTTCACTTCCTATTTTTCAAGAAGTCGTTTTTGTAGGAAAACTGTGAGCAGCAGAACTCTTGTTTTTCCATCAGCAGGAAACATTTAAAGACTTCAAATAAAGGTAAGAAAACTAGTTTAGCTCAACAGCAGGGTATGTTTTTTACTGCTCTTAGAAAAAAGCATCATTTGTTTCTTGACCAAACTGTGCACCTGTTTTAGGCAACACTGACATGTTCTGAAAAATATAATGATAATATCGCAAATATATAACCTCAGGCAACCCCATTCATTTCAGAAACCAATTCCATGTGTATGATATATATTTAAAAGATGTGGCAGAGATATTTGTTTTTACAAAAGACCTACATGTGAACTAGGCTGACGATTAGACCCTATTTGTATTTATTTGGTCTAAACTGAGACAAAATCTATAGAGATCTAAAATATGCTTTGATTAGATACAGTTGCTGTTTTGAGGCTCTTTACAAAAAAACATACATATCCAATTTATGCTTTTCACAATGAATTAGAATAAATGTAATATTACAATTTGACATTTCAGCTCTAAGATGACAGACGCTCCTCGAGAAGATGACAGCAGCAGGTCCAACAGCGATGACTTTCTGTCCCCTAACCGTCCTCTCAATGGGTGAGACTGTTATTAAAATGTCCTCAATATACACAGACACACAGAAAACAACTTTTTAAATATTCTCAACTCATTTAACACACAATTTCCTGTTTTCTATTAAAGGCAAAACCCTGATTTAGACGCAGACGGTCAAACCTTCCTCCCTAAACATAACGCAGGCAAAAAGCATGGAACTACATATGTAAGCTGAAGAGGGTTATTCTTTTTCTTAACACTTTTTAGATAACACTGTGTCTTCTTCTCCTCAGCACAATGCCTCCGTCAGCATGTCCGTCTTCAACCTGGGAAACACCATCATGGGCAGCGGCATCCTGGGTCTGTCCTTCGCCATGGCCAACACCGGCATCGCCCTGTTTGTGTAAGAACTCGTCTTTTCTAGCATCTCAAACCTGAAGCCTCTTTTTTAGCTTAGCCATGTTCAGGAAAGTGTTGCTTTAAAAGTGTTGATCCTGTTGCTCCCCATGTCTCTGGAAGACTTGCTTTAACAGACTTAAATAACAAGAAGTGCCTTGGATTCTTGTAACTCTGTTAACGTTGAGAGAAGAGAGACAAGAGGAAGCAGGTGAGGCAGTAACACCACAGCTGTCTGTGACACTGGCACAGACAGCTGGCAGGTGTGCAGTAAACAGTGACTCCTGTCTGGTTTAATTATTCCACCTATTTTATTTTTTCTAAGGATACAAGGTAAATTAGCAGCTAAATAAGCAGTTAACTGTAGGAATGAAGTCAAGACAAATGGTGAAAATGAGTAAAGTCATGAACTTCAACTGCCCACATTCACTCTCATTTCTCTCTCTTTGACCTCGATGAGAAACAAAAACCAGTTCGCCCGACTTCGTGGAGGCTAATGTTCACACACCAGTGGTGCTAAACACCCATGAACTGCAGGGGCTCCTCTTCACACGTCCTTGTTTTTCTAGTCTTTTTAGTAGGAATGATGATCAAGTGTAAAACTAAACTGAGGAGCTTACAGCAAAAAAGGGTGAGGTGACAAAACAGAGGGAGAGAGTGAAGCAGACGACTATGGAACGAATACAAGCTATCAGAAAAAAAATCTTACTGTAACAATTTAGCTATCGCATAACTTTAGCACCAAAGATCCACTTTTTATTTGTTTATTGCCAATGTTGAGGAAAAATTATTATTTTTAGTGTTTAATACAGTTAATCTTGTGGCAAGTATAAAAGGTATATTGAGCATGGTCATTTTGGACAAATATCTTAATTTTGAACAGGTTTGTGCAAATGATTTAAATCTGGGATATTGATGTATATAGAAGTATATACAGGTGCTGGTCATAAAATTAGAATATAATGAAAAAGTAGATTTATTTCAGTAATTCCATTTAAAAAGTGAAACTTGTATATTATATTCATACATTACATACAAACTCATATATTTCAAATATTTATTTCGTTTAATTTTGATGATTACAAATGACAACAAATGAAAATCTCAAATTCAGCATATCAGAAAATTAGAATATTACTGAAGACCAATAAAAACAAAGGATTTATAGAAATGTTAGCCAACTGAAAAGTATGAACATGAAAAGTATGAGCATGTACAGCACTCAGTATTTAGTTGGGGCTCCTTTGGCCTGTATTACTGAAGCAATGCGGCGTGGCATGGAGTCGATCAGTCTGTGGCACTGCTCAGGTGTTATGATAGCCCAGGTTGCTCTAATAGTGGCTTTTAGCTCTTCTGAATTTTTGGGTCTGGTGTATTGCATCTTCTTCTTCACAATACCCCATAGATTTTCTATGGGGTTAAGGTCAGGAGAGTTTTCTGGCCAATTAAGAACAGGGATACCATGGTCCTTCAACCAGGTACTGGTAGCTTTGGCACTGTGTGCAGGTGCCAAGTCCTGTTGGAAAATGAAATCTGCATCTCCAAAAAGTTGGTCAGCAGCAGGAAGCATGAAGTGCTCTAAAACTTCCTGGTATGTGGCTGCGTTGACCCTGGACCTCAGAAAACACAATGGACCAACACCAGCAGATGACATGGCACCCAAACCATCACTGACTGTGGAAACTTTACACTGGACTTCAAGCAACGTGGATGAAGTGCCTCTCTTCTTTTCCTCCAGACTCTGGGACCTTGATTTCCAAAGGAAATGCAAAATTTACTTTCATCAGAGAACATGACTTTGGACCACTCACCAGCAGTCCAGTCCTGTTTCTCTTTACCCAGGCAAGACGCTTCTGACGCTGTCTGTGGTTCAAGAGTGGCTTGACACAAGGAATGCGACAGCAGAAACCCATCTTTCATACGTCTGTGTGTGGTGGTTCTTGAAGCACTCACTCCAGCTGCAGTCCACTCTTTGTGAATCTCCCCCACATTTTTGAATGGGTTTTGTTTCACAATCCTCTCCAGGGTGCGGTTATCTCTCTTGCTTGTACACTTTTTTCGACCACATCTTTTCCTTCCCTTCGCCTCTCTATTAATGTGCTTGGACACAGAGCTCTGTGAACAGCCAGCCTCTTTAGCGATGACCTTTTGTGTCTTGCCCTCCTTGTGCAAGGTGTCGATGGTCGTCTTTTGGACAACTGTCAAGTCAGCAGTCTTCCCCATGATTGTGCAGCTTATAGAACTAGACTGAAAGACCATTTAAAGACCTTTGCAGGTGGTTTGAGTTCATTAGCTGATTAGAGTGTGGTACCAGGTCCCATCAATTTTGAACCTTTTCACAAGATTCTAATTTTCTGATATGCTGAATTTGAGATTTTTATTTGTTGTCATTTGTAATCATCAAAATTAAACAAAATAAACATTTGAAATATATTAGTTTGTATGTAATGTATGAATATAATATACAAGTTTCACTTTTTAAATGGAATTACTGAAATAAATCTACTTTTTCATGATATTCTAATTTTATGACCAGCACCTGTAGAAGTATGTAAAACAAGTATATAGTATATAGAAGGGAGTTTTCACTGAGACTCCTGTTGTGGTGTAAATGAGGACAGGAGGCCATAAAATTAGCATCGCCAGGAAGGCAGTATCACTTGAATCACTCTGGGAAAGAGAAGTTTGGTCGGTTCACACAAGATCAAAAGTCTTCCAGAACTAACATCTGAGATGGTGCAAAAAACTGAATATAATATAAAATGTTTTAAACCACTAACATTTAATTTGTAAGACATTTTTCTTACTTATTAATAGCATGGTCTGATTGAAAAATTGTATTATCTAGTTTTATAATTACTAATTTAGTAAATGATGAATGTATTTGAAAAGGTGTTTTATCTGGGACTATATCAGAATCAAATGGAAATTATGTGAATGAAAATGTTTTGTTTAATTATTAGAAAATTGCTCAGGTTTATGATGAATGATTGTCTTAACTTTAATACTTAGGATTAAGTAGAAAAAATGAATTTTACTCCATTCTATTCTGTTGATTGTATGTTTTGCTTTTGGGCAGGAATGAATCTTTGGGTGCAGAAGAACAAAAATTGGGTTTGTGGAGATAAAACTTTTCCTTGAATTAAATACAGAATTAAAAGTTGGTTTCTGAGAAAGTGAGAGAGATGCCAGAATTTCACAGCTACCTGTGAAATGACCTTCCTCTGTTTCTCTTTGCCCAGAAACCGCAGGAACAGTCTCTCCATTCCTTTTGTTTAACACAAAGGACCAAATGGCTTTTGGTCTTGGCAGTAAAAAAAAGGAAAGTTATAAGATTCTCCAAGGCAGCTCCTGGTTGGATGAGCAAAGATACAACTTATTTTAATCCTTGACTATAAAACTTTCTACACAAAGTAACAAATCAGATTTGTTTTTACAATTCTCCAAAGACTCGTCTTTGCTTTTTTTCTATCCTCTTTGTCTCAGGTAATGAATGTATGTCTATGTTGTTCTGCAGTTTCTGTTGTAATTTTGTACTTTGTCTCCTATTGGATTAAATTCTGCAATTCTGTGACCTCAACACGCATTGTTGTGTTTTTGTGCCCACATGCGGTCGCCGAGAGAACCTGGGATCCAACAGGAAGAGAGAGCCAGACTTGTTTCCAAAATTAACCAATTCAGAAAACTTTTCCTTAACACCAATAAACACAAATCATCTTCAGCTGAAAACCTTCTCTTGTGTTTCCAGGTTTCTCCTGGTTATTGTTGCCATTTTCTCCTTGTATTCTGTCCACTTGTTGTTGAAGACAGCCGATGAAGCAGGTGAGCAGCAGCTCTGACTTTCCAGCAAACTTTTTATGTTTGATCACATTTAAATCTCGAGATTTAAAACTCTTTGCGTTTTTTTTTCCCTCTTTATCCAGGTGCTCTTGTTTATGAGTCACTGGGTTACAAGGCATTTGGCATCCCAGGCAAACTGGCTGTTTCCTGGTCCATCACCATGCAGAACATTGGAGGTGAGAGACTGACCATGTTTTCCACCAACATGATTGTGTTTTATAGCCAAATCATATAACTGTTACTTTCAGTTGTTATAAAAAATACTAAATATCAAATATAATTTAAAAGACATTCAAAGTTATAATTTAATGAAATTGGGCCTCTCAGCCTTCAGGAAGTCATCAAAATATGGCTCCTCTATTCACCCTTTAACAATGTTTTTACCAGTGTTTTACTTAGAAGAAGCTCCTACAACGAGCTCAGCAGATGTGCAGCTCCACAACGTGTTTGCTAATTGTTGCTAGCTAGTCTGAAGGAGCTTAGTGGGGGAGGGCTGCTGTGTAATGCGGAACCTGGGAAGCTGAAAGACCAGTGCAGTTTTCTCCTCTCTTTTTTATGAGAGAATAACTTTTTAACATGAACTTTTTAACTAGAAATGTTGTTTATATACACAGTCCAGTCACATTAATGTGACCACCACGTACTTTCCACTTCAGAGTTAAATAACCAATCACAGAAGGCAGGTGGCAGCACAGTGCAGTTGAGCGTATATAAAGGGTGTGTGTGGGCTTCGGAAAACATTTCAATCGTTGGCGTAATGCAGAAACGAAGCGATTTATCCGACGTCCAAAAGGGCATGATCATTGGCTTTCGGGCCAAGGGTGGAAGCATTTCCGAAACGGCTGAGTTTGTGAACTGTTCGCGTGCCGCCGTGGTAAAAGTGTACCGTGCATGGCAAAATGGGACTGTCCAAAATCAACGACGTGGCAAATGTGGTGCACCACGGGCCATAGATGACGGAGGCGAACGACGGTTGCGGAGATGCGTTCGGGCAGATAGACGGGCTACCGTTGAGCAACTGACCACTAAAATGAACCAACGGGCTACCACAAGTGTCTCCCAAACCACTATTCAGCGAACATTGCTGCGTCTGGGCCTCCGAAGCGGACGCCTGGTTCGTGCACCTATGCTGACTGGTGTTCATCGACGACGAAGGCTAGAATTTGCACGCCAGTGCAGCAGCTGGACGTCCACTGAGTGGCGACAGGTAGCGTTTTCAGATGAATCGCGTTTTATGCTCCATCGGACAGATGGACGTTGGCGTATAAGGCGTGAAACCTCTGAAAGGAACCACCCTACAACCATTGCAGGAACGGTCCAAGCTGGAGGCGGGAGCATTATGGTCTGGGGAATGTTTTCCTGGCATTCTCTGGGTTCACTGATTATTGTGGAAGGCACGATGGATCAATACAAGTACGCATCTGTCCTTGCGGACCATGTCCACCCCTACATGCACATTGTTTTTCCTCAGGATGATGGCATCTTCCAGCAGGACAATGCGAGGTGCCATACAGCTGCCAGTGTACGTGCGTGGTTCGAAGAGCACCAGGATGAGTTTACCGTCCTCCCCTGGCCAGCAAACTCACCTGACTTAAACCCAATCGAGCATCTGTGGGACCATCTCGATCGAGTTGTTCGCGCCATGGATCCTCAACCGCGTAATCTAGCGCAGCTGGCCACGGCATTAGAGTCGGCATGGCTCAACATCCCAGAGAAGACCTTCAGGGACCTAAGTGACTCTCTTCCTGCACGTCTCGTAGCAGTTCGCTCTGCGAAAGGTGGTTATTCTGGCTTTTGACAGATGGTCACATTAATGTGACTGGACTGTGTATAATGCTGCCCTTTAAGTAGTGAAATATTTTTATGAGGGCTGTGTACTGTAACTATGATCCTTACATTCATCCACCATACTTTATTTAACTCAAAAATTGTCCAAACTCGGAGGACAGACTCCAACAGGTGTTTTTTGATGCAGCCTTTAGTAAAATAATGTATTATTCTTTTCAGTGCGTTGTGACATTTTAGCTCCTGAAATATTAGACAACTGTTTCTATATGTAAATTTATTTTAAGAACTTTGATAACTACTGTTTTTTTCTTCTTTATTTTTTTGTTTTTTAAGCCATGTCAAGCTACCTCTACATTGTAAAATACGAATTCCCCATTGTGATTCAGTCTTTTACTGGTGCAAGTGATGGGTGAGTAGCTAAATATTTGGTCATTTTAACAACTGAAAACATTGACAAAACAAAGAAATAGCAGAATTGGTTCTTAGTAATTACATGGTTGCTGTAAAGTTCATCATTTTATACTTTGCTGTTTCAGTTAAGCTGAAATTTTCAGGTACAAAAAAAATGTTAATTATAAACTGACATTTTATAATGGTGCTGCTCACGCCAGCAGCATGTTGGAGTTGTTCTGTTACATTCAGATTTATTTATTTTTTTTCCTTTTTAAAACCTTTAATTTTTTTTTTTTGGCAGACTAGTTTTGGATAGTGTGCAGATGAAACTTTTTTTTGGCTTTGATCATTTGTGTAACCAAAGCAGCATGTCCACAGGGTGTCAGTCCCATCTAAAGGCCTGTGCAAAAAAAGGCCTTAGAAGAGTGGGAGCGATGACAATTTGGACCAATTTTTTAAAAATTACAAAAATGTAGGCTTGATTAAAAGTACATTTAACAAATGTTTAAAATTTAGTTTTAAAAGATACTTTAATCTGATATATGAGCCTGATCGAAACAGACCTAAAGCTAAAAAGTCTAACAGATTCTTGTTTTCAGTGTCCAGATAAAATTAACTATTTTTCTCATCAGATTCTGTCACATGTGTTATTCTATCATGTATAAAAATGTATTTGTGTGTTTCAGTGAATGGTACGTCAGTGGAGATTACCTTGTGATTCTGGTCTCTGTTATTGTTATCCTACCTCTCTCATTACTCAGGAATTTAGGTAAAAGAGTGTGTGTGTGTGTGTGTGTGTGTGTGTGTGTGTGTGTGTGTGTGTGTGTGTGTGTGTGTGTGTGTTGTGTGTGTGTGTGTGTGTGTGTGTGTGTGTGTGTGCACGTGTGTGTGCGTGTGTGCATGTGTGTTTGTGCGTGTGTGTGCGTGGGCGTGTGTGTGTCACAAAATGTCGCTCCTTATAAATGACTTTCTTTCCGACTTCCTTAGGTAGTCTTGGTTACACCAGTGGTCTCTCTTTGCTCTTCATGGTGTTTTTTCTGATTGTGGTGAGAACTTGGAATCAACCATTTCATTCATAACCCTAGTTGTTTAGCTTGTGAAATATAAAAAAGAGACCAAAAATATATTTTTCTATATGTTCTTGCAGGTGATCATAAAGAAGTTCCAGATGCCATGCCCTCTGCCTCTTCTTGACACTGGAAATGAAACCATTCATATGTTCCACATCACCCCCCACAGTGACAACATCACTACTGATGATGACACTTGCAAGCCTAAATACTTTGTCTTCAACTCACAGGTAAGTAAATCTCTCATAGATTAAATATGAATATTTTCAACAACACTGGTAGAATAACTTCTAATCTTTGTATTTTTCCATCTCTCCAGACTGTCTATGCTATACCCATCCTCACTTTTGCCTTTGTGTGCCATCCTACTATCCTACCCATGTATGAGGAGCTCAAAGAGTAAGTGTTGCTGCATGGATTTAACTCAAAGTCCTATAATGTTTAAACTAAACCAGTGTTATATTTCTTTAAAATTTGATCTGGTGTCTAAATAAAACTCTCCTTCCCTGAACAGCCGCTCACGTGGAAAGATGCAGAATGTGGCCAACGTTTCCTTCCTGGCCATGTTCATCATGTACCTGCTGGCCGCCCTCTTTGGATACCTCACCTTCAACAGTAAGATACACAATAAGATTTAAAAACAACACATTACATTGTTTCATTACACCAGTTATGATAAAATAATGTGGTTTTATTTTTGTTGACCTCTGGAAAAACAATAGACCTATTACATAAAAACAATATCCTAGTATTTTGCAAAATAACAAATAGTCAAATACAACACACACACAATAAGCGTAAAACAGGACATACATAAAAAGTTGTTCTGAAAAGGTGTGTTCCGAGATATGACTTGAATGTGGAGAGGTGTTTGGGAGGGAGCAGCTATGGAAAAGGCTGTGTCCACACAGGTCTGGTGTTTTGTTCTGAGTGGCATCAGAGGAGCGAGAAGGAGTGTGGCAGTGGAGCAGCATGATGAGGTAGCATGGGGCTTGGTTGGCCAGCAGCAGAGTCTTGAATCAATTACTTTCCATGATGAACCATAAAGTATGTTGGTACGGTAGTCAAGCCTGGAGGTGAGTAATTAAGTCACACATCAGAATTTGATCAGCTGAGAAGGGGAGTGACGGGTGGAGATGAGTGATAACTTTTAGATGACAGGAAGCAATTCTTACGATGTGGTTGATGTGTTATACTACAGTGTTATACTACTGTTGAAAATGACTCCAAGGCTGCAGATGTAAGTGGAGTGAAACAAAGTGGTGTTGTCAATGGTGAAACTGACTGAACTTGTATAGCGCTTTTCCAATCATTTTGACCACTCAAAGCATTTTATCTAGTCACATTCACCCATTCGCACTCACACATTTATACACTGATACGCAGATTGGTAAGCAATTTGGGGTTTAGTGCCTTGCCCAGGGGCACATTGACATGCGGCAGGAGGAAGCTGGAATTGAACCTACAACCTTCCGATCACAAGACGACAACTCTGTCCACTCTGTCCCAGACTACTCTGGCTCTGTCCCAGATTTCCATAAGGGATCTGGGACAGATGACAATGATGTCTGGCTTGTCACAGTTGAGTTTGAGAAAGTTTGAGTGCATCAATGACAGCAGGTCAGTGGGGAGTAACTTCTCATCAACATAGCAGTGGAAGTGGAACCAAGGAGCATCATGTACAGGATGAAGAGTAGAGGGCCAAGCACCAAGCCCAGGGGAATGCCTTGTGGTTGAAGATATGTAGAGAAGGTATAGTTGTTGATTCTGATGAAGGGTATAGTTCATAGTTCAAAGAAATACTGCGTATACTATTTTGTATACTATTTCTTTTGTGTTAACTGGATGATGCAAAGTTGAAGTTAAATTAAACTTGCCTTACTCATAAGAAGTAAGTAATTTGTCAGTTTTAACTGGAGTGATCTCTGTCATATTTCTGTTCAGTCCATGTGGGACCTGAGCTGCTCCACACCTACTCAAAGTACTACACGTATGATATTCTCCTGCTGGTTGTTCGCCTGGCTGTGCTGGCCGCTGTCACACTCACAGTTCCTGTGGTTCTCTTCCCTGTAAGTATTGAAGGTCCACCAATAGTTATTTGGTCTACAAAGTCCAATGACCTAATCTTTGGTTCTGAACAGATTCATACCTCAGTCGGCCACCTGCTGTTCCCAGGAAAAGACTTCAGCTGGATCCGTCACTCTATCATCACCCTGATCCTGCTGGCAGGAACCAACATTCTGGTCATCTTTGTCCCCAGCATCAGAGATATTTTTGGCTTAATTGGAAAGTACACGTTATTTGTATTAATTTCTTTATGCCAGAGCATTGTTGACTTTTTGGGATTCATTTTGCCATTTTCCTCATTCCAGGTGCCTCTGCTGCTGCAATGCTGATCTTCATCCTGCCCTCAGCTTTCTATCTCAAACTGGTTAAGAAGAGTCATTCAAATCCATGAAGAAGATTGGGGTAAGACATTATTAAACATTTATGTCTCTTATTCTACACATCTGATGCCAAAAACATTTTAAGTTGTAGTAAAAGGAAAGGTTTATGAATAGATCTATGAAGTTAATCGCAAACTGAAACTATGCAGTTCTTCCACCAGGCTTTGGCGTTCCTGATCATAGGATTTGTTGTCATGTTTGTCTGCATGACTCTTATCATCTACGACTGGATTGTGACCTCTATGAAAGACCAAGGCCACTGAAGCTTCAACTCTTCTGCTGGTGGACAGGAACTGAAGTTTATTTTCTTTCAATTTTATTTTAAAGTTGTTTTGCTTTAATGTTCTAAAATATCAATACTCCTAATCCTAAAAGGCAGCTTTCAGTTAAACAGCATCTATTTAATATTTCCCCTAAACTCCTGTGACTTTACACAGGTTCTAAGGTGTCACTCTTTGTGCTCAATATCATCTGGATAGATATATTTTAATTACAAATTTTAAGACTGTAAATAAAAAATTATAGCAAATTTAAATCTAATATTTTTTTATAAAGCACTTCAGTGCCACTACAGAAAAGCTGGCTAGATTTTCCATGGCCTGCTGAGACTGTTTTATACCATAGTCGTTTTATATATATATAAATGTTAACATTTTTGTAAATAAAGTGATGTACTACCTTTTGAACCTCCATTTTCTATGTTCATCATGTCTGATGTTGGCCTCCTTTTTCAAATGTTAGGATTAGTGTAGCTTGGTGATCTGAAGATGAGAGAGACGTGCCTTGATATCCTAAGTTCTAATATTTTAGCTGGAGTTCCAATCTTACCTTTCCGAGTTGGATTTCTTCATGAGGGAACGTCACTATTTCAGTTGATTTTGATTGGCTCAAATTCATTTAACTACAGAGGAATCAAACCACATAGTCATACAACAATGTCCAACAAGTCATTCTATGCACATATCTAAAAATGAAATTTTTAACAAGACCTGTGGAAAGCATTGGATCATTGTAAACTGAGCAAACTATGCTCAGTTTTATGTTTTTCTAACTAAGGTGACAAAAATTTCTGCATACAATGTTCACTTTCCAAAACCTTTGAACATGTATTGGAATGCATTACTTAGATAACATTTTTCTATAGGGACAATCTTGACTTGGTCTCAGATGACACTTCATATCTTAAAAATTTAATGCATGTTTAATCATTTTGGAATTCCAGAGCAGACATTTTTTCAGCTTTTTAAAGTCTCAGACTTATTATGCCAACTCATCAAATGACAATGGCACTCTTCACACCAGACCTACTAGTATAGAAGGTCTACTGTAGGTCAAGAAATAATCTGCTCTTTTCCAATCAACTCCTTTATCCAATTTACATTGGAGACAATTATCCTGACCACCAGTCCTCTGTAATGTTCAGTTAGCTGTCAAATGCTAGCATGCTCACTAGGAACACTATCCCCTTGGGAATCTCCCACTAATTCCAATCAATCCTGATCTTATCCCTTTCATTATTTATTTAAACCGAAGTTTTAATTAATTTTTTTTGGGGGGACACACCTTCCTTAATTACCTTTTTCATCATTTACTGCACTTATGCTAACTTATTAAAACATGTATTTATTGATGCCAACCCAACATACAAGGCAGAGAAATTAGGTGAAATCAACTTTATTTAGATCTTTAGCCTTCCAGGACAAAAGATCCAAGTTTAAATGATGAGGATCTAATTAAACATGTTATATGGAATCCCTTCTGAGCATTTTATTGCTGTCCAACAATCTGGTTTCCATTCAGACAATTCAACAAATTTTTTTTCCTACAGAACAAAAACACTTTTTAATGAGCATTAGGGTTCCCACAAATCCAGAAGCGCTACCCCCACCTTGTGGCTCTGAGCTGCAATTACAACAGGTACCCTCTGATCAACACAGCACAGCAGGAAGCATCTAGTTTATTTCACTACGTTCCAGACAATTAGCACAGCTCATGTACACACACACACACACACACACAGATATTACACATTCACCCCCAGACACACTCTCTGCTGATTAGGCATCTGACTTTGGATCCAATCAGAGCCCTGATTACAATCACAATCCTCAGATTGCAGGCCTTTCATTGGGCTACAGAGACTATTAAAGACAAAAGCACTGTTTTTTTTACCTTTCAGTTGAAATATTACTTTTTTTTTTAAAACATTGAGATTGACTCGAGCTATGAAATTAGGATGCTCTCCTCCACTCTTCAGAATCCATCTTTAAGTAATCTCTGCACTCTACAGCAGCTCCCCCAAAGTCCCATGATCTAAGCAAAATAAAGGGCTCTTGCAATTACAATTTATGATCAGTTCATTATTTTCTAACAAAATATGAAAATCTATAGAAAACAAATCTTCATTCAATAAAAGGTAGATAGATATATCAAAAAAGGAGGAAAACACTGGCTCTCCGCCGTCGCTTGGCTCGGGATGCCATATTCCAGCAGGAGGAAATTGCACTTGATCAGATCAGCAGAACGGGTCTGGGAGGGAAACCGGCACTCCCTGAAGGTTCATTTCTTGCGGGCGTGTTTGTATTTGTCCACGTAGGCCTTCACCAGGTTGGCCACTTTGCTGGAGTTCACCTCTCCGCTCTTGCTGTGGCAGACCTTAGCAGAAAAAGAAAGAATTCCTGCAATTATCCCATTCTAGCTACTAAACATTTTAATATTTAGGCTGTTTTTGGGGGGGGGGGCAGAGTGTTTACAGCAGTGGTCCCCAAACTTTTTTCTGTGAGGGCCACATAACATTTTCCTTCTCTGGTGGGGGACCAGAGTCAGTTTGTAACAGAAAAAGTGTGACGATTGCAGGAGACTAAATGTAAAAATATATTGTTTTCCAGAAAGCACATTCAAATAATCCTCTTTGGGTTCTTCACAGAAAAAATCCAGGAAGGATTATAGTCGTATTTTCCCAACTATGAGCCGCACCGGACTATAAACCACCACCCCAAAGTTTTTTGTTTTTTTTTAAACCAGTAAACATACACATATAAGCCTCAGATATCTTTGCCGCTCCAGGTTTTCCTCAACGATGCAGCAGCAGCAGCAGAGGGGCGGACACCCAAAATTTGAGTCATAACAGGTCAATTGAATATCACATTTATTATGGTTGAAAAAGAAAGATTAAATTTAACAGAACTTATTACGGTAGTTTCCGAACGGTAACTGTAAAAGTAAAAGTTCTGATCCATCGTGTTGCTACTAGCATGTTCTAAATCAGTGATCCCAACCTTTTATTACCACGGACCGATCAAGACTTGGACATTTTGTTGTGGCCCGTGGGGTGATGAACAGTCAGATGAGGCTTCTGCATGTTGGCGTCCCACTAAATACTGAATATACCCTATTTGGGTTGTCTTCACCCTTTTATCGCAGCCTGTGGGGTTTTTCCCCGACTGAGAACCAGAAAACCTGAATGTGACAGGTAGCCAATCAGAAAGCGTGGTGACATCAGAACAGAGGGGAAACTCAAACAGCTGATATATCGCTCAACTCGGAGTCCGGTGAATATTGGAGACATGTGGAAATGTTTATTATTAAATTTAAAGGTCATTATTATGTTTATTTAGTTAAAAATGTTAACTATGAAAAAATATATTCACCTCCAAATCATAGTGCAGCTGCTCCCGTCGTCTTTCATCCACCGCCTTTTCTTTTTGTTTAGTCTTTCATCTCGTAAAATGACTCCACAAACCATCACTTCTACATCGTCATCCGTGTTTGGTTATTCTAAATTCCAGCTATGTTGGAGGGGTTTTGCTAGATTATCCTCTGGAATCGGGATGTTCGTGACTGGAATCTGTTCCTGCCGTGTGACTGGAGACGCGAACCGATCGAACCTGTTGTACTTTTATCAGCTCTGTGGTCACAGAGGTTTGGAGAATCGGCCGACAATTCTTAAATCTTTCCGTCTAAACCAGACTTAAGACTCACAAACTCTCCTCTCGACCACTGCACAAACGCTCTGACTCTGGTCGCTATGGTAACGTTTATATATCCCATTGAAATAAGATACAGAAGCGCCACAAAATCAAACATTTTACTTTCATGAAAATTTTAACTCATGATAACGACTAACGAAGCCCTGAGCTTGTTTCTCTGCAAGGAGACGGTTCCATGTGGGAGCGGCTTGTAATGTGAGACTCACCTACCGGTCCGGGATGAATCCATCCTCCTGTCTCTTCTCTGGGTCTTTTCCCCTTTGAAAAATAAACTTTCCAAACACATCTGATCTGTTTCTGACTCATTTTACTGTTTGTGGGCTCAGTGTTGGCACGCAAGTAACCAGACTACTAATGATTCACTTCCTGCTAAAGAGCCCCCTGGTGGTTGAAAAAAAAATTCACATAAACGGCTTGTAGTCCGGAAAATACGGTATATGAAAAAAAAAATTAAATGCTCTCTGGTATTGTTCAGGGGGCCGGACCAAATGTGGGGGCGGGCCGTATCCAGCCCGCGAGCCGTAGTTTGGGGACCACTGGTTTACAGTATATTTATCCAAGTTGATATATTGGTTCAATGGGTGATTTAGGGAACAGGGAAGCCATTGGCACAACTGGTGCTTTTCGATCACGAAAGGAAAGCTGCTACTGCGTCTTAGGCAATAAAATTTTTATGTCTTATTTAAGAAAATTAACTGATTTGTTTATTTTAATCTTTCAACTTATTTCTAATATTGTATATAAAAAAGTTTTAAGTGATTAAATAAAAATTCTGCAAAATTATCCAAAACTTTTATCCAATTAATCAACATAATAATCGTTTGTTAAGCGACTGGCAGTCCATCACAAAAAAATCCCCATAAAAAAAAGCTGAAGTTGAAATTGAAAGAGTTTAATAAACACAGTATAAACATGTTTGATTAGTTAGATGCCATTTTGGATCCGACTGCATTTGACCCTCAACATGTCCCTGTAAATGACTCATTAGTTAAGCTTTCCTAGATAAATTCCTAAAGGTTAGAAATACACACTTGTGTGTGTGTGTGTTGTGTGTGTGTGTGTGTGTGTGTGTACCTTCTCTACTGCTTTGCGGACGATCTCCTTGTACTCCTCCTTTGTGATTTCCTTCCTCTGATAAAACGGTTTGATGGCCGTCTTCACTTCGTTTATGGCCTTCTCTTGTATCTGTTGTTTCTGCAGCACAAACAGGAAGTGACATGGTTAGCCGACAGGCGGTTGAACTCATCCGTACTGGCTCAGAAAGCCCTTTTGGGTACCTTCTCTTTCTTGGAGCTGTCAGCCTGGGCCTTGCTGTGCTGGCCGGGCTGAGTGGTGGAGGACGGCAGGGCCTGGCTGAGAGCTGGTTGGACCTGGGACGCTGTGGCCACGCCCACTTTGGTCGGCGTGGCGAGGAGGGCTGGTTTGCTGTAGCCTACGACTGTGCTCACCATCTGGAGTCATAATTTTATCATTCAGATAGACACAACTTGCTACTGCATTTTGAACTTAGCTGCCATCTCCATGGTTACAGTACCTGAGCCGAGTGCCCGTCAGGCTGAGCTGCGACTGCTACGGTCTGGCCGGCGGCCTGCATGGGTGGCGGCGGTGGTGGGGGAGGAGGGAGGCCCTGGGCAGTGACGGTGGGCACCTGGAGCAGCGGCACTGCGGAGTGGAGGTGTATGGGCACCTGAGAGGGTATGGGGTACGGGGCGGCAGGCTGCAGGCTGACCGGTAGGGGGCGCTGCAATGGGTATGGGTGGTGGAGGACACCGAGCTGAGGAGGAGGAGGGGGAGGAAGGACGCTCAAAACAGCTACCGGTGCGTTACCAGGGACAGCCTGTGGGTTAGGAGGAGTAGGATCGCTCTTTGGTGGATCTAAAAGCATAAAGTGGAGAAAAACAAATTTTATTTTACAGTTTCTACACATTTTATATACATTACTAGACATTTCCTTATGGTCCTTGTGTCCGTTTGAAAACAGGAAAGACCCGAGTTCACTATGAATTCATTCTGTGAATTATTTATTGGCACAATGGAGAAAGCAAAAGAACAAATTAAAAGGAAGGAAGATGGGAAGGAAAGTAGTAAGGAAACAACTGCAAAGGAAGGAAACAAATTAGAAAAAAAGAAAATTGAAGGAAAAGAATGAGAAAAAAGCAAAGAAGGAAAGAATACAACAGAAAAAAGAATGAGAAATGGAGAAAAAAGAAAAAATAAGAAAGGAAGAATAAATGGAAAAAAAACAAGGAAACAAAAAAGGGAAAAATAAATAAATGAAAGAGGATGGAAAGCTCTTCCAGACTGCAGAGGAACCTTAATATGCAAGTCATAAGTTAATCAAAATAATCCGATATTCAGTCACAATACTAAAAGAAATTAATTATTCAAAGATACTTATTTGCATCAAAATCTTTAAACTGATTTAATTTTTTATCTCCCCTAGTTGCCATGCAACTCAGCCAATCTCAGCACTGGCAATCCAGACACTGAGCTGCTGCTGGAAGTTTAAGGCTATTGTAACATGGAAAGGACATCTGGAAACATTTGATATCGTGAAAAAGTAGAACATTTTTGTCAATGTCAGAAAGTCAAAACCATATACAGAATTTATTACCATTACAGCGAAATATTTATAGATTTAATTTTTTACCATTTTGTTGACTTTGGCTAATAGTTAATGAAAACCCAAAATCTTTTGTCTCAGAAACTTTGAATACTGTGAAATAAAAACGTTTAACAACAGAAACTCGTGTCACACCGTAATCAGCTAATTTACTGAGGTAAGGTTTCCTGAGCATCAAAATGGTTTCTCTGTGGGTCAGAGAGGGACATACAGTCATGGGAAAACTAACTGCTGATTGGACAGATTCCAGAAGACAATCCTGGACTACATAAACAAGGCGGGGAAGACACTAATGGTGAAGAAGCCGCTTGCTCACATGTTCCAATTGTCTGACAATAAATTTCAGGTTTCTATTATCTGTTAGCAACAAACTAAAATATGGCTAGAAATAAAGGTTTGAAATATTTCAATGTGCAACAAATCTATACAAGTTTCATTTCATGAATGATGAAAGAAATCTGATTGGCTAAAATCTGTTACTCTCTGTAGCTGCAGTCATTTTCTGCTCACAGACTCCAGAGTAAATCCTGGTTCCTACCTTCACTCCTTGTCATGGTAGAACATTGTCTCAGCTCAGAATTTAAGTAACTACCGTTTCAAATATATTAATACACAAATATATAGTGTGCGCAATTATTAGGAAAGTAAATTTTTTTTGGCATATTTTCCGACTCCAAGCTGGATAGACTTGAATGCTTTATGGATTTAAGTGTAGCAGGTGGTGTGTATCTGTGTAATGATGGAAGGGTGTGGCCTATGGAGGCCAACATTCACTATCAAGGTGTGCGTAATTATTAGGCAACTTTTTTTTTCTTTTAGGGAAAATGAACAAAGAGATTTAGCTGACACTTAATAGTCAAAAATGACCAAAAGTCTCTTTTAAGAGTGCAGAACTTTTTAAATTGCTGACTTAATTTGGGCCTTAATCACACAATCATTAAATTATTTTTGATAATAGACAACAGGGTTGCAAAAAACTTGGGAGATAAAAAAAGTTACATGGAAAATTGTGTTTCTCTGCAAATGTAAATATTCTCCTGAGAAACCAAAACCTTAGTTTTACTTTCTTAAACATTCCTTTTCAGGGTTTATTAAAATGTTGGATTAACTCACAGCAATGTAGAGGGTCATTAATAAAAATAAGCCTTATAATTGTGCACACAGTGTAGAAGAATGTGCTTTTCCAAGTATAGAGCAAAAAAGTCTAGAAATAACCTGCTGGTGCTGGTGCCTGCTGCTCCTCCTCTTGTCGGTTCCAGGTGCCGGCTCCTCCTCTCTCCCTCTTGGAGTAATAATCCTGCACATCTGCAGGCAGCGTCCTCCTCACAGCCCAGCTGGATGCTGAGGACCATCCCGACCGGTCGATCATGGAGTCTCCTGGCTCCGACTCTTTTTTCCGACTGCCGCCCCGGTTTTCGTTGAAGCGGCTATAGGAGTCGTTCCCTGAATTGTTGCCTGTACCTGAGAAATTGTTTCTGGACTGCCAGCGCGTGTCGGGCGTTTCATCCTGTTGGCTGTAGAAACTGCGGTTGCCACCGCCCCGTCCCGTGCCTCGACTACGGTCAAAACCTCCACGACCCCCCCGTCCACGTGATTCTCCCTCGTTTCCGCTGCCTCTTCGCTGGTCTTCCCACTTTGAACCACTGCTAAACCCTGAGTCGCGGCTCCTGTCTTCAGCGTCACCTCGAGTCTTTTCTGTGACCCAGTCAGGATTCTCGGACCAAGTCTGTCTGTCATGAGAGCTTTCTAGAGACACACCATTTTCAAAGCGGCCAGACCCTCCTTGATATCTTCGACCCTCGTAACCAGAGCTACCACTATGCCCAGACTTCCAGCCTCCTCTACGCTCCTTCCTCTGGGGAGACTGCTCTCTAGATGTAGCCCGTTCAGGGCTAGGCCCTCGCCTGTAAGACCTTGTTCTTGATCGAGATCGTGACCGAGATCTGGACCGAGACCGAGACCTTGATCGAGACCGACTCCTGGATCGTCTTCTCCTCCTTTCACGGCTGCGGTCCCTCCTGAAATAGTCTCGCTCTCCATCCCGCTCCCTGTCTCTGTCTCTGCTGCGAGCGCGGGACGATCGACTCGAGGACATGTCATCACGTTCTTTTGAACGTGAGCGTCTTGATGATTCCCTCCTCGACTCTCTCCGAGGCGACCATTTGGAGGATGGCGAGTGGAAGCGAGAGCGCCGCTGCTTGCCATTCTTCCTCTCTTGGCTTCTTTCTCTCTCCCTTTGCTCCTTGGAACTGGCATTTTTGTTTACTTGGGTTTCAGGAGCAGTAGCAGGAGTTACTATGTCAGTATTGTAATCCTTGTCACCAACAAGTTCATGAAGGGAACTGCTCCCAGGCTCACTTGTGGGTGAGCTGCAGTCCATAGGGACAACGTTTGTGTCATCCTTATTTGTGCAATTGTAACTCTGCGTGGAATCACAGTTGGACTTGACATCATCCTTTGGTGAATCAATCTCTTTTGTTATGGCTTCCTCTTTACATGGAGATTTCTCCTTGGTTCTGACCTCCTCTTGGGCCACAAAGTCCTCCTTTGTTAAAGCCCCCTCTTGAGTTGTAGAGTCTTTCTCCACTTTCTCTATGACCGTAGAGTTTTCCTTGGTTATGGTTTCTTCAGGGGTGACAGAGTCCTCCTTCATGATGCCCTCCTCTTGGGTGGTAGAGTCCATTAAGACCTCCTCTTTGGTCACAATGTCTTCATTGGGTGTATGATCTTCCTTTGCCTGTTCTACAGAACTATGGACTTCTGAATAGTCCTCTGATTCAGGCATTCCAACACTGTCCTCAGATGTGTTTATATCTTCATCGACTATGTTTTTGTCAGATTCTCTCTCAGGTGGGCAATTGGACTCTTTCAAATTTCTGCACATTTCCTCCTTTAATTCATCAGAAGATTCTTCTGATAAGGGTGCCTCTACTGATTCACACACTTCCATCTTATCATCCAGGTCTATGTTCTCGTCACTCTGAAGAGACACCTGGTCTTCCAGCGGGGTAATTTGAGAGTCAGGAGGAGATTGCAAAGTCCTTTCATCAAACTCTCTATCTGCGCTGGAAACAGGGCTGACAGGCTCATCTTTTTGGCTCTGGCTTTCCTCATAGGTCGAAACAGGACTGTTCTGAGTCGAGTCCGTAAAACAGGATAAGTCATTCTTTTCTTCGCCAGCTGTCTCGTCTTGTTGCTTTTCACAAGATTCTTCTTGTGTCACCTCTTTGTTTTGCTTAACGCCGTTCGCAGAGCTTATGTCTACTTGCTCATCAGCAGAGTTGCATCCATTCGACTCTTCTTTAAGGCTATTTTCAGCAGTCTGCAGCTGGTCAGAGTTGTTCATATCCATGTCTTCTATAGTTGCATTCTCTTGTTCTTCCTTCTCAATGTCGTCATCTCCGTCCTCCTCTCCCTCACTTACAGGTGGACTACGGCTGTTTTTTCTTGTGGCTTTCCGTTTGCCACTGGCCTTTCTGTTTGTCACCCGTTTCCCTTTCCTCTTTGTTGGCGCTGGAGAAGGTTTGCTCAGCTTGGAGGACTGGCCAGCAGATGAATCGGAGTCTGACAAACTGGCTTGTGCTGAGGATTTGGAGTCTGACGGAGTTTCTTCCTGACTTTTAGTGTTGCGTCTAGATCTTCTGGAGGGGAGAGGCTCTGGCTCTTTGGTGGGTGCTTTAGATGTTGATGATCTGCTGCCCCGCTTCTCTCCTCCTTTAGGACACGTGACAGCGCAGACAACACCCTGAAATACTACAGGACAGAACACAACAGTTGCTCCTTATTGGACAGTACAAAACAGACACAGTAAATAATGGGCAATTGTTTAAAATTAGTAAAATATTACACCTGTGGCACACTACATTTTACCCCCAAGGACCAGGATTGCATGCCTCTGGAATAGACTAACTGGAATAGTAGTAAGAACTAAGAGATTAAAAATGTTGTTCCTGGGAGAGTTTGACAAGAATAAATAATTATTCATGTGATTTCTAAAAACTCTTAGCTCTTCATCATCTCCAAAACATCAGATGTTACTCACCAAAACTACTGGAGCTAAATGATGAGCTGGGGGTGAAAGGAGATGAGATGAGACCAAATGGAGACGAGTTGTTCCAACCTGGAAAATGGCGCCTGGAAAATGCAACAAAACCGTTAATGGACAGCATTGTATTGCTTTATTTTGTACAATTTTCTCCACCACTCATGAGAGCGTTGATATACATCAATAAATTTGAAAATATGAAATTATTCAAAAACTTTGTGCAGTTAAATAAGAATCACAATTCATATCACTGGAGTCCTACAGAAACATATTTCATAATGGTTATGTTTTCTAAGATAGTGTTAGTGTTTTTAGAGAAATGTGCTTTAGTGTCAAACATCACAATACCATCAGCTGGTTTTATTCATTAAGCTACAAAAGTACAACTTTCACTGAAGCTTTCAAATGAATCTGACGAGCCAGTGGGTATTAAAGAACAACCGAATCACTGTAGGTCAACCTTCCTCACAGCAGGGGTAGCCTGCAGTTTCATTACCTTGGGGGTCCGTCAGCAGGAATGGGAGCAGCAGAGGAGAGCCAAGGGCATCGTTGCGCCTGCAGCTTGCACTGTGTGATTCCAGTGTCGTATGCTAGGTGTTCTGCTAGCCACACAGGATCTGCACTGCAGAACAAGAACAGAAATAAATAAATAAAAACGGTAATACGTATACAATGCTAAAGTACAAATCCACAGCCAGCGGTGAAACTTACACGTCCTGTGTTGGTGTTGTTACAGAGACGCAGGGGGGCGGAGACCAGGCGCAGCACTCTGTTCCCCTCACCTGGATAAGACATGTGGAACACCGACCACATCAAACAAAGATGCTAAAAACTGGAACAAGAGTAAAGGAAACTCTGGAAGACCAACTGGATATTGGATTTTGTTTTACCCAGCAGTGTGATAACCCCTGAGAGCAAGACAGGCCATGCTCAGAAACAATAGCTGTTCCACACAACGCCAGTCGCTAATATTGATTGGATAATCCAGGATTGTGATTGCTGGGGTAGGTCACAAACAAGGTTGAGACTCGGATACAATTGTGTTCAAAATGACAAGCAGACCAAACAATGATTTTGATTAATATTTTTGTGCGACATATTCGAGTAGCAGAGTTACTCTACTGGAGTAAGCATTTTCACCCTTTAATAATAATCAACATTTCAGACTATTTGGATTTAAATGAGTCATTTTAAGTTTCAAACCACAACAGCAAAAACGTGTTTCCAGTAGAAATGGATGAAGAAGCGCACCTTTTTTCTGTTTAGAGAAGATGGCTCCTCGTCGTTACCTAAAATGAGATATTGATAAGTCAGTTGTTATAAAGGCGAGGCGAGGCGTTCAGGTTTGGACACGTTTCTGAAAAACAAAACATACACTTCCGCACGAGCCCTCTTGTTTTGACGTCAGATGTCCTCTCCATTTTCTGCTGCCGTAATCTCCTAGCAGGCTTGTTTCTGTGTGAACAAAATAAATACCATTTGAGTTTAAAGAGAAAGTGATCATTCTTTAGTCAAAAACCAGAATGTGTCAGGACTCACTTGAGACAGACTTTCTGTTCAGGTTTTCGACAGCAGCAAATGTCAGATTCTATTTGAGTTGTTTGCCTCCTTACAGGAATCTAAAAAAAAACATTTCCATGGATCAGAAAATATATTTACCAATGAGTTCTTTTTTCCCCCCATTTTTATGTAATGTCAAATGTAAGCAGGGGAAAAACAAAACATTTTCAAATTATGTTTATATTTAATCAAAGGAAGGAGTACAGATGGATAATGGCCCAAAACATATAGTGTTTATTAACACAAAGAAGTGGTATATTCTTTTAATTGCCAAGTCAGCTGATTTGAACAAAAATGAACATTTCACTTGTTGAAGACTAAACTTGGGACAAAAAGACCCACAAATTTAAAGCCACTACATTAAAGGCTTGGCAGGATTATAACACATTCAGACCGTTCAGACCGCGCCTTGAAAACGATCAAAAACGTATCCAATTAGTTTCACATGTGGAATCTGAATTTTTGGGGGAGTGAAAAGATTGGAACTGGGCTGTTCAGACTGCCATCAAGAAGTCACAAAGCAAAGGTTTTTTCAACCAAGTATTAGAAATTCACTAGCCTGGTCGTAGTTCACCTTACCTGTCGTATCAAGAAATCCCTTCAATAAAACTTGTAAACATGAATTAGGTCAAAAAACCTCAAAAAGCAACTCATCCTGTTCAGATCCAAAGAGAGTCAGCATCGCATTAAAACCACCTGGCTTTTTGTTCAACCTCTACAAATATCTGAATCACATCAGACACTTGATCTGCTCAGGTCAAGCAGAAACTAGCTCTCAGTTTCATAACAGTGCTATGACGTTACCAGAGAGTACTGTAGCTAAAGGGTTGCTGACCTGCACAAGGCCGAGGTGGCCATCCCATCTGTAAACATTAGTGAATGGTCTTCTGTCCACAGGGCACGAGGAAGACATCTGCCATGGTGGAGCAAAGACACCTGAGTTTTTCTAACTGATTCAAAGAGAAAAATGACTAAATGTTTGTTAGTTTGCACAAGAGTCACCTGTGCCCATGTAAGGAGGCATCTGAGGCAGAAAACATGGCAGCAGCTGTCCGGCATGGCGAGCTCTCCTCCGGCCAGCGCACCCAGGCAGACCGGACACTTCTCTGGCTCCTCGCCGTCGGCCCCGTCCGACGGGCCCTGGCCCCCTGAACACACAGCACAACAGATTGCTAAACAAAGCATCACTCAGCACAACCATTCCCCCCCCCCCCCCCCCCCCACATTTAAATGTAATTATTCAATTGATATAAAAGCAGATTATATTAATAGTTGAAAAAATAACAACCATCCACTTCAAGGACTTATAGATTTTTATTAATAAAAAGACCCAAATATCTCACCACTTCCAGCTCCAGTCATGTCCGGCCCTGGCTGGTCCTGATTGTGACGACAGAAATGTAAAGATTAGAACGTTTCCAGCTGGAAATCCATCAAACTGCTGCTAATTTTCCAGGTGGGTTTAAACAATATTGACAACTTCCACTGCTCTCCGTGGCTCCAGCTCAGTTTAACAGGAGTTAGCTGTGCGCTTTGTCTTTACCAGTAAAACAACAACTCAAGCTGTTAATGTCAGGCCTAAGTGACGTAAAGTGTTTCATGTCTCTTCAATGCAGGTCAATAATCCTGCTGAGTCGGGATTACTTGAACTGCTTGAAATAGGCTAAAAACATTTAGCATAGCACTGCCAGTTCGCCGACTAAAAAAGGCAACAATGCATGGCTTGAAAAACACACAGTCACGTAACAGATAATATTTTCAAATGACAGAAACTACCATGTATAAAGCAGTGGCTGCAGGCTGCTACCCGAGAAGCTAGCCTGACCATTTACGACTTTCAGCTGATCTCTAATCGAAAAGCTATAATATTAAGAAAAATTAAAACAACTCACTTCCTGTCTAAAGGCAACACTGCACATCATGAGTGAAATATTATAATATTTATATATATACATACACACACATTTCAACACATGCAATTAAAGCCATTTAATCTTTACTTTTTAGCATTTTGTAAAACACTAACCAGTATTTTACAACCATTTACCAAGAGTTTCTTTAATCGTGTGAATTTATGACCTTAACCTATTTTGAACATTTTGTATTGTATCTACACACTGTTGAAAAAACTTGTTTGCCCCTATATAGACCTGTTTTGGTTTGTTTTACTGCCAGACTTACATTTTAGTAAGCAGTTTTTAAATGATGAGTTCATGTATTGAGAAAATAAATGCGCCGCTTGTTCAATTACAAACTGTCCATTTTTCTGCAACTGAGCTCAGTTTTACCACCGACTTCCAGACCTGCCGAGTCAAGAAATTACTGAAAAAGAATCTGACTACACAAAGCACGACAACACATCTCAAAACGCAACACATCCTGCCTGTAGCTAAAGAAACTGAGTAAGATGAGGAACAAAGTCATTGATATTGTCAGTCTGGGAAGTGTTACAAATTAGGGTTGTCAAAGATCAATACAAACAGACATTTTCATCGTTCTGAAGAGGCTCGTGGGAACAGCCACGGCTCAAACACAAGCGACATTACAAGAAGACCTGGAGAAGAGCCCTTACAAAAGCATTACTCCAAAGTATTTTGCCAACGAGGTAAAGAACAGGAAAAGCCCACAGATGTCAGTAAGTAAGTCGAACAGGATAAGCCAACGCTAGCTTTTTAACCATTTGCAGCTTAATAATAGTATAATCCTGTTGCTACTTGTCTGAGTTCCCGTGTCAAGATGGGTTTGGTTCCGTCCTACTGTGGGTATGATCAGACCCAGGTACACATCCAGGGGCGGAAGCTACACCGGTTATGAAATGTGAAAAGTCACACAGCTAATGTAGCTAATAAAGCATAATGAGAACAAACGTACTCAGCCTGAAGCTAACGATCTGCACAGAAGCTCGTCAGAACCAGTGGGACCCTACCTTGATGACTAATCAACACAGAAAGAAAATTAAATATGGGGCCGAATTGCCCACTACCAGCAGGTTTTAGTTCAATGAAAAGATGATGAAAGTGTAATTGGTCATAATTTCCTGTTTATTGGAAAGAACGCTAAGCCTTGAAAAACATTTTCTGGAGGTGTTGAAAACCGTCTTTATAATACGTTTGCCACAATACTCGGGGAAAATACTCAAAGTCATTTCCACCTCCAGACAGCTCGAAAACCAGTGGCCTACTCAAAGTCTGGCTTAAATCCACCTGAGATCCTATGGCATGGCTTGAGCGAATGATTACCTTATGGTGTTTTATTCCTCTAGATTCATAACATCATTTGAAAAACCATATTTAGTATTTACTCTTTTTTTTAATCCCTTACTAAAGATTATTTGTTAGTTTGAAACATTTAAGTGAGATAAAACAACAAAAATGGAGAAATATTTAAGGGTGTGGTGGAAATTGTGTCCAGGACAAGAAATGCATTTGATCACATCTAGAGTTTTAAAGGTGTCCGAGGAATAAATTGCTGACAATGCCATTTTGTAGTCACTGGTTATTTATGATTCATCCATCATGTTGACATAGTCAGGTTCCAGTAGATCCCTTCCTTGAGAAAACTGTTGATTTTCAAAGGTGTAAGTTTGGACCAACGTTTGAAGATTGGAGGATGCTGTTGAATCAAAATGAAAGTGAAATAATTTTAGGGTTTTATACCGTCACTCACACAGTGTTGAAACACGGACAACAACTGCTTAGATTTCAGATCAAATCAACTCCAAGTTCTCTTTGGAGATTTCGTAAACAAGCCCATCAGTGGCCAATGTTAATGAGCCACCGAGCCAGTGAACTCACTCATCTTCTGGGGATTGAATCAGATGGGTTTTTCATATAATATTTTAATATAAAAATCTGTCCAAATGAACCATTTAAGGTCGCACTGACTCAACCTGATGCTCTGGCCTAAAGACATTCTCACCCACTCCGCTGGTATCATGTCAACACCACTGCTCAGCTTTGTTTTTCAACTGTCAACCCAACTTTAGCTAATCAGAGGCCATTTATAACAACCGACTAACTGCTGAGTCTCTGACCAAACTTCAAATGTTTAACTAAACCTAAAAGTATTAAACGAGATCCAGCGTGTGATATGGGTTTGCAGCTCATATTTTTGAAAGCTGTTTTGGTGAGCACGGCCTCCAAGTCTGGAGATACTAAATTAGCATCAACTTGTGCCAACGCGACGGTAACAACATGTTTGTTATTGGATAGCAGGACAACTGCAGCTAGCTACAACCAAAGTCTTCTGAAAGCTATCTCCGTGTTATTAGTGGAGCCACCAGAGCGCCTGAATACTGTTTATTATTAGCCACAGCGGCTCCAATGAAGGTCAGGAGCTAGCTAACTGGCTAGCAGGGAGCTAAATGCTAGCGGCTTTGAACAACAGCACCTGCTTACGTCGCCTGTAGCTCCCAAGCAGCTAGCTTCGGTTAGCTAATGTATGCTATCGCTACTCACCTTTGAACAGAGCTGAGGCTAAATTCTATGCTGTCTTTTTAGCGTCTAAGTCCTTGCTGTGTTGTTCGGCCGAATGAAGATATCCGGGAAGTATTTTTAGCGAAAAATGAGGCATAGATTTCAGAAAGTCTCAGCCACATGTCTTGCAGTCTAGCTGCAAAAGTTTCGCTTCTGGCATCCCCTATTGGAAGCGGTGAGCATTACAGCACAGTGTGGATTTATCCGTTTGGTTTCGCTTACGCAAACTCAGGCTGCAGATTGGATGAAAGGGACAGTTTTATATGGAGCTAAAACAGTGTCATAATTTCTAAATCTAAATATTTACAGGCTGAGGTCAACTCAAGTAATGTGACGTGAGTTGATATAGAAAAGAAATAAAGAGAAACGACAACAGAGTTAAAAAGGAAAATATACGTGGACAGCAGACAGAACCAGTTTTTTATTTTCAGCTCAAGTCTCTGCAGCTATATCTGAAATGTTTAGTTTATATTGTGTAGATATAAATGTTCAGACATTTTTTTGTCAACTGGGTTCTCTTATCTTCCTCCATCTGACTGGTGGTGTTGAAGGTGGAGGTTTACAGGCTCAGGAGATCCAACCTGGGATGATCAGACATTGTTGATCTATAGAATCTGAATCTGGGATCAGAAACCAGCTCTGGTTTTTCTATAATGTTTCTAAAATTCTTTAATATTCAACTTCTGACCCGTGAGCTGGTGGATTTTTCAGCATTAGATTCTATGGCAATGCTTGGTTTGTTACTGAAGGACCTACTTCACATGATCTGCATCCCGTCCCCTGTTGCATCAGGAAACTCTTCATTAAATCTCTGGAATTTCAGCAGGATTTTCTGTGTCTTCTCTCTCCTGATTGGTCCAGCGCTGCTGTCTTGTTTCAGTCATGCTGGTGAGCCGACACATGATCAGACACACATTTTATCTAAACAGACGATTGAATCAGACCTTCTGATCAAATCATGATCATAATGTCCTCACCTTCTCCACAACATGTTACAACCAGCCAATCAGCAGATGGAGGACGTATTCTGCTTAAATTGTTGTTCAACTCAAGTCATATGACATGAGTTGACATAAAAATGAAATAAAGAGAAAAGACAGAAATAAAGGGTTAACTCTGAGAATACCAAGAGACACTTCAATATCAGTTGATGAACGTAGGTGCAATCAAACTTGAATCTTTGTTGATCAATCACAACAAAGCTATCACATCAGAGGAATTAGCAGCAATATGATCATTAACTGCTTGAAATCATTACCTTCCTTATATAGTCATAGCTGAGATTCCCTGCCAACACTGTCAGGCCTGTGGGAGCAGATTTCCAGATCAGCAAGAACTTCATGTTGAGAGATTTAGCTAGAGGTTAGAGACATCAGAGGCATGAGTCAGGCATTGTATCCAATTATAAGGCTTATTACATGCTCTATGATTTAAATGTCTCTGAATGAGAGCTGCTCCATGTTTCCTGTACTTGCAGAAGAAAAAAAAATTAACACTTAAAAATATTTCCAGCTACGAAAAGCATGAACAACCAACAAGCACTGACATGTCTTTGAGCCCACGCTCTTCATCACCAACATATGCAGGACATGCAGGAATAAGTAGCAATAAATCTAATTTTTTTTCCGTAGTGGCATATTATTTGAATGAACATATGGAAAGGTGCCATTTTTATTCTTCGTTAATGAATAGTAAGAGTCTTCTTACCACTCCTGATGTTCAAATTAAGGCTGCACAATATTATCGGGACAAGCCGATATTAGCTGGAAAATGTAATATTGGATGTCGGCCATTCCGTCAAAATAACTCACCGATATAAAAGGTACAGTATTTTTATACGACAAACTCGTGGCAATAATGCCTGCAGCACTGCACTGTTGCCATTGTCATAGAGTAAAATGTCTTGAATAAATTGACATTAAACCTAATGCAAGTTGAAAGTGTACCATCATTTTCAGCCTCCTTTGTAGCATTTGCATTTGGTAGCTGGCTAAATTGACAGATAATGCAGTATTTTAATTTCACAATATAGAAAGTCATATAGTTTATAGTAAGTAAGTATAGGAAAATAAAAATATCAGTTATCATTCGAATGAGTTTTAGTAAATCGGCACATCGTACAGCCCGTTGAAATGAGAAATGTTACAAAAAACTAAGTGCTGTCTAATTTTCTTAACATTTCTCCTTCACTTAAATGTACATTAAGATATCAACTGGAATCATTCTTTTAAACTTTTTATGCAACTTTATCAGTGTTAGTGTGAAGTGTAGAGTGAGAATCTGTAACAAACGTAGGTGTACTAAAAGAATAACACCTTGAACAAGGGAAAGATTCTACAACACATGCCATCAGTGGTGTTATTTAAATATAAAACAATATTTAAGTCAGGCACTGTAAACTTAATATAAAAAGCTGCTTTTAGACTGTCTCATTTATTAAAAGGAAATAAGTATTAAAAGGAAACGAGTTGTGCTAAACTTGGCTGCATGTAAAAATACCCTCTTATGAAATAATCAACTGTCTCTCCTTTGCTAAACAGATAAAAAGAAAGCAGGAAAAAACGAGCAAAGCCCCAGGCAAAATGTTCAGTGTTTTATTTAAAAACTATAAACAGTCACCAAAGTAAATAAAGCCAATCTCTAACAGACTGTTAGGTCTATGTATAGTCACACATCCTACTGACACCGCAGAAATGAAGATGGTTGGGGTCGCCCCGGTCAGATGCTAATACGACAGGCAGTCAAATGTTACACAACACACGGTAGAGAGGACAGTCTGAGGACGTGAGCCGGAATGTGGCATGGTAGTAAGAATGAAAAAATAGTACAATAAAACTCCACACTATATTAAGATAGAAAAAAGTAGTGAAGAAAATATCATACCTGCACGTAAAGCAAAGAACACAGGAGAAAACCTGTATAAAAACTCCATGTATTTAAACCAATTTACAAATACAAAAAAATTTTTGGTACGCGCACCGTGCCCGTACGATGACAAAAAACGCTTACAGTGGATTATATGTTCCTTGTGTGTGTGTGTGTGTGTGCGCACGTGTGGAGGGGAGGAACGTGTGGGGGTTCGGGGATAAAAGGGGAGAGAATACCTTCAATATTTTTTTTTCTTCTACAAAATGACATGAGATATATTATTCCATACTCTTTCAGCCAGCAAAATGAGTTCTACAAGGTATTATAATACAAAAAATGTCACAGTTCCACAAAAAACTGCTTTTAACCCCATCCCTAAGCTTTACAGCATCAGTACCTTTGCAGAATTATTTACAAGTTTTTAAGTACATTCATCCACTGCTGAGTATAGAATCACATTAGATACAAGTGACCAAGGATCATTTAAAAAGAAAAAAAAGAAAACAACAAAAACAAACGTACTACTTTATTAAATCCTGTCAAAGTAATGCTTCTATTACCCCACAGAGCGTGTTCTCCAGTGGCTGCATCGGCATCAAAGGATCTTCTTTATATATATTCACAACATATTTACAAGATTCTTTTTTTTTTTTTTATTAATTGTAATGGTATTTATTTCAATAATAAATAAGTGAAAATATATTGACTCAAGTAAGAAAACCAAGCTACCGAGTTTCTAAAGAAAAATTTTCTCTGCTCCAGTCGCCGGCCGAGTCGAGTCGTCCTTCCGCCCAACCCCGTGAGAGATCTTCAGTAGCCCCGCCCCCTCCGCGGCTCCGCCCACTCGTCACCCTTGAACTCAAGCACACTCCTGTTAACGGGAATCACCAAAAAAGAAGGACGAGGGAAAAAACCGACTACACTGAAACAAAAATGTGCTCATGTTTGGGGGAGGTTTTTGTCAGTGGAGTCCCTGGGGAAGCAGTTTCAAGGAGCTCCCCCTGGTGGGCAGCTGGTGGAAGATCCCCAAAGGCAGGTTCTTTCTTTTTTTTTTTTTTTTACTCCCTCTTTGTTTTTTTCCCCGTGTGTGTGTGATGTAGAGGGCAGGCGGTTGGACCAAGGCTGGCGAGCAAGGAAGTAGGTGAGGAATCAAACGGAGTTTTAGGGGTGGAGGTGGAAGAGGCATAACTTTGTCCTGGTTCCCTCCTCCTCTGCTCCCCCGCGAGTCCCTCCACCCGTGGTGGGCCGGCTACGGCTCGCCGGCGCCTTCGCTCCGCCCTTCGCAGGAAGCGAGGGCTGGAGGATGGTAGGTGGTCGTCCTTTTGGCGTTAAGCCTGAAGCGAGCGCGTGAGTTCATAAAGGCATTTGGCGAGCGTGGTGGAGACCTCCATATTACTTAAAGCCAGCACAGAGAGGTGCGTCTCGTGCCTTTTTACCAACCTGAGGGACGAAAAAGAAAAAACAAAATCTGTAAAGATCAGTGAAACATCACATGAAACCTGCATAGTTAAAATCTGAAATGTGGGAATTCAGGTTTTTTCTACATTTATTTACACCTCTGCTAATGACACATTTAAAATAAGTTAGGAGACAAGTTAAAAAACAAATGCTTCAAAACATGAAAAAAAAATTGAGTACAATTATTCAATGGGAAAAATATCCAGGTTGAAAAAAAGAGAAGTTACAAGTCCATCAATTGGTGCCACATCCAGGTAATAGTTTCTACGATCCCCTTTAGCCAGTATGAGGGCACTACTGGTCATATTTCACAAGGTTGTATCATCCACAGAGAGATGTTTAAGAACGCTATGCAGAAGCTGAAAGAACCACTAGATTAAGAAAAAAAGACTCCAGGTGTTTCAAAGACTTTATAATTCAGAGCCTTTGGAAGAAAAAAAAATCCTCCATCATACAAAACACTAGGAGCTTTTTCAACTAAAACATTTCTTTAAAAAAAAAAAACTGTTTTCGACCAATACTCAGTTACAGTAAAGTCCCAGTAGTTTAGTAAATTCCACCTGTTTACATGTGCAATGCATTAACTAAGGTAGGTGGAGCCTTGTTGTCATGGAGACTTGGTAAAGCCCAAGACGCCTCTCTTCATGGTAGTTCCCCCTCACCATTCTGCTCACTGTGTGTAGTGGAAACTTAATTAAGGCCTCCCGCCTTCAAGAGCTGAAATATTACATCATGTTCATATCAGAGGGACCCCAGAAGTCATGGATTATAGACAAAAAGCTTCTAAAAATAATAAATAAAATATGCTTATAGAGCCATTAATAACTAATCCTCATGAAAAACAATAAAATAGATGATATTTTAAGGCTTTATATTCATTTTCACCAGGGTTTACCAAACAATGTGGCCACAACTGTATTTTGTAGATTTAATTGTACTGAAGACGACTTAATTACATCACCACAGTGTGGATTCAAACTTCATTCAGTCAAGCAGGAAACTTACATGCGACCACAGTCTGAGTGCTTGGCGATGTTCTTTAATGTTAAGGCAGCAGTTAGTCGTATGTGTTTGGTCACTGGTCCCTCCTTCTCGTCCTACAGGAAACACCAAATACAAACATCATTTTACTCAACATGTTACCTAAATGAGAAGCTCATTCGCCGACTACATCATCTGTGCTTTATCTCTCTTCTACAATGTCTCTGCATACAGAAACGGTATTGTTTTTGGCTTTCTGATGACCTTCAACAAGCAGAAGTGACACCCAGAAAGTCAATAAGTCTAATATAATCTATTAAAAGGTTTGTTGAGTTTTCCCCACAGTAAAATTCAAGCACTTTCAAAGGAAATTTAAAACTTTTCCAGCACCACACTTTGGAGATAAAAAAAAAAAATACAAATGATCTAAAGACGACATTTTCAATTCACTATTTTATGATATCTTTTACTACTGTTAATAATACCTTGTGGTGTTATGCTACATTCTACAGAGACATGGTAAACCAAAAAGTAAAGATAGAAAAATGTTTTGAAATTTTTGTAATTCTATCCGACAAAAAACAAAAGAATTTAGGTCTGCTTTAACTTCAGACTGTGGAAATTTTTTTTGTGTTTTTCATCAAGTCTTAGACTGGACTTTAATACAAAACTGTAGTTTGAACGTAAAACACTTTCTAAAAACACCTGTTGAATTTAAAGCATTTATGAGGATTTCAAGAACCAGTATGAACCCTGATTATGACAAAATGGACACTGTTTTTTTAAATAAGAAAAGTAAAATATTGTAAATTCCATCATGAGTTCAAAATATGAATAATAATAGTCTTTAAACAGTGTGTGAGGCTGGCTGTACTCACTGTAAAGTCCCTGAAGACCAAGTTTCGAGAACCTCTACGTAGGGCCATGAGAGCTGCGCTCGGATGATTGACGATTGCTTTCGGTGCTCGTTGTGCCGGAGTGCTGCCTGCCGCTGGCGGAGTCCTTCACAGAGCAAACACAAACTGCTGTTAGCAAAGCTGACATTTGATCAACGCCGATGATTTTGATTCAAGTTACGAGTCGCGTCAGACAGGAAGTTGCACGCACTGGGAAGATGTCTGATTGGGACTTTGTGCTTGCTGCTCCTCTAGTTTGAGTCCAGCCAGCAAAGCCTCTCTGGAACAGTGTTTATCCTGGGGAAGCAGAGAAGACACGGTTCAACAACAACGTTAAATACTGGTTTTATATGAAGGCAGTAATATAACAAGGTCAATTTTGGAGAATAAAAATGGTTTTTCATCTGGCCGATGACAGGATTTTACCTGCAGATGTGTGATGAAGGACAGTCTCTGCCGGGGGAAAGGTTCACATCCCTCCCACAGACAATGCCCTCCATACACTTCTTTTCCTCCATGCTGCGTTGCTGCGTGGTAAAACACTTGAGACGGCGTTTCGAACCACCTGGAAGACACCGCAAACAAAACAAACAAAAACAAACAAAAAAAACATGGAAGTTTTTACAAAGACGTGGCTGAAATGATCACACAGACAATGAAAAGAAAAGCAGAAAGGGGAGCTGTACCGTTTACACGACTGCCACAGACACTTGAAGTTCTGCCCCTTTCCGGCCCGGTTCCGTCGGCGACGTGGGGGTCTGCTGCGCTGGGAGGTGCGGACTGTGGTTGCCTGCTGGTGCCGGCTGCGAGGAGGGAGCTGGGGGCGGGGTGGCAGTCGGCTGGAGAGGAGACATGGTGTTAGAAACATGGACGATGGACAAACGGCTTCGTCGGAGATCAGGATTAGGACCAATCTGTTGGCGGAGATGTAACCCAGGCCCTTCTCTTGGCAAAGGTTGTTCACTCAGCTGCTTTGCTTTAGGAGGTGGGTATCAGTGAGAGCCACATGGTCTTGACTGGACTCACCTTCTTAACCTCCAAACGTTTAGATATTCGAGAATTTACCCAACAACAGCCCCGCCGAAAATACTCTAAATTCAAAATACATTTACAGCAAAGATACCAGTAACTTAGCAAGTCAAATTTTAAATATAGAAAATGCCATAGATGGCAGTAGAACCTTAATTAAGGTTGCAAAGTGACAGTTTCTACATTTTGAATAGGATTTCAATCAAAAACCTTTTCTACACCAGTAGAAAGTGACAGACAGGTGGAACTTTTTAGGCTCATCAACAAAAAGTAGAAAAACGGTTCCACAGTTGAGGTTTCTAAAACAACATCTGCAAAGTGGGCATCTATACAACCTTTTTATTAATCTCAAAACGTCACTAAGTACAAATAAAAAAAAGCTCCACCAAAACATGGTTTGAATTTTACTGAAGAGATTAAATTCAGAAAATAAACCAAGTTCTGCTAAATACTCATGTTGCAGACAGGATCCATGTCAGTGATTCTCCTTTTCCAGAACTTACTGTCATCAAAAGTCTAACTCATGCGGCAGACCAAACATCAAGTCCCATTAGGAGGAGAACATGTGCAGAAATGTGGTTTACATGGAGGAAACCCCAGAGTGACTCACCGTGGCGCCAGCTGCTTGTGTAGGCGAGCAGTTCCTCTGCTGAGTGGCGTTCTCTATTGCTACTTTGGCTACTGTGCTTGGGTCCGTTCCGGCCGGCACCGCCACCATGGTGGCGCTGCTGCCGGCGTTGTTGGGGTCGCTGATGGTGATGATCCGAACTCCCACCTTGCTGGGGATCCCAGAGGTCGCCGCCGCCGCCGGGCCGCGCTCTTCGCTCTCGGCGGGCCTCTTGAGGCCCCGGGGCTCTGAGGCCAGGCCGTTCGCCGGAGAGGCGGCGGGATTCTGCAAAGCGCTGCCGCAGGGCAGCGCGGAGTTGGGGAGCAGTTGCTGTCTGAGCACAGGCGTGCCGTGCCCCAGCGCCGGCCCAAGAGGTCCGTTGGTTAGTTCCGAGGGCGGCCGGTGAGCTGCAACCTGGGGTCCGTTGGCCAGGCGCTCGGCCTGCTGGGCTTTGGCAGTGTCCTGCTGGGGAGGTGGCGGACTGGGCAGACTCTGATCTGAAGTCTTTTCAGAGGCGCCCACATCCCCGTTCCCCAAGTACTGTTTGGAAGCAATGTGATTTGGAATGTTTTTGTTAAAGTTGCCACCGCTATCCCGCTCAAAGTCACACACCCCGTTGACCAGGGTCTTTTTGGGGTCGGCGTTGCCCTCGAGAGGAGCGTTTGGGCCTGGAGAGAGAGCCTGCCTCCCGTTGGAGGAAAGGCTCTCCGTTGCCGGGCCGTTGAGTACTCCCTGGCTGTTCCCTGAGTGATATGGAGGTAGATTCGGCTCCACGCACTTCCCACCGTTTAGTAGCTTGGCACCTGCTGCGATGTCCCCGTTCCTCGTTTTGCTGTTCGAAGAGTCTCCTTCTGCCAAAGAAGAGTTCTCCATCACCTCTATCTTCCTTTCGTGAATATGCAGCCCTGTGGCGTCCTTGGCCTCTTCCTCCTTCTGACAAATGATCTTGTCTCCTCTAAGGGGAGCCGGCAGTGGCGGTGGGAGCGCCGCGCCTGTCGAGACGTGATGGGGGACCGTTCCTGTAGAAAACGGCGGTGGCGGGACACCCGGAGCCACGACGCCCTGGCTGACGGCGGCGACGGCAGCAGTAGAGGTGGTGAAGCCAGTGTTGGGGACCACGGTGAACGTGACTTGTCCGGCTGCTGTGGGGGCCTGGATGATGGCCGCTCCACCCGGCTACTGGTGGAGATGAGCTGCCCTGGCAGAAGCTGGACCGCCTGGAGGGGTGGGGCACCTGCAGCAGGAAGCTGGCCAGGACCAGCTGGACGCTGACCGGCTGAGGAGAGGGGCTCTGGTAGATGACCTGTGGGTTGGTGGCTATGGTGTTGTTTGGAGGGGGGACCTGTGGGGCGGGCAGGATCAACTTCCCTCCCGGGGTAGAAGGTCCTCGCTTTGGAAGCAGTAGCTGTTTGATCAAGCTGGATTCAGTGGAGGTAGGTTGAGTGGGAGAAGTTTGGGATACGAGTTGGAGAGGAGGTGGCGGCGGCGGCTGTTGCCGTATCGTGGACAGTGTGTGGCTGACAGCTTGATTGGACTGGACCTGGGTATTTGAGTGAGAGGCAGCAGGTGAGCAGGGACTGGAAGCAGCTCCGGGCTGCCCTGCTATCTGGACAGTCTGGGCACCGGGAATGGAGGAGGGGTTGGCAAGAACGATCTGGTGTATGGCCGGGGTGTAGGCTGCATTCTGCTGGGGATTGGGACTGACTATTACTACGCTCTGTTGAGGCTGAGGCTGCTGGTTGGGAGGGGCTAATGTGGCTGTTGGCCCACCTGACTGGTTTGGTGCTGGTTTGGGAGCAATATTTTGAAATGTTACGCGAGAACCTTGGGAGTTGGCCACACCCGTTATCCCGATGGCTTGGCTGCCTCCCACCTGGATGGAAGGGGGTACTGAAACCGCAGCAGTACACTGGGGGTCAACCTGGGGTGTTCCACCCTGAGGCCCAGAGACGGAGAGGGTTTGAGGCAGAGGTGGTTGCTGGGTGACCTGGGAGCACACACCTTGTACCCGGGCGGTGAGGATGTGGCCTTGTGGTACTGGCTGAAATAGTGTGACGGGAGTCCCAGTGGGGAGCATGGGAGAGTGCTGCTGCTGAGGCACGGGAGGGGGCGCCGGGTTCTGTGGGCTGTGATTCTGGGCGGCCGCAGCGGACGTTGTGATCTGTACCCCCGGAGCTGTTCGAACCAGGGTCGGGGGTAACTGTGGCGACGCCTGTGGGGGACCAGGGTGACGGGAAACAGTTGGGTGGTTTACACGAGAACTTTCCTGTGCGGACGAGGCCATGGGTGGGGCCCCCGGGGGCCGCACAAACTGTGGTCCAGGATTAGGATGTCCCGGCGGTAACCCTGGTAACACCACAAGAGAAATATTTATTAATATATAGATTAATACAATGTTTTAGAAACTTCTGTGTAGAGTAGTGACATCTTCTACAAACAAGCTTGCCATTAAAATTCCATCTCCCAGTAGTGAAATATGTATAATATTGGTAAATGTCAGTTATCAGCCGCAACAGCAATATTAATATCAAATATTTATATCAGCACAAATTTTCATATCGGTGCATTTCTAGTTACAGTGTCCTTCCACACAAAGCCTTTTGCTTGCAGACCAAAATGTTCATCTGGCCAGAGCGCCTGCTTCCAAGAAAACAAAAACCAGAGGTACCTGGTGGTGGAGCTTGAGGATCTCCAGGTGCTTCGTGTCGAGCTACAGGAGGTGGAGGAGCTGCGGCCGGGTTCTGGTGTTGCTGCTGGGTTTGCTGGTAGTACAGCTGGATGGGGAGAGGGATCGCTCTTCGCCTTATTCCCACCAGGAGGATCTGAGGCGGGTTGCTGGCTTTTGCCTCCTCTTGCCGCCTCATAGTGTGGTTGGGAAACACCGTTCTGTGCAGAAGAGAAACCTTGTGATTCTACATATATAGGCCCAATTTATATACTGATCTTGCCCCAGCAACTAAACTAACTTGATGGAGTCGTGTGCGCTCTGTACCTACCGCAGGCATTTTAGGAAGCCGGTGGAGTTCAAGATGTTGCTGCGTCCCATTTTGCTGCAGGTAGCCAGGTACTCAGAGTACATTTCTGATCGTGAAACCGAGCCCTCGGGGTTCGTCTCAAAGTGTGCGTTCAGCCTGTTAGATAGAAACCAATCAATAGGTTTTAAAGTTACCACAAAATAGAAAAAAAAGTATTTTTACTTACAAAGATCAACATAGATGTAAAAAGCCAAATCTCACCATTGCAGCGTAAACTTCTCCCCATCTAGTTCGACGATACCAGGTGGTGGTGGCACGTTGGATTGAACAGGGACTCTTGTTACTAAGGAGACATTATGAAAGCATTACAAACTGTTTGCCACAAATTTCATTCACAATACAACTGTAGTGCTACATAGATACCCACTAGATGTCAGCAAACTAATGAAGAACCATGTACACAAGTCAGGAGTCTCTTAATTATTGTTATTCACTTTTGTTCAAAACTGGCTGGTTTTGACTGATTGAAGGAAAACAATGGCAACAGCATTTTTTTGTAACAATGACAGTTCTGAGGAACTTTGGAAGAGTAATTTACGCATATGTACAGAGCAGGAAGTTCAAGACCTTGAGCTTTTTTCTGTCACTTCAATGTATTTTAGTGATAGTTTGACACAAGGTGAAGCAAAATTGTGAAGTGGAAGTTTTTAAATTTCTTGCACAATTAAAATCCAAGAAATGTGGTTTGCATTTCTATTTCAAGACTTGCAACAGATTTAAATTCGATTTAGGTCCAGACTTTGGCTGAGTCCTTTCCAACACATGAATATGCTCTGGTTTTCACTATTCCACTGTAGCTTTGATTTTATGGTTTTGGGCGTCGTCTTTCTGGAAGGTGAGGAATCATTCTTTTCCAACTTTCAGAGATTTTTTTCCTAACGTCTACCAGTCTAACAGAGTAAAAGGAAGTTAAAAAGCCCGAAGCGTCTCTGCGGAGCCCTTACCCGGAGCCGTCGCCCCCTGCACGGCTGCAGGTACCTGCTCCACCAGCTGTGGTCGGACCTCGGCGGCCTGCTCGGCGTTGGCCTGGTGCTCGATCAACCGCACTGCCGTCAGGGCGTCGGGCCCGAATGTGTGGAGGTCTACCGACACCAACCGCACCAACAAGTCTGAGCCGGGACAAGGAAGACAAAGCAGACTCGACGGTGAACTGAAACTGAAACGTACTGCTACAGCATAGTGCTGTGAAGAAATCGAATGTTTCAAACTAATTTTAGATTAGACAAAGCAAAACTTCTGTTTTTCAAACATTTATCAGGGGGAAATCTCTTTAACAGAGACTTTCAGTGAACTTGTACCTATGCTGTGGTCAACCGAGGCAATCTTGCTGCAGGGAATCTCTCCCAGTTGGGCCAGCAGGTACAGAACCTCCAAAGAGGCCATGAGAAGCATGAGGTCCGGCAGAGTGAGGAGCATGATCACCTCCCTGTATGACTCCTGGTCCACATACTCGCAGATCAACACGCCGTTATCATCCGCTTTGCTCAGGTTACCCAGGATCTCCATAGCTACGCAGAAACACAGAGACTTTTTAGAAACTCTCAAAACCGCAGGTGTTTCCTGCCAACACTTTTACTAAACTCACCTCTCATTTTGAGGAACCTGTCCCTGGACATCAAGCATTTGGTGATGGTGTGAAAGATCAGGTGAGTCGTCCGAAAATCGACAGGGTCAAGCTGGAGCTAAGAGATAAAACAAAAAAAAAAAGACAAGTCTTTATTTTTTCATAGAAACATGAATGTTGAGCACACAAACTGAGGACTTCGTCTGGTTGATCTGTAGTTGATACACAAACTGATGACCCACCTCAGCAGCCACGTTGCCCAGCGTGTCGAGTCCGAGCTGCCGGAGTGAGATGAGGTTACAGTGGGCGCAGAGCAAAAGGAAGCGCAGGCACGTTCGGTTGGCCGCCAGCAGCTTGACGTTGGCCTCCTCGAAGGAGAGGTTTCGCAGGATGACGGCAACCTGCAGCACCCGCTGGGCCTCCATGTCACTGGTGCCTGGGTTCCGCGGCGGGTGGAAGAGACTCTGCCAGTGGTCCTCCATGGACGTACCATCTGTGGTCAGAGCAGGAGGTGCGGGGGTCGGTCAGACTACGCCAAGAGGATGGACTGTAGGACTTAAAATCTAGTTTTAGGACTAGATTTAATGAGAAATTGTAGATTTGCAATTTGTCTGGTCCTAACTAGTTTGAATCTCAAAAATCCAGTCTTTTCACACTCAATGAATGCACCATTCCTAAATTCTGATGTCACACTAAAATCAAAACTCTTCAGCGTGGAAGTTGTTACTGAATGAAGTCTCAGTATTTTATGGCATCACCATTTACCATTGAAAATGAATTCAGAGAAATAGATCCAAGAAAAAAAAAAAAAAAACAAATGAAAGAAGAAAAAAAAACAGCTTACATTCTATAACATTTTTACGACAGAGTATTAGGGTCATGCTAAGAATAGAAAACTCAACACTAAAAGAGCAGTCATAATACAAGTCTGACTTCATTCTCATTACTACAACTTCTCGTCATATTATTCCAACTTTAATCTCCTAACACAATGACTACTCCCTGCAGGTTCATTCCTGTGATATTCTGACTATTTTTATTCATTCATTCACTGAATGAAGTCTTCCTGGGGATTTTTCATTCTTTGAAAGGATAATTTTACAATCATTCATCAAAGATATCTCCAACTTCTTGTTGTGGTCTTGTTTAAAACTCATGGAAATTATATTTATTGAGATGATACTGATGATAAAAAGTCTGAACACTCCAGAAAATAAAAGCTGATGGTGGTTTTAGAAATGCCAACTGTTCAAACTAAGCTAATTGCTAATATATAATGCTAAATGTAAATTGCTAGTTTCTATTTGCTTTAAAAACCCAATTTAAGTACCTATCCTTCAATATAAAACACCTTTTACTAGTCACAGGTTTTGTGTACAAATATTCTAAATGCAGGCGACTTATGGAACATGATAATCTTTATTTCGAGACAAAAAAGTAGTCCATGCCATAAATTAAAAAAAATTGATATTTACATTATTTTTAAAGATAAATTATGATTTAGTTGTAGATTGGAAATTGGTCACACAACTCTGATCCAAAATGTTTTACCTTGTGCTGAACTGCTCTTGTCCCAGATCAGCTCTCGGACCTCGGCGTCCTCCACCACCTCCTTCCAGAACTGTGAAGGAACAACATGCCGTCAAAACACTAAGCTAAGGATCGACGACCCAGTCCGTAGTGAGATCAGCTACAAAGTGGGACTACAAACAAAACGATGATCAGGGAAATGAGTCGGCATTACTCACTGTCTGACCAACATAAAAAAAACAAAAACAAAATGTGGCACATAATTAAAACCAGCAGCAGACTGAAGGTCTTCATCATAAACAACAGGAACAGATTCACCACAACGCAGTAGGTCATTTTTCCCACTTCATCCAAATCTAGCTTTTCCTATACAGCAGATCGTAGACATAAGGTGAGATTACTGATTCAAACCAGACGAATGCTCATTTAAACTGATTTTACCCATCAATACTTAATTCTTTTGGAGCATTAAAAACCTGCACATCCTCGTTTACTAATGGCCTAATAAATCTTCTCACTTTCAGTAATAAACAAAATAAGAGCACCTTATTCCAGATGTTTGATAGCTGCTCAAGTAAAAAAAAAAGAAAAAAGAATTTGAACATTAGTGTAGCGCGCTAGCTTAACTGTTGATGGAAATTTGAGTAATCTGATTTTTATTTATTAGATGTTCAAACTTAAAAACCAGCTTTATAGGAGGTGAGAGTAAACTTTACCCTAACAAAGTCCCGCGAGGTTTTCTCCTTCCAGTCTGTCCCAAACACTGCAGAGAAGCTGCCTAGAGCTGGAAAAGAACATAAAAAAGTTAGAGGGAGAGCCAAGGCTCAGCTTAGTTACTGGTATCTAAATTTGATTTAGGTCCAGACATATTCTCCCTTCAAAGGCTCTACAACTCCCCCTTGACTAGAGAACTTTGGAGGTGCTAAAAAGAGATCAACATTCATAGGAAAACAAAGAAGAGGGAGAAGAAGGCAGCTGGGTGGTGTTCCTTCAGGATACACAACATCTAAATTAGTCATTTTCTTTACTGATATAATCCCAAACGGTAAAGCAAACTACTGCGATCTAATGAAAGTTGTGTGTGGAGGGCTTACAGTCGTCGAAGACGCCGGTGTGGGCCAGCAGCAGCGTGACCAGCTTGGGGTCCTTGTCCAGCTGCATGGCGTGCTTACTCTCATTGGAGAGCAGCGTGCAAACGTTAACGGCAAAGTCCACTTCGTTGGGTAGGCCCGAGAGCAGCGAGAGCACCAGTTTGTTGTAGTCGCACGGCTGGGTGAAGTCCGTAGACAGCCCATAACTTTGGCGGAGATAGTCTGGAAGAAAAAGAAAGGAAAGAAGAACATGCATCAGGCTACATGGAAGAGCAATGAAGAACTGAAGATCAAAGTCTGGAAATACATACTGTCCTCTGTTTTAAAAGTGTTCAATCTACCGAGCTGCTCATAATCTAAACCCACATTTTTACAGTGAGACGTCCTCACCGTGTTATCATTTAAGAAATCTCAAATAGAGATGATCCAGTGTTACAAAGCGCAATCTGTCAACAAATGTGAGAGTCTTCCCTCTAATCCTGCTTGATTTTCCTCAATCCTTCTGTGTGTCTGTGTGTGTGTGTCACTTTTTCCAGACAACGGCTCCTTCAGTTTGGTGCAGGGTCTTAACTACTGTATTTCCTGCCCTAAAATGTTTTGTGCTCACAGATATCACACAGGTCAGTTTCTCCTACATTAGCAACAGATATGATACAACTTCAGTCTGGGAGAAACCGCTGCATTTCATTACTTCCACAGCCTTATCTCTAAAGACAACCTTCCTCTGGGGTTTTATCTTCAAAAAATAAAACATAAATAAAATAAAATATCAGCTTTTTTTAGTCAGCTTAGCTCAGAAAACCTTCCAGCAGCAATCAGGTTTTGTAGACCGCATTTGCAGAACCAAGCATCATGTAAGCCGCTAAAAAACACAATTTACAAGGTTTGCAGAAAGATCTGTAAACATCTCCTGGGAGACATAAAACTACAAATAGGTCTTTACACAAATCGCAGCAGTTAAATGAATACTTCACAAACTTTGTAGAGCATGAGGAACTTATTGTCGCCTGAAGGGAATGAAAATACCCACTGGCCAATGTTCAGTTTCCATGGTAACCGGCAGCTACACTGGATTATGGTAGTAGACTACTACTAATCGCTTTTATCAAAAATGATGCACACGTGACAATAGTGATGTAGCCGACTCAGCGCGTTGTACATCAAGAGGCAGTTGCTATAGAGATGGCCATAAAGACATCAAACTGCAAAAATAAAGATGATTTTGAAAAACATAACTTTGCCATCTAATTGTTGACCATTTCAAATGACAGTACTGACCGCAATAAACCCTCATTTGATCGTAACTTTTCTTCTAAAAAACAACTCATACAGCTAGGAAAGGCGAAATCAGATATGGAGTTCCCCAAGGCTCAGTGCTAGGACCACAGCTTTTTGTTTTGTACTTCAAAGATTTGTGAAGTCTATAAAATGTCACAATTAATCCAAAGATGATAAAAATTTGTTCTTGAAATGATTTTAAAGCCATTATAGAAACTATGGTATGTCAAATATAATGAGCGGTTTCAATACAATAAATCTTCAATAAGCTGGGATGAAAATGTATGATTTTTGGTAACGGAGCAATAGATAATCTTCTAATAGGAAAAAGTACATAAAGTTAAATTTTTAGGGGCTGTAGTTGATCACAAACTCAACTGGAAATCTCATAAAATACATAAAATGTTTTAAAACTATCAAAACTAAAGGTGTTACATGATTCATTCATTGCTACATCTCTGACACTGTATGGATGTATGGGGTCACATATATAAAACCCAACTTTAAGTTCGTGACACAAAAGGAGGTGATAATTTTATATAAAGTGAATGCTAGAGAACATGCAAATAAAGTGGTTTATTCAGTCAAATATCTTGAAACGAGACTTGGTTAATTAAAAAATGCTGTTATATTTAAAGCTAAAAAGAGGTTATTGATAATTTACAAAAGTTCTTTGTTTTGAGCTCAAGGCATAAAAACAACAGAAGGAAATATGAATTAAAATGTTTTTAAACTGACGTGCATTTCAGTGCATGTAGTAAAACTATGGAACAGTTTGGATGAGTGAGTGGAAACAAAACGGTCTAAAATAAATGCATTCAAAGCAATTTTATTTGCAAATTATATTGTTAATTTAATGCATATGGCCAAGAAAATATATTTTATAACTGGTGTTGAAAGAGAATACATTATGAATTAATGATGAAGTTTGAATAAAGTTTTGCTCCATTTTCGTCAGTTAATTATCCATCTGTGTGGCTGCTGAATGGTTTAAAGCTTTAAAGACTAAAGCTGCTGGTCTAATAATCAGAACAATGTGCTATAGTGAAAACTATGACTAGCTTGTGTTTGTGCATTTTCAATAAACTGCATGTCCCACAGCGGTCGTGTTTTGGAGTCAATTAGCTGAGCAGAAGCAAAAGAAAGAAAGAATGAAAGAAAAAAAGAAAAGATGAAAGAAAGAAAAGAAGAAACAAAGAAACAAAGAAAGAGAAAGAAAAAAAAAGAAAAAGAAAGAAAGGGAGAAAAAAAAGAGGCTGAGACTAATCTGAACCGAGGTGGAAGGAAAACCAACAACAAGTGCGTCCTTCTTCCCTTCATCAATAACCGCTGTCAGGAAAGTCAATTATCTGAGAGAGCAGCCCCACCGGCCGACACTACAGCCCTGTGTGGCGACGGGACGGCTCGCATTCACAGAGCCGGAGCCCAGATAAGGAACACAGAGCCACCGGCTTCAGTGGACTCCACACTGACATCCAGTTTTAAATCCTCTGAGCTGGTTTTTCCTCATGAAAACAGTTGCACTCCTGCTGGAGAAAACGGACACTTGATGCATTCATGTGGTGAGGGAAGAGGTTAGGGAGGGTATCCTGATAACCTTGGTGAAAACACAGCAGTGCAGTGAACAGAACTGAATGAATCAGTGCTGGAAAAGTGAACAAACAGGAGAATAGAATGTTTTTACTTAACAATCCTGACTTTCATTATTGGAATGATGAAAGCATTCCTTAGGCAAATTAAAATGGTTTGTGTGTGCTGCTAAAATGACACCACAGACCCATTTGTGTGTTATTCAGACTGCTAATGCAAAAAAGCAGCATTTATTTTAAATGACAATTCTAACAGTACTGACGTAGAAGTACGCCCTTGTTGCAGCCAAACAGATTCAGAGCTAATTACAGTGCATTTCTATGATGTTATGAAGTGCAGAGTGGCACCAACAACTGGTCAATCAAATGACCAGCAGCTGAAATCAGCTTAACGCCAGTCAATCAGAAAGCGCGGATTCTCTGCCTGCTTTCTGAGGGGAAATTACAGAGGGGAATCCCAAACAGCTGAAACGGCGCAACGCTTAGCCTGGCGGTGGGGCTAGCAAAGCATGGCGCCCGCCATGCTTATAATACACTGGGGGTAACCCTGCAGTCTGTCATCTTTCATTGGACTAGAGAACAACCCTAGCCTGAGTCAAAAACTCCAAAAACCCTGATCCGATTCAGATTCATGAACGCAACACTCCAAAGTGTTACCAGGCAATACTGTTTGGTGTGATTTCATCACTTTCCCAGGTCTAAAAATGAGGCGTTTGTCACAAGATATCAACTTATGAATTGAGTCTGACTTCAGTTGTGTTGCCTTTAGTGGAGCATGCTGTAGTTGGAAATGTTGGCAAAGATCTAGAGTTACATTAATGATCTACATTGTTTTAAGACCGTTTTTGGACCAAAACTGCAACATCTGTTACATTTTCACTGCACCGTGTCAAATGAACCAAACCCTTTGAAAACTAAATAATTCAAGCCTTATTAAATGAGTCTTTACTTCACAGCCACTATGGGACAGTTTACAGAAGATTGTGATTATTTTTTACCTTATTTTCCAATTATTCATTTAAAATCTGGAATAGTTTTTTGTGTCATTGCTAATTAATTTGGGTCATTTGCTCTTTAATGACAGATTTACATCTGTGACTTTCTGTATATTAGTTATAAAAAGGGGGGGGGGGGCTGTAAATCAAATCTGGGCTGGACAAATTTCCAAATCCACTTCAAAGCTCAAAAATGACATTTATGCATCTTTTCCTACAGTAAAAATTAGCACACTGCAATTAAAGAAAGCTCCTCTGGGATCGGCGAGTGTATTAAAAATCATTTCAGAGCAGATTATCCGGAAATTAAAAATACTGAAGCTTAGACAGTTTATGCTGAGGGGACAACATTTCAAAACACATCTGATTAAAAGAACCAAGAACAGAGCTTTGATGTTTTCTAAATTAAATGAATAATAATAAAAAAAAATTGACATGAGATGAGAGCGTCTGAGCCGTAGTTATGGAGTTACAGCAAACGGGAGTCTCCCATTCAGACGGCAATGGGGGCTGCTGGGGCTCAGGAGGACAGTGAGGAAATGACAGACAGGGGGCGCTCTGCTTACCTGATACAACGTGCTGCTGGTAGTTGTAGGAGCTGGGGATTGCACCGACTGGAAGGAAGGCTTTGGGATTCCCCGGCTGCGCCTCTTCATCGTCCTCGCCAAAGTGGTGAACCTTCTCGTACTTCTCCAGGTATCTGTGTCAGAGGAAAAGAGGTAATTGAAACACTTTCTATTTAAGGAAATGTAATAATATGCAGAATAGGAATGCATGGTTAATCCTAGTTTCTTTATGGTTGTCTCTGCTTTGCCCTAAAAGTGCAATATGCGTTTTCTCTCCAAATAGTGCCTTTCTATAGCAAGTAACTGTTTACAGTTACTATAAAAACGCTGTAGACATCTTAAATGTGGCTTAAAAATTATGACTTTGGGATTTAACACCTTGAAACAGCGACCGTCTATTTAAGAAGCTTCTGCTCTTTCTGCAGCTTCAGGAAGTCAACACGGCTCCTCTATTAACCCTTTAACAAAGTTTCCACCAGTTTCGCACTCTGAAGTGGCTCCTATATTGAGCTCAGCAGATGCGCAGCTCCAACAGGTGTTTGCCAATTGCTGCTGGCTAGTCTGAAGGAGCGGAGTGGTTAAGTCACAGGGGAGGAGAAACTTTGAAACTGCACCTCGAAGGCAACTGCACCTCGAAGGCAGCGCTAGGTCCAGCCAGGCATTTTGCACAGCTGAAACATTCAAACATGCATAAATGAGTCACGGCAACACTCAAGATATGATTTTGATGACTATACAATGTATTAAAAAAAAAAAAAAAAAAAAAGTAAATTTTATGTAATAGTGTCTGTCAACAGTCTCTGTTGAAATATTAGCTCAGCTCTTATTTTGAGAATCGGTAGCAGCAGCTCCCTCCCTTCAGATTGCGCAGTCTGAGCCTGATTCACATGCTTCTTGTTTCAACCCTGAGTAGCTGCTGGACCCCAAAGAAGTTTCTCTTTTAGTTCTGATAGCAACTGAAAGCTGCTTGTAAAGAAAAATGTGCAACTTCCCAATGCAAATTAAATTTATTCAATTAAAAAAAACATTCAAACAAGAACAACTTAAAATGCTCAACTAAAAGTTTTTATTTTATTTTAAATTTAACAAAACAACTGGCACGCAGGATTTCCAAACATTCTGGCTGCGTTCCTGACAAATCTCAGCCCGTTCCTCAAGGGAAGACCTCTCCAATTTACCAACATCCATGAGCAACAACTGCCTTTAGAAAACATCGACAGCTTTACAACACTGTTCAAGTCAGGCAACTTTGACAACCACTTCAGTATCTTCCATGACTTCTTCTGAAACTACAGGTCTTCTGCAGTCAGTCGACGGTTTTGATCTACCTTCTCAAGAATCTAATTCTAATTATCAATTAAAGTTTATTAGATTAAAATTAGTTCCAATTCATTAGTAACATTTGCTTAAACCTTGCTTTAAGCAAATGTAGTGTGGTCGCTGGTCATCTTTAAGCAGAGTCAGTTGATACAGAAACAAAGATGGCGGGGTCATAATGTAACCTGAAAGAGAAACTGCCCAAACAGAATCCAGTGAGGAATGCAAAATTAAATTTATGCGGTTCCGTTTTGAAACAAACACTTGACAAGCTAGTTATCACCTTAACAGTGCTGCATGGCAGAGCAGCATCAGCTTGTCAACCAAATATTACAGATTTGCTACAAAAGCAACAATAGGTCAGAAAAGGCCTATTTTTTTATTCAACAAGTAATTTGTTAAATTTTATGAGCATGTTTAAGCTTAATGCAGTCTTAAAAAACACTACTTTCAAGTAAGAATTTAACACAAAATAATGTTAAAATTTTGTATCTTTTTAATACAGTACATAGTAACCATCTATGCTATGGCCTTTTAAATAGAAGAGAAAGAAGAGAAAAACTCTTTAAGGTCATCACTGCTTATAAATTAATTTAATTATACGACAAGATCAATCAACTTTAGATTAACTTGATTGTTAACTTGCATCCCGACTTGTAACAGACATTCAATATCTGATTAAAAACTCACAAAAATTGGCCCCAATTTCTTTAATTTTGGGTGAAACATACATATGAAACCAATCTCATCTGTTCTGCAAAGATCTGAAAATCAGCCAATGTCTCCTTTCGCTCTGCTGTGAAAGAAGGCTGATTAATCGACCCGCCTGCCAGGTCACTGCTGCCAACTCGTTTTTTTAGACAAAAAAGTAATACATCTAATATGGGCCTTTTGAACAACCTAAAAACATGTCACCAAGAAATTCAACTTCAGCCCTAGCTTCCAGAAATAGTTCTGAATTAAATGTATGAAACCGATGCATGTAAATAACCTGGACATCATTTCAAACTCCGACCAGCAGAAGCCAAGCCAACATTTTCTAATCCAGCTAATAAACAACCAGAGTTGGATTCTACATAACCAAACGCATGACTTCACCACCAACCAGCATCGGGTAGAACATCAAGCAAGATTCAAGAACTTAACAGTCGAAGTTGAAGAACCATACTGTCCAAGACCACCTAAAGAAGTTCTCTCCTCATCCTTCCCCAGGTGTTCTGATGCTCCATCTGGTTCTATTCCCAGATCCCTGCTGCTGCCAAACAAACTGATCACATCTCTGCTTTTAATGCAGTCTGGTCTCATTCTGCTGGTTCAACAGGCAGCTGCTGCTCCTGAAAGCCAGGCTGGGATTCTCTTCAACAGAACCACCAAAGTCGCAGATCTCTGTGACATTCGCACAAGAATGTGACCGTTTCGGTCACATTCACTGTGACCGAAACGCTGAAAAGGCCGGAAATAAAGAAGAGTTCCCTTTTGGCGAGAGGAAAACGTTTCTCCAAGAAGATCATGCGATTCGATAAATACCTGGTAGCGATGAACACACACACACACACACACACACACAAAAATAAAAAACCCTGGGCAGTGTGGCAGTGAATCACAGAACGGGTGCCTGCCTCTGAATTAGGCCCCCACTTGTTCACCGAGGTAATCCCCCGCTCGGCACGCCGGACTATAAATACACTCTGCCATCATTTAAAAAGAGAGGGAGAAAGAAGGAGAGGAGGGAGGGGGAGAGATAGGGCTGACTGCATCGTCATCAACCGCTGTCTGAGATAAAAAGCAGGGTGGGGGACAGGATGGGGGAGTGGGAGGGCTGTTGAGTGCAGCTGCACGTGACAGCACTTCCCCTTCTCTTCTCCCCTACACGCATGAAGAGAGCAGCAGCCTCCTCCTGCGGGAGAGACGTCTACCAACCGACAGAGAGCACAAACCGCCAGCGTTTTGCATGAATTTCACTACAACCGTTCAGGAGCGAGAGAGAGAGATGGAGCTGCACCAACGTTCCCTCCAGCCGATGCAGAGCGTGATACTGCCCCTGTCAGGGCCGTTACTTACACACATCTGGATCGCAGAGGAAGAGGAATCCTCTGGCTTTAATTCCTGAATGCCAACAGCCCAGATGCCCTCACTGCGAAATATAGAGATGTAGAAAAAGAGCGGTTTGCCCCCTGCTGGACATGGATGCAGACCACTGGTGTATGTTTTCAAGCAGAGTCAAGAAAGTGTTCAAAGAACCATCTTTTAACAAGGTAGAGTCACACTGGAGAGAGACAGAGATGCAGCGATCCACTATCAGTATCTGTACAGATATTGAAAAGAATTGTAGATCATTTATGAGTGACAATGTGCCCGATCCATAAGAGCAGGTCTATTCAGTAAATTCTGTGCTGTGTGCTCTGACGACATCATGCTTTAGTATTTATTTTACATCTTCTCAGAATTTCTAAGTGCACTTTCTGAACCATTTCAAAGGTTTGTTGTTGTTCATTTTTTAGATGTTTGACCAAAATAGTCCACCTGTTGTTTTTGGCAGTAGATGCATATCCATGACAAATGTGCGAAAGACGTTGTCAATATTGTGCTAATGTTGTTAAAAATTAAAAAAAAAACCCTAATTTTCAACTACTCTGTTTCCATTAAATAAGAAACAAAATTAAAATTACATGAATAAGTTTGTTCATACAATATGCCAATAAGAAACATGCCACACCATCACCCTCCTAACACTTCCTGTTGTCGTCTTTTCCACCAATAGTATCATCTGGTTGGTGATCACGTGACTCGTTTGATGGAAAAAAGTTTGTTAAAGTTCTGTGAAATAAACCAATTTTCACAGGGCTGAAAAACCCACTCATCACTTAAATAAAAAAGTGTTTTTTCTAACTTGATGTTGCCATTAGACAAATTAATGTTCACAGTTCCAATCTGTACAATTATATGGTCAATGGAAATGCAGCTATTCTAAATGTATTCAACATCAGCTGTTCTACTTCCAACTGCACTGACTGAACAAATTAAAGTTGTTTTTATGTGTTTGACGAAGCTCTTGGTGTATTCAAGTGTGCCGAGTCATCAAATATATTGTATTTCAGTACATTTGTGTCTGTTTTTGAAAAAAAAAAAATCAATTCATTTGTTTTTCTCCATCTGTATTGACTGATACTAAACCTCAGATATTGGTATTAGAAGTGAAGAAATTGGACCGGCGTATCCTTGGAGATTAGATCAAGCTCTGAGAATTTGTAGTTGAATTCCAAGAATAAAAGTCGTAATATTAGCAGAATGAACAAGCAAGACCAGAAAAATATCTTAAAATTAACAGAAAAGCATTCTAAAGAGAAAAAAACGCTTCTAGAGTTCTAAAGCTTTGACAAATATATCCAAAAAGTCCAGATAAAAGGAAGCTGGAAAACACACTGGTCAAACAACATGGCAGCAGAAACATCACTCTGAACTGTGGAAACCGAAGGAGTTGAGGGTGAGGAAAAAACATTTCCAAAAAATTCAAAAATCTAAAGTGATCAAATCAATTTATCACCCCAGTATGATGTAGCAAGTCTTCCATAAAGGTCAGATTATGGACAGCACAAACAAGAGATGGATTAATAACCAAACAGTCACAAAGTCATGCAGATTAGAATGAGCAACCAACACATCCATGTTTTTGGACTTCTACAATCAACATGAAAAAGTGGAACAAAGTTACTGATCCCACGCAGGAGTTTCGTTTTGTTACTTTTTGTTTTTTGCATTAATGTCAAATAAAACTGTTATCTTTTGGGGACTTTCATATGCAACATTACAGATAGCTGAATGTACTTCAGGCGTACTTGTGACGTGATATGGAGGAAAAGTCCTCAAAGAAATGCATATTCTCTGCTGAATTTGGTTTCTAAAAAGAACAAAAACCAAAAAGAAAGTTAAATCTGTCAAAGTCTGAACTGTCCTGCTGACAGTAACCATGTTGCTTATCAAGTGAAGAGACAGGAACTCTGTGTTCACCTGGGAACAGTTTCCAGAGCAAAACCCTGATCTCACAGGAAAAGTTGGACAAATTGTCCCAATGGTGGTTTTCTTATGTCTTGCCATCAGAATTCCAGACAATCTGCAGCACACTGTGTGAAACGTGGAGTAGATGAGAGGAGTGAAAGGTGCATAGAGAGAGCAGAACGGTTTTCTGAAAACAAGCTGCTGGAAGTCATGGAGGAATAAAAGATTTTAGGTCGAAAAAGTTAAAAACTAGTGATGAAATATCAATTACTACAAAGTTTCAAACATCTCCTCCACTCTTTTTAAACACCGACAAAACAGAATGATTTCTGATGCTTTGAACCTAACAGGAATGCACCGGCCTTGACCAATTTCTGCTTTTCATTCAATGCTGAATCCCATTTTTCCACATTACAATTTCTCTTCTGCAGACTATAACAAGTGCTCAGCTCAGGGTTCCTCCAGTGCATTATAAGCCTGGCAGACCACCAGGCTTTACTTGTGCCTCCACCAGGCTAAGCATTGCTTTTTAAATTATTATTTTTTAATATGTCTCTTCAAAATGTTTGCATTTTTTAAGACTTTATAGTTGGTATTCAGGTATTAATCTTCCAATCTTTTAATAACATGATATATCAAGTGATATTTTAAAATTTCCTATCAACTTTTAAAAAAATTTAACTCAAAAACACAATAGACTGCTGGATGAATGACTGCCCTAGAGCCCAACCATAGGTCTTAGCAAGTTTTCTGGGGGGAACCTTACAGCTTAAATCAGACAGCTACACGCAACAAAATGAACCATAATTATTCGATTTCAAAGGATGCACGATATTTCAGCATTAGCCCAGTAGAGAGATATGGATACATGGAGACAGACAAATACTGTAGATGGAAATGGAAAAAGATACAGAGAGATATAGATATAAATATGAACAGAGATAGATATTAGCTATCAACCTTAGCGGCAATATTAATATTGGTCCAATTTTTTCCCTCTAAACTCAAAACAAAAAGTAGATTAAAGAACATCCAGGTTGTTGATACATTTGTGGATGGAAAATAAAGTGGGCATTTTCAGTTTATATGTACTTGAATAAATAAATAAATAAAATAAATACGAAAAAGAAGTTTGAAGTTTTATTTAAAGGTAAAGGACATTCAGTAATGCAGCCATATTCACTTGTTTCCCAGATTATAAGTATTAATTCAGCAGGTGCTAAGCCTACTTTTTATAAAGCCCTCATCTCTGAATCAAATGTGTTTTTTTAATTGTCTGAGGTAACGTTCCAATTTTAAATGTCCCGTTTTCATTACCTGTAAGTGGAAAAATCATCATAATTAAAAGAAATGGCCTTTCAAACATCTTTCTGTGTATAATTAATCTACAAAACGTATTTAACTTTGTGATAAAGTTCCTGAAATAAATTGACTTTTCAATAATATCCTAATTTATTAAAATAGTACATTAAGTATAATCTTATATTTCTGTTGGATTTAAAACTCTTTTAAGACAAACCTATTGTGGCATGTAGGCCTGTGACAAGAAGTTCAACTGGATCAGAAACTGCCCCAGAAATTATTCCGACAAATGACAACATTGTTATTTTGAGACCATTTTCAAGAAATATATTGATAATAGCATAATAATGCAAGTTCGAAGACTGTTTTTTTTTATACTGAGCGTTTATCTGACATAGTAAGGAAAAAAAGAACATTTTATTATGATTCTTCACTGAATAGCGAATCTTAAAAGGATAAAAACTTCTGAATGGAAATGCAATGTTGTCATCAATGGAGGAGGCTGACTGCAGGAAGATTGTTCCATAAAAACAAAAGCACAAGAGGGCACATGGAGGGAGTAAATCTATTGAAGCATAGGATAAAACTTAAAATGTAATAAATATGACTTGTTAATGTCTATTTGTGATTCTGCCTTGCAAAACAGACTGGAATAGATCAAGAGGATTATTGTGGGGTTTTTTTAATAATTGTGAACTAATTTAGTAATTGATTATTCGTTAACTGGAGTATGCACTCAAAAATGGCAATTTGCTAAAAGGACACTCAGCGGTAATTAAGCCTAAACTATACATATATATATATATATATATACATTTTACACTTACAATTAAAAAAAGTGTCTGTAATTATGTTTTACCCAGAAACGTCTCAAGTGGCTAAGGTTTGGCTTCACCAGGTTCAAATTCTTAAAAAAATAAAAAAGGCACATTTTGCAATCCAACTTTTAATTTGTTAATCCAAAAAAATAACCAATAGATTAGTCCTATTCTATTGATATCAAGTCAGGCAACAATATGAAGCTTTTCACATGTTTTTATTTAACATGTAAATGAAAAGTTCACATGTTGAAATTTTTATTTTAGCTGCAGATGCCTCCTCTGCAACAAAATGATCATACGTTCACTAAAGTAATGCTACACTGTTGCATACAATGGTACAGAATTCCAATAAAAAGTTTATTTTCATATTTAAAAATGAATTTAATTGCTTATTTTCATCTTGGTACGCATTTCTGACATTGTATAAAAATTACTGACGTCGTTAAATCAAATATCTGCAGAATGTGAACATTTTGTATTCGATTAATCGATAGAATAACCGATTTCAAAAATAATCGTGATCCCTGCTGCGGATCCTCTGCACACCGGCAGATTAGAGCAGAAATCAATTGTTTTGACACAAAAATCAATTTTGAATCAAATTGTGAGAGTGTAAAAATAATACTCTGCTGTTGTCCCATTGGAGTAAGATGATTCTACTCAGTGGAAGTAACATGAATTATGCCTCTTATTATTGTTATCATTGGTTGTATCTGTGCTGACTACCAGCATCAGAGGGTCGTTTTCAGGCCAGACATTTCTACTCCATCTGGTTCTAAACAAACAGTTGTGTGGTGCAACAAGCATCTGATCTTGATGGGATCAGTGAACTCAGGTGTACATTTGGGCATATTTACCATGTATGGGCTTAACAACATCATGTTACTGTATAAATACTGAGCAGACAGGGTTGGAAAGGGCAAGGCATGCAGAAGACGACTAAAATCAACACCTAGGACCGATATGGAGCGCATCCTTAATATCATAAAGTGCTGGAGCCAGATTGTAGCTGCGCTGTCAGGCATTAGGCAGATCTGCCCATCTGCTTGTTAGCGAGGAAGCTGAGAGAGAAGATTAGGCTATCAGTGGTGGCCCACACTGCTAGAGGGCAGGTCGAATTACAGACGGACCAAAAACACCAAGTCTCCAGAGCCTTCAGATCTTATCGGCGATAACAAGTTTGCTTTACAGTCCGTTAGGAGGAGGAAAAGGGAAGCATATCTGTCACAAAATAAAAACAGAAAATAGTCACCAACTGGACAGTTCTGCAGCCTTAGCTAGGAGCAAAAAAAAAAAAACAGTTGAAGGAAGGCAGATCTAAAGGCTGCTCCAGATGTTTCCAGATGAGCAGGAGAATCCAGCAGCAGAAACAAGAAGCGGGGAAACCGCAGCAGGCCGTGTGAAAATCCACACACACTGAACTCATCCAGGAGGTTCAAGTTCAGCGCTGGATTTCCTTTTTCTTCACACACTCCTCCCTCCAACAAGACTCTTGCGTCCCTAACACTGAATCAGGGACTCACCGATCCACTTTTTTCACTTCTGACATAAATATGAATTTTAGTATCGGCCGATACCGAACAGATACAGAAAAACTGAGCCGAATTCACTTAAAATGCTATTTCTTTTTTCAACACAGACATAAATGTACTCAACTACAAATTTATTTGATAAATCTGCATGAGTAGAGCTCACTTAAATACACCAGTATCATCACAGGCTCAGTCAAACATGGAAAAACAACATATCGTCAATTTGTCCAGTCAGTCCAGTTAGGAATACAAAGGCCAATAGAAAATAAAGAAACTGAAACTGACAAAAACAATAAGTTGACTACTTTGTTAAACATAAAAAAAATAAACTGCAACAAAGTGCCTTTAGTAATTATGAATATACAATAAATAATAAAGCATAGAACTAGACCGCTTAGATCCATCCTTGAAGTACACAGATACCAGATCCAGATTTTTTTTTCAGTATCTCGGCAGATTAATATTGTGATATTTTATTTCTTTTGGGATAAATAAAGTATGAATTTTAATTAAACCAAATTAAAACTAATAGCTTGGAATTTTTGATAAGCAGTCAACTGCAAGATAAATATCAGTGCCCTGCTAATTAACAAGCTAACATGGACTCCTTATATTTGAGTCATTCTACAAACAACGATATTCTGTACAATAAAAATGCTTCTGGTAGTCATTATTTTATACATAAATTTAAACACCAAAAATGAATAAATGTTATGGTACTTTATTTGTATTTGTTACCATTTTTTTAGATATAGACCAATTGGCCAATTTTCCAATAATGAGCAAGTCAAAAATAGTTTTTGGATGTGAAAAAAAGAAACAAAAAAAGCAGTAAAATACTTCAATGTGTTTATATTGTCCTACAAACATCACATCCAGGGTAGATGATGTATGCGAGCTAAGGCGCTAGCTCCAACCAGGCAGGGAAATTAATCTTTACGCAAATAAAAGTTCAGCTCTTTGAATTTGAACCTGTATCGTGTTGAAACACAAGGCACTGACGCACTTTCAGTGCCTTGTGAAAATGAAGCATTTTCAGTGCTTCCTGCTGCATTTTCAAGTGTTCCTTCTAGGTTAGCTTGAAAATGCTGACCTAGAAGGAACACTTATACTGCAAAGAGCTTCAGTTTCTAACAAGCTGTTAACAGTTAGTATTGGATCAAAACATTTACTCAAATTATTAGAATAGTGCCCTACAAAAACTTAAATATGCTTCAGTGTCACTTTAAGCATTCATTCATTGTCTTTGGATTTGTTTCGATTTTATATTAGCTCCCCACTAATGGCAGAAGCTATCTGCTAGTAGCTGGTAGCTCTGTGCTAACGGCGGTAACTCCCTGCTAATGCTGGAAGCTTTCTGCTAACGATGGTTAGCTCTAGTAAACAGTAGCTCACAAGCATCACGTTTGCTAGCTTCAGATATCTTGTGTACGTCATAAGAAAACTTTGAGGTAGTTTCTCTCAACCAGACTCTCGTCAGACTCCGTGACCTTGACTTCTTGTGTGTTTTCCATAGGCCGGTGTCCACTATGATCTACAGCCCAGCATGCTTTGCACAGATAAAGGAAAAAGAAAAAAAAAGGCGACCTTCAAAAGCAAAAAACAATACAGTATACAGTTGAAGTACTTCTGAGTTTGTACGCATCACAAACTACTTCTTTGAGATTATTAGGAAAAATATGTTCAACTAGTAATCAACTCTTGTTGATTTTATTCTATAATCATCAGAAAGGAACATTTACTTATCTAAGATTGATTTGATTTTTTAAGGTTAAAAAAGTTAAACGTATGCTTTGATACATAAATAGAAATAATCTTTAATTCCTTCACTGTGCAGTGAATTTAAAAACTACTCTATCAAGGAACACATTGTTCATCTTATGCATAGCCCCAAGCATTAAAGAAAACCAAAAATCAGTATTAGCCACAACATCTCAGCTCAGTGCATATTTAATTATTTTACAGTTGGCAGCAGCAACTTTAATTAAATAATCTTTGATTCAATTTATGTGGGTAGACAGTAAAGTCATCAGAGTTTTACACCATCGTAAGAATCTCAAAAGGTGCATCCTGCAGAGTTTAACTGTCAAAACACGCACTGCCACAAAGCACAGTTGGTTGAAAATCCCCATCACCAATAAGTGCCTGAAACTTTGCCAGAAATAACAAAAGCACTCAAATCCTAAGAAATAGACTCTTGAGGTAAGTGCACAACTCGTACCAGAATAAAACCAAACGCACAAACTGAACTTTCAAGGAGCTGCAGCTCAACTGAAACTTCCTAGATGTCACTGACTCAGAGGCCATGAGGGCAAACGGAGGTTAAACTGGCGGTTCTAGTCACCTGACTCGGGTACAACACTCTGCAGCTCGGAGGAAACACCAAGAACACCAGGAGCCTTTCTCCTCTCTCATAACTTACTGCAACGGACGCAATTTTGTGTGTGTGTGCAAATGATAGGAAACAATGGCTTGTGTAGAGAATTAAATAATGCGGAATACACAGGAAATATAGGTCAGATGTTGATGCTTTGAAGGGATAATAAAAGGAGGGAAGAAAAACGCAACAAAGTCGTAAGTCGTCTTCCAAACAGTGAAATTCATGATTTACAGATTAATGACATTCTTAGTCCCTCATCTGAAACGTCTCTCTTTTAACATGCACACCTTTTTTCCCCTTAGTCCTGCAAAGGGGCCGGAGGGTTTCGATTCAGTTGAAACAACTCCAAGCGAGTTTGAGCGGGGAAAAAAAAAAGTGTTCCTGGTAATGAGCGTTCGCTTATTCCAGAGCTGCACTCGGATGTCGAATAAGGCAGCAGCAGGAGCTTTGGCACTCCGAACCGCTGAGTGGGAAGTGTTGACCGGAGACGGTCCGATTCATTTGCAACGGGAAGATCTTTGGCCAACAGATGGTCTTTCCTCTACTCAGTCGGCAAACCGAAAAACGCAGTTTTCGTCCGTCGTCATCTGCCCGACTCACAGCTGGACAGCGGTTGCAGGTGGGTATCGGACCGGACGATCAGGGTTAACTTGATGTTAGCAAACATCGGGTTCCGGTAGGAACAAACACGCTCCGCCTGTGTCAGCGGCGGGAACGCTTCCTCAACTCCCATTCCAATAGAAGACAAACGGCAGAACAACTACACTTGCAATGGACGAGCAGCATTCACATGGATGAAACTTCACATTAGACTGGCCTAGTCAACGCCCAGTAACATAACAACATGCATTATTTTTCTTCCCTTTAAATTATGTGCAACTTTGTGCTGATCTATCACATGAAATCTGAATGAGATACATATTTTGTGGTTTCCGTGAGCCAAAAGTATGAATTCTTTTAAGAACTGAACGCAGGGCTGCAGAAATATATAATCACCGTTTCAGTATAGATGAGGACTGCTTAGAATGCCTTAAGTGTGACAAATTCACAATTTGCATGCCGTTTCATGGTTTCTCTCTCCAGGAGATTCTGCCCAAAATGCCAAAGGTCACAGAGTGTCAACAACAGATGAGGAATGAACTATTAATGTATCATAATACCACCAAATCTTTAAACTGCGGTCTGATCTAGAGGCAGACGAGCAAACGGATACTAGAGAGCTTCCAAATAGAGATTAAATCAAAAAAAGTTATAATACTGCCATGCAAACACCTCCAACTCTAATCCAATTACATCCAACTAGGTGCCAGTTGTTGACAGCACACAAACAAGAGGGCCTCCTTTCTTCCACAACCAGTTGGCTGTACAATAACTATGAATGGCTACACAGGTGCAATCTCTGGCGGGCAGGTGGCAGGGATGGGAATAATCGTTGCAACAGAACCACAAATGCCAGCTGCTCCACTTCCAACCCAAACAGCTGCCTGAACCGAAAGACTGCTAAGCAAATGTACTCCAAACATGCTCAGAAATATTAGTTAAAATGCAACCCAAGTCTCGGAGTGAGTCACGAATGCTGCATCATGCTGCTCGCGTCTTTACGTTTGTAAACATTCCGCACATGCTACCTGAACCCGGGGAGGAGAGCAGCTCCTGCTTACCGTAGGTAGTACTGTCGTAAAGCGAATGCTGCGTTGGAGCAACTCCTCGGGAAATTAAACTCTTCTCCAAGTTCTGCCCATTGGTTTTTGTCAGACACCTAAAAATTGAAGAAGAAGGAGGGAAAAAAAAAAGAGGAGCTGGTTAGAAGAAAAAAATAAAAGAGAAAAAAAGAGAAGAACTCAAAGAAAGAGCGGTTACACTGAAAGCAGCAGCTCCTGCCAATATCAGCATCGTTTATCAATAACTTTCTCAAACTTCGTCGAGCAAACTAAAACTAAATAAAACCCAATAAGAAGCGTAGGGTTGCTTAGTCTAAAGTGTCTTTTGTTAAGTAATGCTAAAACATTTTTACAATTTGGGGATTATAGATAATTTAAACCGCCCGAATCTATTTGGGAACGTAAACGTTACAGTTGAAGCTAGCTAGCCACGTTGCTAACAAGCTAACTTTGACTTTTCCCGTTTTTGAAGTTAAAACCGCTCGAGGCCAAACTGTCCAATAAGCTGCCTCGGTGCGGTTCCAAACGCATTCGCTGGCGGCGAGTCGTTTGGTCTTTGGAGTAAAGTGTTTACTGTATCCACCGACACGGGGCCCTCTGACTGAGGCCTACAGGTCTGAGCCCAGCCGTGAAGCCGAAGAAAGATGGCTATGGCGAGAAGCAGAATTCAGGCTTCCCCCCCTCCTCCTCCTCCTCTCCTCCCGGTGTAAACTGTGTGTAAAAGCCGGGAGCGACGCGCCGTGTCCCCCCGCGCGGTGCTCCCCCCCGCCCCCCCCCCCTTCCACCCCCAGGCCGGGCTCCGTGCCGATAATCGATGGTGAACGTGCCCGCTAATTTCGAGTCGCTCCAACTGCACTCTTGACTCCGCGAGCGGTGGGGACTCCTCGATTCAAAACCGCACAACAACACAAGCCACCACATTGCATAGAGATACATGGCAAAACTAGCACAAGGCCAACGTCGACCCACTAACGTCTTTCTGGTTGGGGGGGGGGGGGCGAGGGGGGTCACACTTGTCCCGGGTTATCCGCGCGGAGTTCTGAAGCGGTCCGGCCAGCGGTCCAGTGTGGAGAAATAACACTTTAGGTCCGCACTCACCTTAGCGAATCCACCTAAAGAGACGACTCTGATATAGAGAGCGTTCAGGTCCAGCTCTTTCCCACCCACGATAGGAATCTTCTTGAACGGCGATCTGTTGAGATAACACATGAAATAAATGGACGCATGCCTAAATAACACTTCTGGGTAACTCGCATGTTTGTGCAGTTTGAATTTAAAGTTGTATTTCTCGCGATTAAAAGGCGCCCCAATCTCACCCTCTGCTTTGGTGAAATTGCCGCAGCTCGTCCAGGAAAGCCTGTCCTTTCCTTCGCTGATCTAGGAGATTTTTCCCCGTCGAATTTGCCATTGTTTTTGCACGCAAAAACGCTCGAACCCCACTTCAGTCGCTTCCTAAGACACCAAGGATCCCATACTCCGCCGGCGCTCAGTCATTCGCCGAGCCGAGTGTTTAAAAAGTTAAAGAAATAGCTGGTAGCAAGGAGAGCGGCAGCTCGCTAATAAAGACTGATGCACACAGAGAGCAAACCCGATACAAGCTCGGACTAAGTTCCCTCGAACAGTCCAAAACACGGCCGAATTACCGGTAGATTAGAAGCGCCATGGCCGAAGGTGCTCAATTAGTGCTTTTGGTCGCGGCTGTGTTGGTTTGGAGTGGTTTGACAGTGTGCTACGGACGCGGCTCCGAGGCTATCGCGCACACTGTAGAGCGGCAGAGGACCCAGTTCTCAGACAAAAAGATGTGAAGGCCGCGGAGCCCGGCCTGCCGCGCAGCGCCCTCTGTGGCCTGTGGTGGTACTGCCTCAATGCACGGGCACAGTGACTGCTGGAACAATAGAGACTGTTTTCTTTTTTAGGGACAGTCTGACAATTCCTCTCTCCACCGACTGGAAAACGGGTCAGAAGGTTCTTGGAAGTGTCCCGTGGGGGGGGGGGGATGGAGATGGTACTAATTGAATTACTGCAGCTTCGTGAGCATTTGAATTAGACGCTGTATGGTGGTATTTAGTATTTAGGGGTAAAATGACTTCCATGCTGAGCTAAAGCCAACTTTAAAAAAGTATTCTGAGACACGGTTAACAGCTTTGGCGTTCATTTGAAATCTTCAGTCCAGTTATTAGACACTGCTTATCTCCACTTCGGGGCCAAATTCAGGAGAATATGGGCCCCATGCCCTACCAACAAAAGTTTATTTTATGCAGATAAATTATACTTGATTAATAGCTACATAGGACTGCAGCATTTCATCCAACTTAAAGACAATAAATAATATTATGTTTACAATAAAGATAAGATTTTATATTTTGGGTAATATTAATAATTCATTTTTTGCTGTTGTTTTTCAGAATTAGAGGTTTTACAAATCGCAAAATTGTTGGAAAGGTAAAACGATGCCTTTGTAATATTGCTGTTTTTAAAGAATCCAACTCTGGTTATAGCAGTAGATTTTAGATTATATAGATTAAATACAGTCCAGACTCATTAAGTCAGAAGTTTTGAATGCTAACCTAGCAGTTAGCTAGTCGTAGTATTTACACCATGCTTACAAGTCAGGCCCATATTGTCTGTCACTGTTTCTTTGCTTTTTTTTCTTTTTTAAAAGGCTATTTCGGTGCTCATGCAAAAACTACTTTCAGTTATCTAGCTGAGAAGTCTATCATAGCCTAAGTTGTCCACTAGTTCCCCTCCTTACTTCAAAATAAGAGATTCAAATGTAGGCACAACAGGTTGTCAATCAGAAAACACATATTTGGGGTTTCTTAATGCATCAGTATCATAAGATCTTGTTACAATCCAATGAGGTACACTGTAACATCAAGGTCTTTAAGCCTTGCTCGCATAAAATATATATTTCTTTGGAAACTATTTTAGCATTTATTTCCTTTCTTTAAAAAGGTCTTTGTGTATATGGAATTATTTGTAGGTATATTCTAATAATTTGCGGAATATTCATATATTTTTCGGTTGAGAATATTAAGAATATTTGACAAACATACAGATGAGGAAGCTGAAGTATTTACATGTAATGCTACTTGGCAGATTATTGCACTAGTGCTTGCAAAGCAGCACCATTTGTTTTCCTCAGTGGTTATTGGCTATATCAGCCCAAATAAAGAAGACTATAAATGTTAGCTAGCTTCTATGCTAGGGCCAACCTTTTCCACTGTATGAAGTAATGAAGTAATGCATCTTAAGGTACTTTTGGTGTTTGAACTATTCAAATAAGCGTTATAAGCGTTTTCATAAGGGACTAGAGTGTAGCTAGTTGGGGGTGACTGTTGTCCTTAAACCCAGTTGTTATCCAGTAATCTCCAACTTTTCCATGAAGAACTGTGACTTCAGGTGAGTGTTCACATGGAAACTCCAAAAATCTCACTCATTAGTACAGATATAACACAGCAATAAAACTTGCTGATAGATTTGTCAAGCTATATGTCATGAGTTACGCTAGAAAGAAGAAGAAAGAAGAAAGAGTATGTTTTTTAAAAAAAAAAAAAGTTTTTAAATTGCAGCTATTGAAATGAAATTCTATCAATTATAACGCAATTTCATAAAATCTTGCACTTTAATTCTAGAAATGTGTAAAATACAGTGTTTCTAAAGCATTAATTCAATAATAAAAATAAATAATTAAAAATGTAAGTTATTTTTGGGGCCCCAAAACTTTGCCTGCCCCAGCCTGCTGCCCCTGCTTAAGTACAGCCCTGTCTCCAATACAAATATTTCTCTTTAAAATGTAACACTAATCGTATTTTTTTATTATTATTACTAATCAGAATTTTTATTGAGGCTGGATTTTTTCTGAAAATCTGAATTATTCGGCATATTTATATAAATAGTCTTATGTAAGGTTTTTTGTTTTGTTTTTGTCAAGCTCAGATATATTATTTTCCTATCTGAAATCTGTTGCTGCATACTCTGTCAGCGGTAGTGGCAAACTGCCACTGCCCCTTAGTGACCACCTCAAATCGACTTTATCTCACGAGGGGGACGGTTGAAAATTGCTCCCGATCCCTTTACGCAGCAACTGCCAAGCGAGCGGATATCTTGATGGGGTTACATTCAACCATTACACGTACCCCTTTGCTCAATGAAAAACCTGTCACAAAATGGCGGAGACGCACGTTAGCAGACCCCATTTTGAGGAATTGACACCGTACAACTCAAAAAAGTGCTTGTCGTCCTCGTGCGGTTTTTAAAAGTGCGCTGTTTTCGCCGTTAAACTGCGGCGCGCCGGAGTTCACCTCGCGCCTCTTTGGGCTCCCCACTCTGCAATTCCATTTCTGGGCTAACGGACACGCTCTCGCGCTAGCTAGCTAGCTAGCCTGGTGAATGTTAGCAAAATAACAACCGCACTGCTCTCAGATATCCGTGTTAATCCAATTACTCGTTGAAACCTCACACTAAGGAGAAGGATATCGTCTGTTTTCTTCTATTTTTAGCGAATGGCAGCCACTACAATCAGGAAATAACTGTTCTTGGTAGTTAATCGTCTGGAAGCTAGCTATAGTATCGTCGCTCTCGAGCGTGTTAAATTCCAATCCCTTAACATCATCGCTAATGTTGCTGATAAGGTTACAACAGTCTGTTAGCGACTAAGAAGTATTTTTTTATTCATTAGCTGCTTAGTATTAAACTGTGATATCTATATACATAAGGTATACGCGAAATTGTTTAAAATGTATTAAAATCCCCCAAGCTATGCGCGTGTACTATGAGGCGAGTTAGCTTGTTTACAGCTGTAGAGCGATAACAGGGTTTTGCTGGTAACAGCCTTATTGGATGTTTCGCTAATGGTAGTAATCAATATGTAATGCAGGTCTTAGATGCACGGCACCAATCATGTTAGCATCTGATAAGGATGATAAACGGCTGTTTATTAAAACAGTCAGCTGTTTAAAATCTACAGTATGTTGACTGGTTAAACCTGGGAATATTTTATACTATCTACATTTTTAAACATAGTTTATGTGTCCTGTTTATGAAAAGACATAAGGAAATTTAACTCCTAGTTGGCATTTACACCAACTTAGATGGGGGAAGCTTGGAAAATGCTTTTATTTAGGGAAGTCAAACCTTGACGAAATAATTTTGTACTGTTTAGTGATTCTTTAACACAGTGTATTATCAGCAAAGGCTTTTATTATATTTGAAAACATAAAACAAATTTTGTTCACCAATCACCTATTGGCTCATGTCTTCAGTAACCTCGCCTCTGTTGCCAATGTGACTTTTCAGACAAAATATTCTGCCAAAATCGCAATCGACAGATCGGCATTTTTAAAGATCAGCGAAAAACTGCAATCGGTGCACCACTATTATTGACTCCTGACCAGTTTAGTCATTAATTATTAGAAAATAAATCATGTAATGAAATATTCTATGCTTATTATGTCTCTGTAGGCATCTAAAGTAAAATTGTAATGTTTTTTTGTTAAAATTTTATTTAGACTGCCTAAGGTGGGGTCTTGCTAGAAAAAAGCCATTTTCAGAGAAGTCAGCTCTGAACTAGATGTTTTCAACACCCCCCAAATTCCTCAAAAGCCAGTTCATGATTTGTTAAACCTTTAGTATTCTTATCAAAACACAACAATGTGAGTTCAGTGCTTGTTTTGGTATTCACAACACCTCAGATGTGATCCGGCTCATAAAGGCATGTCAAACCTGCATTGCCGTTTTTTTGTTTCTTAAACTACAAAAAACAAGCAAAAAAAGTATTTTAATGCTATTTTATCTGTCTGAACAGATGATCACTTTTGATCACTCAGTGTATAATGAAAAACATTTTCAGTTCTGATGTGATGTGGTATATCTTGATGCCCAATAACAATTCTTTAAATCATACTTTATCATCTCTAAAGTATTTGTTTTGTTTATGAAGCAAAACCTAGAAACTATGTGCACATATTTGAACTGAACTAGTTCTAATCAAGGGTAGTACAAATCATCATTTGTTTTCATTTTAGCATAATATTCATAATTATACTCCATTTGTATAGTAGGTATTAGATGAACTCCTTTTCCTCCGGTGCTCCGTTCAAGAGATAACAAATGCTGTCAGTGAGCCAATGAACGCATCTCAAGACGGTTGTCCATCACTGCAGAGGTTCTCATCTGAAGTGACGGTCAGGTCTGGCATAAGGTGCAAATGGAGGGGGCAGAAAGCCCAAGTTGTCCCCCAAACACCCAGACACAAGCGGTCAGAACCGCGTCCTTCACCCTCTCCACCTCCAGAGCCTCGACCTGAGCTCACCTACCTGCTGGTAAACAGCGCCATCTTCTGGCCAACATGTTCCATTCGTGTCATGGACTATTTGCCCCAGGAACACATTGTACTTGGACAGAGCAGTTGGGAGATTTTTAAACTCGATACTGTCACGGCTGGAGCGAAGTGCATGCTGGGAATCGGGTTGGAGGAGGCAGCAGGTGGCCGCGAGGGATCCTCTCGCGCGCAGATGGAAGTTATTGTGTGTAGTATTCTGTTCGGTTTTGATGACATCTTGTTGTTTGGCCTACTGACGTTAGTTCAGTACTTTATGTCAACGAATGTTAATTAAACTTTAAATGGACGTGTTATATATATATATATATATATATATATATATTATATATATATTATATATATATTATATATATATATATATATATATATAACACGTCCATTAAAGTTATATATATATATATATATATTTAAAATCTGAGTGTTACATCTGTCCTGTCTTGATATTTATATATATATATATATATATACATATTATATATATATATATATTATTTAAAAATCCTGAGTGTTACATCTGTCCTGTCTTGATATTTTATATAACTAACTTAAACTAGACAAAAACATATTGTGACGCGCAGTAACTTTGCATACAACACAAACTTTATTGAATTATCCATTGAGTCCAGTAGATGGCACTTTCGTTTCATTTTTCACATTTTTTGAGAACATTTAATTTCCCGTCTACATACTGTTCACTGTTAGGAAACAACACATGTTCCAACATTATCATCCTTTTCATATAAAAGGATAAATCATTTTATGACACTGTACAGGAAGAACATTCCTGTATACTGAATATGCAGTGTGTTCCATATGTGTTGGTAACACTGCTAAACGTTGTACCAATATTTTTTTTCTTTTTTTTGTGAAAAAAATGTCATCTTAGTGAACATTTAAGAGGAAAAAATACTTTTTAGGTAGATTTACTCAGTAATGAGGTGGAGTGATCCCACGTATGAGACTTATTTCTTATAAAAGAAATATTTAAACAGGTATTTATTTATTTATTTATTTATTGCCATTCTTCAAGAAAAGAAAACATTTGAATAAATTAAGTTTGATGTGCTCTAATCTAAAACTATGTTATAAAATTGATGCCATGTATGCACATAGGAAAGAACTATAAAAAAAATCATTTTGTCAACAGGAAGTCTTGATTCAGTTTTGTTTTTTGAACTCTCTTCATAACTGATATTAATCTGAATATAGGCTAATATTAAAATGCTTTGTGGTATGTGTACATGTGTATGTTTGTTTTCTTGCTCTTGTTTTATAAAAAAAAAGTGAAACAGTTTATCATTATTTGTTTTTAAACATAAATATAAATATGGGGGAAAGTTGTCCAAACCTTCAAGTAGCAAAGCAGCAACCAGACCATCACACTACTACCACCGTGTTTCAGGTTGCCATAGTCTCACAATTGCAAGGGTGCGACTGAAACCCAAGTCTGACCTACTTCTTCCCTTCAGGACAAAACAGTCATGAACACAATAGTTTGATGTGAATAGAGCCAACCTCCACTGTTTACTTCAAATAGGACGGTGGTTCTTTACATGGCACAGTTTGTGCCTCTGTAGTAATAAAGAGTCCTGCTGGATGTCAAGGCGATCAGTGTGGAAAAAAGGTTGACTAAAAGCAACACTCACAAGTAGAGAATGAACAATAGTGTGTGTGTGTGTGTGTGTGTATGACTGATGTAATGTGACAAACATAATAACAAAAAACAGTTTAACTCACATAACCTTTAATGTGAGCGACAGCCATTTTGATTTTTTTGATTACTTAGTTTTAACTCTTTTAACTCCTATCATGTGGTTGGTTGGCCTTTGCAGCAGTTTAACTGCATAGTCCTGGATAACCGTGTTAGCTCCGCCCACTGACTGTTATGGTACAGAGGAGACAGATTTTAGCAAGAGTTTTCTATTTCTAATACTTTTGGAGACCTAATTTTTCTCTTTTTTTATTCTTTTTTTAAAATTAAGGACAAACAAAAATATGTTTCTCTAACTTTCTTTCTTCTTTTCTTTCTTTCCTTCTTTCTTTCTTTCTTTCTTTCTTCTTTCTTTCTTTCTTTCTTTCTTTCTTTCTTTCTTTCTATCTTTCTTTTATTTTTATTTTTTTACAAACCCCGTAGTAGGTAGTAGTAGTGTCACGTATAAAATAAACGTGGGTCGAGCACTTAAACTGGCTTGTGTTGTATATTTTTATTTGCATAATTATCTATATTATTTATTTAATTGTCTCACGTTCCACAAGAACTGAGTGGATTTCATTTATGTGAATGGGTCTCTATCATCCAATTAAAACAACGCTCAGGTAGGCCAGAGGTCCCGCCCACAGTCAGTCTCTGCGCTCTGATTGGCTGTTTCGAAAGGCGCTCTCCATTAATTACACAGCTGGAGCAACAGAGGGGAGAACGTGAGTAACTCTCGATAATTGAGGCTCCAACCGAAAACTTCCAGTGAGGCAAACGAGCATCCAGTAACTGCGACGCGGCGAAGCGCTGCTAACTCACGGTGCTGCTGGTGAGTTTATTTGACTCTTTTCGATTGAAAAGGATACGGTTGGCGTTGGGAAGATGGGAATTTTCGCCTGTGTGAAAGTTTCCTCGCGAGGAAACGTCGTGGAGACTAATAGCATCTGAATACCGAGAGAGTTGAAGCTAGTAAGTTTGGTTGGTTACATATATGAGCGCGTTTGTCCCACACAAAGTGGAACATTCGATGAGTTTGGCACAGTTGTTGAACTTTTGAAGGGGTCTATCGGGTTTTATTCCAATACATCTGCGACTTGGCTTCCTAACTAACTGACTAGACACTGAAAATGATTCACGTTTAAAGAAAGTTTGCTCTGTTTAAACCTAATTTCCGTCCATAATTTCCCTGCCGTCTCCGTTATCCAGCCTGGCTGTTAGTCCTGACACGTCTTTACTTGCTTGTGTTGAGTCTGAGCCGCTGTCTGAACGTGTGCATATTTATCCCTGGTTGAAAGGCAGCTAGCAAAAAATAAACGGGTAAGAGGATCAGTAGTTTACTAGTACATGTTTAATCTGTTGCCAGTCCCTGCTGAGCTATTCTATGATGATGTGCGATCTGGGATTGTAATCATGGAAGATGTTTTATTTTTTTTTTTTTAAAATCAAAGCCCACTGTGGCTGGCATGTTTCTTCCTGCAGCTGCACTTATGGCTCCAGAACAATGAAGTTGGGCTGTTTTAAATGGATGAAGTGCTGCTGTTGTGTGACAATCCTGGTTTCCTGTTGGAGGAAAGAGGATGAAGTAAGGATCGACAGGTGCTTCCTGCAAAGAGGTTGTCTTCAGGGAAATGCTAGACATGCATTATAATCTAGAGGCTCAGCCTTCATGGTTAGTGTCACATATTGAATGTGAATTTGGTCGTTATATTCTGCTGGGTCACATCCAGAAGTTGCAAGACACTAAGACTACGAGAGACGTCTGAAAGTCTGTTCTGATGTTCACTTACTAATCCGTCTGTCATTGAACCACCCAGACGTCTGTCCCTCATTTGTCCATCCAGATTATTATTCCTTCTCCTGTCTGTCCATCGTCCCACCTTTCATTTATGCTACATCTGTCAGTCCATCCATCAGCCTTCCTCCTTTCAGTTTTTTTTTTTGCAGATTGCATAGTTAGTCTGACCCACTGGGAAACGATCTGCCACAAACCAAAAGCTGATTTCTGTATTTCTTTGATTTGTCATTAAATTCTAAGCTACAGACTCTATGAAGGTTTGAGACTGGAAATGTATGGAAATCCCTGTTTTTGGTGGCCTCTGTGCCTACATGGCACGGGTTTGTTCATTCTTCTGAACTTGTCAAAAGGCCTGCAACTAACGATTAATAATCAAAGTATTCTATAGATTATTTCTTGTGGGATTTAAAAAAAAGGCACATTCTGCATATTTTTCATTTAAACTTATTCAATATATAAATTGTACTAAAACATCAAAATAAATAAATCAATTCCATCTTTTTAAACAGTGGTAGTGAAGGTCACTTTGTTTTTAAATTGCAGCAACACAGCATTCCTTCAGTGAACTCTTCAGCATTTTGTAGCAAATGATGGACCTGTAGCTAAAAAATACCTTCAGCATCAACATGTGAAAAGTTCAGCCCTTCTGCTTGACTTATCAGTGTAGTCGGTTTTTTATCTTTAGTGCAAAATTTATATTTTGGTGGTGTTTTTTATTACTGCTGAGTAATAATGATGATAATCAATTTAATTTATAACGCACTTTTAACAAAAATCTCAGTGCTACACAGAATATGTTACACTTTCACAAAATTGCCTTTTTTGCATCTGTACTCCTGATGATTATTCAATTACTAATAAAGTTCATGATTATTTCAATAAAAGAATGCTATGTTATTGCATTTTAGGCAAAAAAAATATTTAAGAATTAATCAAACATTTGCATATTACTGCATTTCTGATCAAAAAATATATATTTTAGTGGTTAAATGACTGTCATGGGAAAAAATTGCTGTAACAAGAGTCTGGATGAGAAGAAATAAGACATTTATTAAAACCTTGCAAGGTGAGAACAGAAATACAGAGTTAAGGAGGCTGTGCTCTGACCACAGTGGATCTGGCTTCCTTTCATAGGTTCTGGTCAGAGAAGAGAGACTTGATTGGACAATAGGTGTGAATCCCTGATTGTGATGTACCAACCATTCTGTGGAGCCCAACCCCGATGGCCTCGTCCATTTGTCTATTGTTGAGGAACAGAGGTTGTTAATGTATGAAATGCAATCTCAGTTCTGGGTTGAGGAAGCATCACCCTGATTGTCTCCTAGATCACAGACATTCTCTGCTATTGTGTCACACTGTCTATAGGAGAGCAGCTTGGCCAATCTCATGATAAAATCATGCAGATACGATGATCTCATCAGACACAATCACAGGGGGGAGGAGCACATCATAAAGTTTTCCATTACAATGACAAAATCAGCACAATGTCAATTTTTATTTATCTAATTAATGTTCAGAATATTACATTTATTAAAATGATTAATTGCGGCCCAATTTCAAACGGGTCAGTTCTGAATTTACACCGTTAACATCAAAATGTGTCACACAATTTGTACTTTTAAATGTGATAAAGATTTCATTAGATTAATGCAGCGCTGCCACCTGTTTCTGCACACTGTTGGTCAGCTGGTTGAAATGAGGCCACCATGATTAAATGATCACAAGAGTTTGGGCATTTGGATGCATTTCTGTTCACAAATAACATGGTCATACTAGCTTTATCAGACTGATGGATGCACAGCGCTGGCTGCTGACTTTACCTGTATAGCTGCAGAGATCTCGTCTTTAACACATTGCTTTGACAGAATATGGACAGAAACCTGTTGGTTGGAGATAAAACCTGAAATGATGGGTTTTTGAAGAAAACCGAGCCCTGAGAGGAGCTTAGTATCTCTGCACATTATTCCTGGGTTTTCTCTGTAGCAGCAGTATGGAAACTGATAAGAGTTTGTCAGAACAACACGTTCTTAGCTGGTTAAAGAACTTGGAGTTTTCTTGCCTTTTTATGTTTATCAGAAGTTGCTCCGTGTTTCCAAGCGAGGTCCTCCTCCAGATCAGATTCTGTACAGTAAGTCACTGTTTGAGACAAAGCTGCTTCTGGTCGCCTCTTCATAATAAATGAGTAGCAACCTCATTTCCATCAATCTTAATAATCGCCATCTGCTTGATCTTTGGCATCGGGCTTCACATGTAGGACCTCCCAAAGCTCTGCAAAGCTACAACACACATGTACACACACTAACCCTTAATGCATCCCCACCACCATTCTCCTCCTGTGGGCTGAAATCCCAATAAATGAGGGGTAATCCCAGATTTCATTATCATCCCATTGTGTTGGCTGACTGTTGCAGCCCATATGTCCCTGTGTTCAAGTTTAACTCATTAAGTTGTCTTTGTCTCATCTGGTGCTGCTTCGTAAGGCTTCTGTGAATAGTTTCAGCTTGGAGTAAAAATCATATCATCTACAGACTCTCAGATTCTTCAGACAGGAAATCAATAACTATTTGTTCAGTGGCACTTCCAATATTCATCTGACTTTGTCTTTAATCTGATTTGATTTAGCAAAATTGGGTTTATATTCCGGTCTTGTTAAACTGGAATTATGCTACTGAACAATATTTATATTTGTGAAAGCCTGTTAAGTGGTCAGTGAAACCAGCTCTGTTTTCATTGACCATTTAATTGTACAATTTGATATTTTGAAAATAAATTGGCTTAATCACACCAAATCGGAAAAGTTGCCTTTCAATTAAAGTTTTGGAGCTAGGATGAGGTGAGGATTTTTTTTTTTTTTTTTTTTTTTTGTCGTTTCGTTTTGCAAAACTGCATGACGCAATCAACAATCGGATTTTGCTAATGGCACAAAACACAAAGAAGAAAACAACATGAGGTAGAGGATCATGGAGCAGCATGTTGTCTCGAGTGAACAGGCTTATTCACATGATTTTAGTTTAATTTAAAGCACATTTGTCACTGAAACACAGCTACTGTTTAATGCTGTCGGTTTCTGTTTGCCATAGTTGGCAGGCCTGTCACGGTAACAAATTGTCCCAGAAATGGTTGCAACAAACAATAATATTGTTTTGAAACCATTTTCTAGTAATATATTTACAATGGCATATATTACAAGATGCAACTTGTCCATCTCAAAGACCAAAAATTGTTTTAATTTTGTACAGAGCACTGCAATTGGAAGACATTTTAAATATCCAAAATAAAACAGAAAAACTGTACATGGGAAATAAAAACCACATGCCACCAAAAGGGTAATGTCTCTCTGGGATTGATAAAGCATTGTTGAACTTATGAAGTCTCCAAATAATTGGCAATTAAAAATGTAATCAACTGCAACTTTTTATAAATTGACATTTTCTCTCCTGGAATTGTATTTTATTTTTTGAAGGCACTGTGCAGGTCGGCTAAATGACATATGTGCTGTTTCTCCAGTGAATGAGTCATTTGAATGTTTGACTCTGGAACTTTGAGCCGATTCCTGATAGCTGCATGCAAACATTTAATTCAAATATTTCAGCTATTTTCAGGAGCTCCTCTGTTCCCAGAACTAGGACTAACCACCAGTCTCTTCTGTGATGGTGCTTTTTTATATTCTTCAGTTTCTGCTCACTGACCTACAGTTTTCCAAAACAAATTACGGTAAAGGTTAAATCCTCCCTACAAAAGCTCCTACAACTCCTCTAAGGATTTGATTAGATGCAGTTTGAGTTCACTTTAATAAAACTGGTAACTTGGCAACACCGGGACTATTTGTTTGAACATTTGATTACTAGCAGAGCTCAGGCCCAGTTGAACAGCATTTACATTGTCTTTTCACTTGAACCTGCCATGAAGGGACAAAATAGCTTATTTTTTAATTAACTGAAGACAAATGTTGTGTTGATTTGCAAACTTTCTGCTTCCTTCAAGGATGTTTGAGTTCCCAGTTTTGTGTTCCTGTTTTATCTTAAAACACACATGGTGATGCACTTTGCTCTCTATAGATGGACAAACAGAACCAACCAGCTGAAGTAATACCAGTGGAAAGATAAATGGTAGTGGTTGTCGAGCCATTTGTTGCGGTGTTACAAATGGCCGACCTGCTGTTTCTGTGGTATTTTAGAGCAGAAACGGTTCATGATGTACATCTTCCCAGGCCTGTCGCACTCTGAAACATCCCATAACTTTGTTGGTAAATGGACAATGACTTTAGAATTGGAAAATGTTTGGTGCAAGTCAGGTTTTGCCATCAGGTGTCCATGACAACCTGACATAAGTCGGGTTCTGTTGAGAGCTCACCATTTTACAGGCCTCAAAGTGAAGATTTGAACAGCTTGTCAGGGCAAAAATAACTTCTGCTCTTCATTATTATAAAATGTAGATTTGAGACTGGAGATGTTTTGTCTAAGCAGAACTTGAATTCTATGAACATTCTCTAGCTAGCTGTAATCTGGAAACGGTTTCAAAGGGAATATGTTCACTGTTCATAATCTCAACAGACTGTCACGTGAAACAAAAGCTAACTGTTCTCCTGGGGGAACTAGATGTTTATTTTACTTAAAAAAGTGACTTTTTTTCCTTGTCTGAAGTTTCAACAGATTCCATAATCTGTTTGTGCTCTGACTCATTCTCAAACTTGTTTGTGCAGGATGCTGTTTACAAGGCCGTCTCTGGTGGGTTTACTCCACACCAGCATGTCTGGAGTCGGCCTCGTTGTTCCTGAGTTGGCACTGAGAGATTTTAATATCCAGGAACTGACTGTGATATAAAGCAAGCTGTGGATTAGTGTCATCAAATCAAAATTGAATTGGCAGGTGGAGCCCACTCATTCAAGCCTTTAAGATGGGCTTTACTCATAACGTCTAAGGAGAGGCCGCTCCAGTAAGGACAGGAAGGTTGAGTCCAGTAGATTTAATCCTCTAAAAGTTCTATTAAAAACTTCAAGCAGACATGTAAACACCTGGGGGCTAAATAATGTTGCAGTGTAATTGAAGCTGAGCCGTTCAGTTCAGGGATATTATTTTTTTCCTTCCTGAATGAATGAGTTTCCTCATGGACACAGTGCAGTCAGGCCCCATCTGCAGTGAAAAGGAGCAGGCCTGGCTCTAAACGAACCGCTGCTCTGATCGAGTAATTAAGTCCAGACACAAAGGGTTCAGCAGGAAGGAGTCTAATAGAGGAGGAGCTGCTATTCTCTAGGGACCAGTTTGGTCCAGCAGGACCCCTCTGGACTCAAACAAAGGGGCTTTACTGGCCCACTGCCACTTAACAGGGATGTCGCTCAGCTTTTGTGTTGCCTCCAGTTATTAATAAAGAAGAAAATCATTGCATTTGCATTGAACTGATTAAATCCAACGTTGGAAGTATGACTGAAAAGTTGGAGAAACTATGACAGAGTATTAGGGCCACGCTAAGAAAAGTTTAAAAAAATTAATACAACAAAATCGAAATATGAGAATAAAGTCATATTACAAGACGCATTGCGACTCCGTTTTTGCTTGTATTACAACTTCTCAAAATATTTTACGAAAATCGATTTTACGAAATATCGACTTCATTGTATTACGACTTTATTCTTGTATTCTTTCGACTTTCTCACAATATTATGAGTTTATTCTCGTCATACTACGACTTTGCACTTGTAGTATTTCTATTTTATTCTTATAATTTCTCTTAATGACCTCATTACGGCTTTATTCTCAAAATATTAACTTCATTCTTAAATTATTACAACTTTGTTTTCGTATGCCTTTGACTGCTCCAAATGTTCTCAATTCTCAGATTATTGCGATTTATTCTTTCGAGTTTATTCTCGTGATATCGGACATAAATCGGGATACGACTTGACACATTGACTTTATTCTCGTATTAGCAGGACTTTTTTTTATTGTAATTTATATTTTTCTTGGCATGGCCCTAATAACCAAACAATAAGTGATTTAAGGGAATTTGCGCTCTAATTTTTGCTTCCTACTTTAGGCTCACACTTACTTAATGCACTGACAATTCAAGTGTTTTAGGATGAAATGTAAAAATCTGTGGAGAGATGAAAAGCCTCAGGTGCAGGCGTGCATTTTATTTGTATTCATTTTTCTATCTTTAACTCATTTGGCGACAAATCAAAAGTCGTCACCGCCTGAACCTTCACTTATTACGTAATGCCCCTCTTCTCCTGAGTTTCTGCACGAGCGCCTGCATGCTCCAGCAAAGCGCCGCGGGCTCCCTGAGCGCCACGTGCAGCGTGTTTTGGTGACAAAGCGTTGTGGATGTGCTTTGCTGTCTGGAATAGCCCCAATCCTCTTAAATGATTATTGGCTACGACTAGAGAGCAGTGCGACGTATGCGTGTGCGAAGTGGGAACACACGCATGTCTTCACCCCCACTGAACGCTAAAAAGCACAGACGGGATCTAAGTTTAGTTCAGGCTGCAGGGGAAACGCATGCCGCTTACTCTACTGTTAACTTGGAACTGTTCAGTCTGAAAATATTTGTAATTTCATTCCCAGAGTGAACTACAACTTCCTCCCTCTAAACCTGTCTCTGGTTGTTCTCTGGCAGGTTTGTCTACCCAATTCACTCCGCAAACCCTTCTTCTTTAGGAATGTGGTGGGATCTGGTTTGTGAATGTTCCAACCTGCCCTTAATCACTTTTCTTCTTTACCGGTTTGACTCTCTTACCCAAGCATTGTTGTTTCATTCCTTCCCAATTTATTCTCTGGATAAAGCACTTTGGTCTTAAGGTACATAACGATATCAGAGTATGTATGAATTATTTTTGTGAACTATAAAGATCAGTTGTAGTTCAGAAACCCAGGCAATTGATTCCGATCAAATATGCTAAAATTAAAATGACTGTTTACTGCTTGCAAATTATTTATACACCTGTAGCCATACGACAAGACAGACTTGAGGAGTGGCAAATGAGATGGTTTAGCACCACTTGCCAACAATTGACGCCATCTAAGGCATATTACTGTGGAGTGTCGTCTCTGCTCGCTGGATATTGAGCAGTTGAGACTGATGTAAAGTCTTCAGTCAGAGGCTTCTTCAGATTCGCTGGAAGACTGCTAGAGATCTGCTTTGCCCACAGCTGCACCATCCATGATGACTCTTTTTAAAGATACTTGAATATATAGTATTTTTATATTGTTGAATTTATATTTTCTTTAATATCCTTGCAGTAGAGTAGACGTATATGCTGGTTAGTCGTACTGAGGTATGCCACAATTTCAAATGACTATGGTTGAAAATGAAATCAGATTGCCAGGGAGTGGAATAACTAGCATTCATTCCACCCACATTATTGAAACATTGTTGCTAGCATGGGGGAAATAAAGCAGGATGGGCTGTCTTCTGATAACTGGATAAATTGTTACAAACTCAATTTGTAACAATTTTGTTACAAAATGAGTTGTATAGAACTTAAAAAGAACTTTATCTTTAAGCCCTATATGTAATTGAGTGTTTATGACTCCAGCCTTAGTCTAACCCCACTGGTTATCTTTTGTGCTCGACTTAAGCCGTAACTGCTGAATGGAAAGGGTGGGGTGTCATGGGAATCACTTTGGAGTGTCAAAAGGGAAGTGAATTTTAGAATAAAGCCATCACTGTGTGGACATGTTTGTCAAATGACCGTTGAAGAATGTGCGTGGTATAGGTCTCCATGTCAATCATACCCTTTGTGGGGTACCATTCTTGGCTTCGGCAGCATAATAAAACTATTTTTTTTGTTTTTGTCTTCTCTCTTGGCTTCAGTTCTCCCACCCTCCTCTGTGCTTGACATTTGACCGCGTGTGTGGGCCCCTTTCATGCTCCAGATGCACACAACTGGAGTTCTTGCCAAATATTCGTCCTCTTTTCCGTTGTTGTTGAGCGGTCACCCGTCATGAATGCCTACAGAGCTTTCTGGATCCGTCTCTGTTGGAACTCTAAAGGTCTTTCTACCACTGCAAGCCCTGAAGTGCTTTCCAGAGACTTATCTGGCGTTATCATCAGTAGCTGTTTCCATTACAAATGTGTGCAAGTCTTTGTCTATTTTCTCCAAATGTCGTGAAAACAGAATTGTGCAATTGCTGTGTTTTCATTTAAGAATGTATATATGAAAATCAAACTTAAATGAGCGTGTTCACACCATAAGTCATTAAAAATCATGGCAGGGATGGATGTAAACATTTACATGAGATTTTAATCATCCAGCCATGGAGCTAGCGCCTTCAGCTGTGTTATTCAGACATTAGTGTGACAAACCCTTTGTACTTGGGAGCTTACATATGCAGCATTTTAGGGAAATGATTTTCTGCAGTTTTACAGAAGACTCAGAACTTTTTATGAACTGAGATTTCTGGTGGAACTAGATGAATAACCCAGAAAAAACCCATAATCCTCCTCCTACTTCCTGTTGTCTTCGTTTTCACCAGTAGTAACATCTGGCTAATGGTTACGTGACTCATGCAGAAAAGTCTTTCCATTGCAGTTTTGCAAAATACATATTTTTCAATGTGGCCAAAAAAACCACTTGATCCTGCTGCAAAAAAAAAATCCCATCAAAAGCAAATGTATTATAGTAATTTCATTTGCCGCAATTCTACGATTAATGGAAACACAACTAAAGTGGCTGAAAATGGAAGGCTGCTGGAAGTCGGCTTGCCTTTATTAAACGGTGAATCTCAAACAAACCCGCAGTCATTGGAGCAGATTTAAACAGCTGTGGCAAAGCAAACACCTGACTCACTCGTAAGACGTCACATGCGCTTGCCCTTTGAGCCTCAAGTTTGTTCATTCGGCTTTGTTTGACTCCTCGGTCCAGACCGAGTTCAAACCGGGAGGTGTGGTGGTGGGGGTCTAAGAGGAAGCAGCAGTAAATCACCTCCTCTACCCCATCTCTTTCCGTTTCATTGCATCCCGATCGAGTTCCTGGGTCGGAGATGAGACTGGTTAAGAAAACAATGGCTGCTTTGTGTTGGGGTCCCGCTGTGATGGGATTGGTGGGGGGCACATAGATGGTCAGGGCTTAGTGAAGCGTAGCCACTTCATTAGTCAGGGCTCTCCTCGTGCACCTCCTCCTCTCATCCCTTTCTCTCTCTCTCTCCCTCCCTCTGTCTCGTCATTCCCTCGCTGGCGTTCCCTCCACCCAGTCGTGGAAGCAGAGGCAGGAGCCGCTCTGGCTAAACATATCTGAACACGGTGCAGGGACCTGACTCGGTTAGTCCACCATGTGTCCATTAGGCTGACAGGAGTTGGACGCTGGACAGGTTTCTTCAGTAGTTTGAGTTGTTTCTGTTCTGTGGTAAGTGAGATGATGTCAGACTCTCCCATCTACTTGCATCTCCTCTCTCCTGGATGTAGCACTCTCTGTTTTAGGTTGGTTTTTACTTTGATATCAGTCATGTCAGTCTGTGCTTTAGTAGAAAACATGTTATCTGAATGCAGCACAAGAGTTTTTGCTGCCGATATTCATAAATCTGGGGTGAAAGCAGATTGTGGCGAGGGGGTTGGTATTCCAGGACTATTGTCTCAGCTGTGTTGACCAAATCAGCTCTGTTATTAGGATCTGTGTGCTCGTGATTGCTTCCCCACACCCACTCCCTCTGTGTCAAACACACTCCCCACTGGGACCGCTGAGTGTCGGGGTAAGACTTGTGTGGGAAAACCGGAGAAACCAGCTGTGTCACTTCCTTTGAGAAAAGTTTGAAGGTTCAGTAAAAACAGACTCTCCTTACGCCATGTGATGTTGTGAACTTTAAACTAATTTATTAAATTTTTAATCATTATAGTTGCTAATTATTCAGTTAATGACATGATTATGTACGCTTCAAACACATCTGCGATCCTAGACAAAGGTAACTGAGTTTTTGACTGCAACAGCATCTACCCTGAAGAGTGTCGCAGCAGACCGGTTGCCCTGATCTGTACATATACATAGAATAATAAGGCTGTAAAATTGAAATGATTTCTCTGCTTGATTAATGATTAACATAGCAGATGGCAGCTTCAAAGTTTGGGATGAGTTTCTACTGAATGCTTTTTTAAATTTTTTTCTGTCTTTGAGATCTACTGCATTCTGCTATAGGTTGAAACATTTTGATAAGTAACTTCCTTCCTTGTCATTCATTGATTTAAACAAAGTGCGCTCATTTTTTTCCTTTGACCTCATTAAAAACAGAAATTGATACATGCACAAACTCGGTGTTCCATGTCAAGCTTATTTTTATACAAAAAATAATCTTGCTGAGGAATTGTCGGAAATCGGTACGTATTGTTTGCAGATGTTGCGTTTCAGTTGTACGATGAATTGTAGCTCCCCGTTCTATAGAAATTAGACTTATTTGATTAAAGTTTGTTTACAAGAAAGAAAACATTTTGCAAAAAGCCAGACCTTTTTTTTTATTTTTACCTACATTTTGTGGACCTTGATCAATTTCAATGTGGCCGTTTTAGCTGAAAAGTTTGGACACAGTCTATCAAAATAATAAGTTTGATTCTTCATGTTTTGTAGCTGCTGTATTATAAGCCTGGCGGACCTCCAGACTCTACTTGTGCCCACCTGGCTTAGACTTGTTTTATTTATATTTGCCTTTAAGATCTTTTTAGTAGGTGTTGGGCATTGTTGACAATGTCTTCTACTAATGCATAATTTTCCAGTGATATCTTCAAATTTGCTGTTGACTTCAGACAGCCGGAACAATACCACTGGGTTTAGCAGGTCCTCTGGGGGAAACTCTGCCTTAAAGATTTGTTTTTATCTCGACAGATTGACAAAGTGAACTTCTGGTGAACACAATCATGGCTGTCCAGACTGGCATCCAGGTAAGAACCTGCTCGTTTGTCAAAAGTTCAGTTTGATGACCACAAACATGGTAAAGAAGAAAAAATCTATTTATTCATAAACTATCTGGGTTTTTCAGTTCAGATCATTGCAGTAATCAAGACGAATTAAGCAGCTGTTTCAAAACCACCTGTGTCCCAGCATGCCATGCTGCTGTTGTTGTGAATGTCTGGCGTTCCTAAGCTCCTAGCCTTTAGTTGTTTTCCCCCCTCCACATCTTGTAGGGAGTGGGTGGAATGCTCCTCACTTTTTCCCTTTCCCCTCCCAGCGATGAATCGCAAGTTGTTCCCAAACCCAGAACAACAAGCGGATCGAGTTACAGCCCTGTCCCCGTTCGACACCTCCTCGACCCGCACGCTCCTCTCATCTGCTCTGGAAAAACCAGGACTCTCACATTCCGACCACTGTTGGATTGTGGGAATGTAAAATATGCTTCCCAAGGGCTGATGGCATAACATGTGGCGGGAAGGGCCTCAGCACGACGTGGATGTTCTGCAGCTTTAAACGCAGCAGATGGATCCTAAAGATCATGTTACAAAGAGTCTCTGTGGACGAATGGCAGCTTTGATTTTACTAATCGATGCAGTTTTTTTTTTTTTTTTTTTTTTTTAAGTGAAGTGAGTATAGAAAGTGGCTGAAGGTTTCAGTTATTCTGGGTCCGGAAGGTAAGCTGTGAGGATGCAGTGATGCTGCAGCCTCACTGCGCATGTAGAGCACAGTCAGATCAGATATCTGCTCAGCCATGCTGAATGTGTAATGCATTCATGGAAGTATAAATCCAATCTGTAAAGGGAAGAGCTGCTGCAGAATCCACCGGAAGCTTTAGTTTGGGTTCCGTTCGGCATTTCCAGACATTGGAACAATGTAAAGGGATTTGTCCCGATGAAATCCAAAGCTTTACATAAATGTCTTTGTAATGAGTATTTTAGTACTCTGTGAAAAGGACTAAAGTAAACAGCTCAAGCTTCGTTTAAAGGTCAGCAGGTAATGGGAAGTGGGAGGAAACCTGCTTGAAAGTTGCAAATTTGCTACTTTTGAAGCGTATTGTTTGGAGATGGAACATTTGTGTCGCATTGAAACGCTGCTGTTCAGATGAATCATAGACATGCAGCAGAGGGAGGAGCTTATGAGAATCTTTTTTTTTTTGTCATGTTTTTTTTTTTTCCATCTGGTGGCTTGGTTTCTCTTTAGAAAGTTTTGATGTGCTTAGCTTGAGCCACTTAAGACGAAACTACCTTTAATTAGTGATTAAAGGTCAGAATCTGGGGTGTTTGTGGATTACGAGTCCACATACCTGTACCCAGTGAGATTAACTCAGACCGGCTCTGTTCTATGGGCATTTAGATTCTAATATTAAGCTGTTCTCACTTTCACTGACAATATCTGCAGAGTTGTCACAGGTTGGATTTTCTATTTGACTTTCTTCTTTGAAATGATGTGACTGACACGCACTCAAGCCATCCTCAACCCTGAATAATGAAGTGTTAAAACCAAAACGTGCATCGTTTGATCTGATTCATAGTTTTTTGCAGCCTCAAACTTGTCCCTTTCCCCTTTTTACCCACCCCCCACATCTCCTAAACATCTCAGCAGTCTGGCCCATCTAATAAAAACAGTTTTTGACTTGAACTTCGTAGAAGTAGAAAAAAACGTTTACTTCTTAGTCACCCTAGCATTCTCTGTAGTCTTGAGTTGCAACAAGTTCTTTTTAACGTCATTGTAGAGAACAAACTAAGGTCAAAGTCATATCAACCTCAAAGTTCTGCTCCACTGAGGCCTGAGTCACTCCCAGTCCAGCAATCTGCAGCAGGGCTGGTCGGTGTAGAACGGACCGTCTGTTCCTCTGCCCAGAAGGTTTCCTGTTAGTCGGCCGGGGCGATGCCATGAATTCGCCCGCCACACAACAATCCATTGAGCTGCACGTCTCAGCAGAGCCTGATCACATGTGAACGACACCAAGATTAAAGGCCGTATCCGAAGCAGATGTCAACAAGCTGCTTGGCAGGAAGAGGGAGGGGTCCATCAGCAGCTGGTTACGTAATGTGGAGAGATGTCAGAGTGGACATCTGCAGCTGATTCTTAGGTTTCCCCCCTCGGACCGCCTGGAAACTGGAACATCAGCCAGCGCTTGGGAATGTGGAGGTCCCCTGCTTCTCGGTCTGAGTTTTACAACTTTGTATTGGGGCCATTGTAGATGGAAGGAAGGGAAGAAATGAGTACGTTTCCATGAAAAACTAATTTTCTAGAAAAAAGCAAGGAAATTTGAGCTCCAGAAGTCAGAAAATAGTTAGAAAAACTCAGATTTTAAGATTCAGAATTTTTTAAGTTTTATTGGAAATTATTTCTAGAAAAATTTTGACTTTATTGAATTAAAATTTTAAGCTGCATCTCAAAACATTTCTAGGAAAACCATGAAAATCTGAAACTCTAAAATTTCTAAAAGTTCCCTTTTATTCTTCTAACTACTACTTTTAATACACTGACAGAGTTCAACATAAAGAACTTTTTTATGTTTTGTTCAGAGCCATAAAACTGAACTCCTCTCTGCCCCCCACACACTTGGTCTCCCTGTGTGACAGACTGAGTGATCAGATGAGGATGCTGACTGGGTGAGGCAGTGTGTGACAGCAGGGATGGATATGATCAGATGTTGGCTTCAGGCACAAAGGAGCGCATGTTAGGAAAGTACAGCAGCTTTGGATGTGTTTTTCTTCCAGATTGGTAGCAAAATAACATGAGGCTGTGCAGAAAACTTATGATTATAAATGGATAAAGATGGATTTGTGGCTTTAAGACGGAGTAACCACGGTTACTAGGTCAGATTGGTGCACTGATCTTCAGTAGAGCTTAACATGCAGCACTGTGTGAAGGCTTCACTCTGCATGGATAACTCACTAATTATGATCCACTAGTGTTTCCTCACACAAGGAGAAAACTCAATATCATCTGTGCTTTTGTCTTAAAGTAACATTTTTTAAAGGTACTGTTCCAATAATAAAACTGACCATATAAACATTTTCAATTTTAGGCAACTGTATCTGTGATTGACACAGGAATTATCGCCCCACAGATGATAGGTTTTTCTAGTCGTATTTAAGTCGCATAATGGTGACTTGTATCACTGAACTGCACACCGTAACTACTTTTAATCACTTTTTCAAATTTGATATTCTTATGGTGAAAATGTAAAAAAAAAAAATTGAGACGGTGCTTTTTTTTTTAACGTCACTGAATTTGTCAACCAATCAAAATTCTTATGGAAAAAAAAGTAGTATGTTGATCAATGCAAGAAATGCTTACTTGTAATGCTGCATTAGTAAAATAAATACCATAAACTAACTATGTTCTATGTTTAAAGTTATGCCTGTCTGAGAACGTTGGGTTAAATTTGGCTAATGGAAGAAAGAGGCACCGTCGTAAATTCAGCTGCCCTTATCTACAGTTTTTGTCACATTTGTTCCCACAGACAAATTTGGACCACAAGAAAAGGTTTACTTTAACTTTCTTATTCCTCTTTGATGCCAACTTTTTAAGTTCCTGTATTTACTAGCTGTGCAACAAGGCTAACAACCGCTAAAAGGAAATTATTGGCCAACAAAACCAGTTAACCTGTTTATAAAATAACAAAATTCAGAAGAATGAAAAGTTTCAGGTATGTTTTTTTTTTTTTTCCTTTTTAGTTGCTGTTCTTTTCAGATGCTAACTTTTCTAAGTTCCTGTATTTTTGCCTGCTTCGCTGTGAAGTTTCCACCAAAACCTTCTGTCAAATGATCTCTCTAGATTTACGGTGTTTTTATTTGCATGTTTTTTCTCAGTTGATTTATTTTGTTCTCCAGGTTTGGTTCAGCGAGAAGTTCGACGCCCCCCTGCTGAGTCCCAGGTGCCCCCGCAGCCCGTTGGCTCAGCTGCACGGCCCCGGCCTCTCCAACGTCTTCCAGTATGACCAGTGGCTGGCGGTCCGCCACGAGGCCACGCTGGCCCCCATGCAGGAGGACCTGGCCATCTGGCTCAGCGGCATGTTGGGTGGGTTTAACTTCCACACCAGCTCCGTTTTGACACACCAAGGTTTGATCCAATCAGTTTTCCATCTGCCTTAAACAGTACTGTGTGTGTGGTTGCGTGCCAACAGTCCCCCCCAGAGGCCAGGAACGTACCGATGAACTATCGACGCGTCTCTCGTGTGTAGTCAGATTTCGACGCTTCCATTTCCAAGCATCTCTTGGGGAAACCGCAGAGCTGAACAGAATCCCTCGGTTTGTCTGCTGCTGTCATTATACGGACGCCCATTGTCCGTGTCGCACAATGGAGCAGTGAGGAACCCGAAACTGACTCTATTGTTGCTGAATCAGGGTTTCACAGCCCAATGCTTGGCTGCCAACACGAGGAATGTGGGCAGGTACTCGGCCCTCAACGTGAGTTGGCGCTCCCGTGGACAGGATGGCCTGCATTTCAGGTTTTTAGACGTTTTAAACGGCAAACCAACAGGTGGAATCAACGGGATAAAGTTTCTAGCCTTGAGGCTGAGCCCTTTGTCGGGTGGAAGTCGACTTTTACAGAGCAATCTTTGTCATTTAGTGGGCCGTATTGTTCCCTCTGGCTTTGATTTACAGCAGAGGGAGCGTGGGAGAGCTTGAGCCCCTCTGAGGAGGAAGCGGCGGTGTTTAATGTGGCCTCCTGTTCAGGAACATGCAGAGAAAGGAAGATGTTCCTCTGGTTTGTACCTTTTAACCGTTCTGTGGTTTTTCCAGGAGAAGAGGTGAGAGCCGAGCTGTTCATGGAGGAGCTGGATAACGGCGTGAAGCTCTGCCAGCTGATTGGTGCCCTGCAGACCAAGGTCGCCCAGACCTGCCCCACAGCGCTACCCAAGGTAAGACGTGAAAACGTGTCAAAATGTTTACTGGAACGTTTTGTTTCAACACAAGTTTGACGTTCCGGTTCCCGTCCAGCTCTTCCCCACCAGGAAGGTGGCCTGTAAGCGCGACGCCTCCCCGGGTTCCTTCTTTGCCCGAGACAACACGGCCAACTTCCTGGCCTGGTGCCGGCACGTCGGCGTGGACGACACCTACCTGTTTGAGTCGGAGGGCCTCGGTAAATACCAGAACACGTCCAACCAGACGACTAAACTCTCATTTCATTTGGGACTTTTAGACAAACGTTCAGGTTTAATGTCTAGGCATTGCAACTCAGGGGAGGTAAGAAGGTTCAGCCTGGATTCCTGCAGACATGGCCTGAGGTTGATGTTTGAAATGACCTGCCCACCAGATTTAGTGAGCTATTAAAATTAGTTGTGGTTTTTGCAAAGAAAGTTGAGTAACTTATTAAAATGCAGCTGTAAAGAAAAGGTTCAAGTTTGAGGCCAAATGAAGCTATAATCTTTAACATTAGCCACTGATTACAGATCTTTTCTGTTAGGTTCATTAAAAGTAACAGAAGTTAGTGAAAATCAAAAACTTTTCTAGAAGCTCCATGTGTCAGTTTATTTATACATTCCCTGCTTTGCAGAAATACTCAAAGCACTATTGCCTACTAAGTTTAAAGTAGGTTTTTATAAGCAAGTCCAACAAGAATTAATGCTTGATTGTCAAGTGAAAATGTTAGCTATCATACCACACTTCTGATTTTTATTTGAAAACTATATTTGCATTCAGGTCAAACGTTTTATATTCTTTTTTAAAGAGAACACTGAACCAAACGGCACCAAGGCGTGTGCATTAGCTGCTATGGGATCAAACGGAGCAGATCTGAGCTTTAAGCTTTCAGCCCCACAGATCTGGGCAGCAGAGTCCAGTTAAACTGGACCTCCTAGTGGCTAAATGGGATCTGATGGCGGGAGCAATCACTCAGAGTGTGATCCATGTGGGATCACTTCGTTTGAGTTGATCAAACTCCAAATCCCAGTCTGGAAGGAAACCCAAACATCTGCTGCTCTAATTATTTTTTCTTAATCAGGGTTTCCCCACCAGAGAACCTGCTAGGCCTGTTGGTAGAGGCGTTAGGAAGGTCAGCCAGAGACCCGCAGGGTTTGAGTTGAATGTTTATCACTGGGTTTTAGGTTCTGTTCTCTTCCAATAACGCATAGCTACCTAGTCATATTTTCAAATTTCCTGTCAGCTTTAATGTCTTAAAAGATGGCAAACATAAAATAAAAATAATTAAACTTTTTGCACTTCAGTTGTTTCACCCCAAGTGTGTTTCCATTACAAATATGCACAAATGTTGTCAATACTCTAATATTGAAACTCTCCCCCTACCCCCTTAATTTTGCAGTTTGTTTCCAGTACTTAAGGAACGCAATTAAAATCATGTGAATAAGTTGGTTCACACTAAGTTGTTAAACACGCTGCACAATCATCCTGCAGCTACTTCCTGTCGTCTTTCTGTTTGTTTACCACTGGCAACATCTGGCTGCTGATCGTGTGACTCGTACAATGGGTGGAAAAAAGTTTTTTCAAAATCAACTAATCTTGATATGACCAAAAAACATTTTTATTGAAAAATGAGTTTTTCAAAATTGGTTGGTGTGTTTCCGTTAAGTGAATTTGACATAAATCCAATTATGCATTTATATGGTCAATGGAGATGTGGCTAATGTCACTGGTATATATTTAAAAAAACAAAAAAATGATGCTTGGACTGATCCGATTTAGAATTTTTTTTTAAAAAAATAATTTTTAACATGTATTTTTTTTATCCTAACGTCTGCCTGCCGCCTCTTGCCAACTGGTGTTGTCTCTGCTGCAGTGCTGCACAAGGAGCCCCGCCAGGTGTGTCTGTGTCTGCTGGAGATCGGTCGGATCGTCTCCAGGTGAGTTGTCCCCTCTGATCGTAGAGTCTCTCTCTCTCTCTCTCTCTCCGGCGCCACCTAGTCCTGACTCGTCTCCGCCTGTCCCAGATACGGGGTGGAGCCGCCCGTGTTGGTGAAGCTGGAGAAGGAGATCGAGCTGGAGGAGACGCTGCTGATGACGGAGGAACCTCCCGCCGCGGTGAAAACCTTCAGCGTGTGCTGCCAGCACGGGGCGCGCTACCAGCCCGAGGTGAGATCAGGCCCCGTTTCCCCCGACGACGGTGGCTGACCCACGTGACGCCCTGCCGGCGCTCTGACTCGGTCACGCGTGTAGAGCCACGTCATCACACGCATGCAGGCCAGATGTTGAATTCTCCTGAAGGGGGGGCTGTGGAGTGGATGAGAGCAGCAGCAACAGTCGGGGTTGATTGTTTTCCTCTGAGGAGACGGCCGCTCTAAAAATAACCAGTCAGTGAAGTGGGAAATGGATTGGATTAGAAACGGACAGTTGGATTAATCATATTCCCAAATGCATCTGGCTTTAAGCTGAGCTGTTCCTACTTCAAAAGGTTTTTTCTTTTTTCTCCCAAAGGTATTTATTTCCTATTGACTTTTGCACATTTTGTCAGGTTTCAATTTCAAACTTTACTGGATTTACTGGATCTCTTTCTGTGCTAAAGAGATCAACCCCCTAAACCGATTGGTCAATCCAGGAGAGGATTATTCATAGGAGCTGTGAGGCCTGATGGATCTGGAGGAGCTGCAGAGATCCATATTGATTTTAATAAATTTTTTTAAGAAATGGTGGCATATTTGAGAGAGTGATGGGTTTTTTTATGTCAAATGTTCCACTAATGTCAGAATATAAATAATTTCACAACTGCAGGTAAAAATCACACAATAAGTTCGTTCACTTGAGTCAGTAAAAAGTTGCTGCACCGTGATCCTCCAAATACTTCCTAGTCTTTGTAGTTTCTCCAGTGGCATCATCCGGTTGTTGATCATGTGACTTGTGTGATGTGAAAAGTGTTTCCATGGCAGTTTTGTGAAATAAATTTGGTGCTTTAAAACCAAACTCAAATGTCAGATAGCAGAGTCCTATGGTTAGTGGAAGCACCGCTATTGTCCCAAGATTTGTTCTAACACTTGAAGAGCCATATTCCTTATTGACTCTAGCATTCTTCAAGGATCATCAGTTTAAATACCTACATTTAACGTTTCTGTGTAAATCAGAGATAAATGAATCTGTTGGTTTGCCCCTGCAGGAGCTCAGCATGGATGACCCTCCCTGTAACTGCTCCAACAAGGTGTCCATTGAGTACCTGTCTGAGGGACGCTACAGACTGGGCGATAAGACCATCTTCATCAGAGTGAGTATCTCCGTCTGTCCGTCCAGGTCAGTTTGAACTCGGTTCTGAGCGTTTGTGTTGTCGTCAGAGATTAGCTGTTGCGTCGTGTTTAGCTGTGGCGGTGCCAAGTTCATCGCCGTGGCTGGACACATGTAAGCTCATTAGCCAATAGCAGCGGATGTGATTACATCACAACTTCGCTGCTATTCAGGGCACAACGCCTCAGTGCAGACGGGTTAATCTGCATCTATTTTGGGAGCTGAAGCGAAACGGACGCTGCTTTCTGAAAGCTCATGCTGTGAACTTTGGGATGATGTGGGAATGTTTGTTCCCACAGATGCTGCACGACAAACACGTGATGGTTCGAGTCGGCGGGGGCTGGGACACCCTGAGGGGCTTCCTGACCAAGTATGACCCTCTGCGGGTGCTGCAGTTCACCACACTGGAGCAGAAGATCCTGGCCTTCCAGAAGGGCCCACCCGGTTTGGGCGGTCACCGTGCCAACAACGTTCCACCCAATCCGCCTCATATGGACCCTCTTGCTGCAGTTAATGGCCTCATCTCCTCCTCCGCCTCCTCGTCTTCGTCCTGCTCTTCATCGGCATCTGCAGCCCCTGTAGGACCGAGCTGCCGCTCATACACCCCCTCCCCTGCCTGCACCCCCATCTTGGCAAGGAAAGGTTCTGCTGTGGTACCGAAGAAGAACCTCCAGACAATGGCATCCTTTCCCAGGAAGCCCACCCAGCTCCCCCTGCCTGTCCCCACCAAAGGCTCCTCTTCTCTGCCCTCCTCACCTGTGAGCAGTTCCAGTAGGTGGGCCCCCAGCCCGGCCAGTCACCGCAGAGCCCTGACTCCATCAGCTGCCCCTGTGGAGCCAAGCTCCGCCTCCAAGCTAAAGCCCCGCCCACATGGTCCTACCGCCCACCCCAGGAGCCCGGTCTGCCCTGAGCCTTCCTCAAAATGCCCCAAACCTTCCAGCCCATGTACCTCCCCCTCTGCTGTGGACATCCCCCGCCCCACCACCGTATCTGCCCCCAAAGAGTTAACCCTTCCTCGAGCGCCAGTCAACGCTCCCGCCTTCCTCACAGGCGTCCCGGCTCACCGGCGTCACGCCTCCGTCTGGAGACAAACAGGAAGGCGAGGGTGGCCACAAGGACTGTGCCGATACGAAAAACGGTCCCCCAGCAGTCCCTGGCCCCCTGCTCCCAGACTGGCTCCTCCCGTATCCTGACCCCCTGCTCAAAAGCTGTGGCCCCAGCAACAGTAACTTCTATCTGCTCCATGTCAAAGGTTAAAATCAAGGTGGCCTCTGCCATCCCTGGGCTGGTCCCAGGTGTTGCCTCCTCTTCCTCTAAAGGTAACCAGAAGCTCCCCCCCCCCATAGCACAGAGGACTGTGAGAAAACCAGCAGCTCTGGGGAACCTCAGCACAAAGACGCTGAAACCTGAAGCAACGACAACTCAAACCACGACCTCTCAGAGAAACCAGGTGAAAGCTGCAGAGAAGATCCCACAGAGCAAGACTAGGAGTGAGAACCCGTACTTTGAAATGACCACTAGGAGGAAGCAGAGAGCCTGAAACGGAGCCATCTAAAGGCTTCATGAAACCAGCAGCACTTGTTGCAGCTCAGACTTTACATTGATATCGCTAATCTGATCATGGTTGTAATTTAGTTTTTGATTATTCTATGTATTGTTTATTTAATGGTCTTTAATTTTTTTTATCTAACTGTGGTCTCTATAGAGATCAGATTTACATTATTAAACTCAAACTACTTGCACAATGTTTACATTTAATTCTGACAAGATTTAAATCTTAAATGGTTTTAGAGGGAAATTATGTTCAACATACTAAATGAAACTTTTTAGACCCAACTCATGAATATAGTTGGTTTAAGACAAGTTTTACATCAACTTCTGTCTTTCCTTAGCAGGTTACCAAAAATGACTAAAAATCATGCTTGAATTTTAATTTTTTTTCCTGAGATTCCAGTTTCAGCTTGTGAAAACGACTGGACATCAGGCCACCCAAAGTAATCATTGCTTCAGTTTCTCCACATTCTGTCTCAATCTAATTGCAAAATTAACCATTTTTCATATTTGGCTTCAACTCTAACTCATCTGTTTGCCCAGTTACAGAAAAAACCTCCACACAGCATGATGCTGCCACCAATGTGCTTCACAATATTGGGTAATATTAACCAGATGGTGCCTTTGTTTTTCTTCCCTCCCTTTACTCTGGATCAAGGCTGCAACATAATGTGGAAAGTTGGCTGTGAATACTTTCTGGATGTTGTGAACACCAGATCCTGTTACTGCAGACTCCTTCCTGTCTTGTGCCTTTCAATAGAAATCCTCCATTCCTTTTCTTACCCACAATTCTGAGTGGCTGCAGAATGTATCAGAGGCCAGAAGGTGGCGCATTGAGCAGTTGACACTTCAGACAGTGTGACTTTTGCTTTTTGAAAGAAACTACTGATGAGATGCCTTTTTTTCTTTCTCCCGAATCAAAACACTGAGCAAACATTTAGAGCAGAATCTACTTTGTAAAACGTTTTTTAAGTTTTTGTGGTCTAGTTTTTTTTATGGTGGTTTGTGTTTTATCTAAATGTATGTATTGGCACTTTATAGAAGACTTATGTTGAATGTCTGATTAATAAATGGATGTTGGTTTAAGATCATTGACTATTTGTTGCTTCTCAAACTGAGAATTTTGAACTGAGCTTTCTATAATGGGGTCAGAAAGCTGAAGAGTTTGACCTTTACAGGTGATCATTTTTCTGACCTCTTGTGGTCATAACTGGAAACTTCAATAGTACCAAAAAGAAAGCGGTAATGAATTTTTAGACTAGCCAATACTTTAGCATTTAAGATCAATAAGTTAGGATTGTAAGTAGAGATGTGCTGATCAGGGGTTTTCCTGCTGATACTGATCACCCATGAGGGCCAATTACCGATCACATAATTTTTTTTATCAAACACTACTAGTTACATTACGTGGAAAAAGGAACCATGAATTCACCTTAATTTAGACAAAAACTTATTTTTAATAACTTTTTCCAAGAAGAACGCTAAACAAAATAGGCATTGTGCAAATTGTACTGCTAAAGTAATACTATCTTTAACAGACTGATAATATGAAGGCTCTGAAGAGGCTAAATAATGCAAAGAGCCAAAATAAAACCTCTCAACATTGCCAAAAAAATTCAAGATAAAAACTTAACATTCAAAGGCAAAAACAGGATCCATTACAATAAACAATCCTGAGTTACTGAATGAAAACTTCCTGTTAGCGTGGTGGCTAGTTGATTACTGCTAGTTCTGATTGGGTGTTTCGGGCTGAGCAGAGTAATCATGCAGAACAGGGAAAATAGATTATTTTTCAGAGATTATCTGTCTCATGTCTCAGGACAGAGAAAGTTTTAATACGTATGTAAAATGATTTTTTTAAAGTTAGATGCTGCAGCTTTAAGCAGAGGTTTGGTGTGAGAGTCACTACCAGGTGAAGCAGAAGCGGCTCCGTCTGTCAAATATTACTACCTGTAGCGTAGCAGCGGTTCAACAGGAGAGCAGAACCAGCGTCTTACATCGCAGCTCGAAGACTGAAATAATTTTGCGGGTTATTACTTTAGCTTTCTGACCGTCATGCTAATCCAGGTGAGTGTTTGTAGCCGTGTGCTGCTTTACCTGCTGTCTGACCCCTCCATATGTCCAGTGTTGTATAAAGTACTGAAATCTCAAAGTCAAGTAAAAGTATAGGTTCCTCTCCAAAATATGACTTCGGTAAAAGTCCAAGTCACTGACTGAAATGTTACTTGAGTTAAAGTCTTGAAGTATCTGAAACATCTTGTGCTTAAGTATGGAAACTACTCAGTGATTCTTGAAAATAGGGACAAAATGGGTTTTAATTTTTCCATAATTTTGTTATTTCTCAAATTTATGTATACAAATATGTCAAATAATGTTTTGGAAATGTAAAGATGCTAAGGTACAGGCTCCCAGTTGCAACATTTTTTTAAAAAATTAAATTTTTAATCGACTTGACCTGGAACGTTGTCATCACCATCTGACAAAAATAAATAAAAATAATTTTTAATGACCCTATTAGTGATATTTTTACTCATTTTACAGACAAATGCTTCTCAAGAAACAAAATAAAAATTATTTAAAACAAAAAAACCAAAAAGTCCATCTGACGGAGTTGACACTACATGATGGATTTGACACAAAACTGAAGGTGGTGACAAACTAGTGAGTAGAATGAAAAACTTGGTACATGTGAAGTAATGCAATTTATGTAAAATACATTAAATGAATTAATTGCACATTTAAGTGAAATTTGACAACAATTTCACTGAAAGAGTCACAAAAACTCTGATGGAGTTGACATCTGACGGAGGTGACAAAAAGCCAAATTATATGATGTTAATCTGTCTCGGTCTCGGGCGCTGAGGACTCGGCATTTTATTTCAAGACCGGTCGAGACCGCGACTGTGAAAATATCACTAAACATGCAGCAAACTGTCCAGTTCATTTGTTAACATCTTTGTTTTCAGTGGATGCAAAATGCACCGATAAAAACACAACCAATAACGTGACTTGCCAATTAGGTGTTTATGTTTCTCCCTCTCCATCACCTTTCACTCGCTCTCAGACATGCGCAGTGGTTTCCTATGAGCGGCAGAAGATCTAATAGTCAGTAATAGAATAAAGCTGCATAAATCATAAGAAATCCGACGGCGACAGTAACTCAGCAGCGCTTCGCTTTCACAGACGTCTAACTTTTTTCGTCACATATAAAAGTAGCTCAAAGAAGGTAAAGCTCAGTTGACGTGACGTTAGCAAAGCTAGTTGTACAGAGACGCATAAGCATTGTGATGAAAAAAAAGTTGTCACTCACTGCGCTGAATTATTGTGCGGAGGTTTGACTGACTTGTTGCACATGTGAGACAACGCGGTGTCATTCAATCTTCTGCACGGGTCTTTGGAACTATATTCAAACATCTATCAAAGCTACATTTATAAACAATTGTATTATTTAAGTATGTTTTTAATACATAGTTCAGCATATAAATTTTCAGTAAAAAATGCCAGTGTTGAATTAACACCCAAAAGTGTCTATATGTGTCCAAGTCAGCTGGTGTTAAAGTAACACTTTTGAAAGTGTTAAAAGATTGACACCCATTTTTTTTTGTTAAATTAACTTTGGTCTATAATACTGAACTGGGTTTAAGAAAAGTTAAACTTTCCATTTCTGTGTATTGTTTTGAATATTTTCCACTGGATTTGATTGATATTGACACCTTGTGAGTCAATTTACTTTTTTAACACCAAATTATGTTTAGTGATCAACACTACACTGGTGTTACTTTTAATATATTTTAACACTAACACCGTTGTAAATGTTAATGTGACTCTGTATTGTTGAATTTAAGACCAGCTGACTTGGACACATATAGTGAATGATTTATGTTTTCGCATCCACCTGAAAAATGTGTAGTTGCGCCACTGGATGGACGCACATGGAGTCGCAGAACTGCTGCAGAACTCGGACAATTCTCTGATTGGTTTATTGCTGCTGGCGTACGTAGCCTACTTTATGTATTACGTAATGTCCTCTGATTGGTTTATCGCTGCCAGTGTAACACTGTACACTTTACGTCTCTGTGTCAGGGACAGATTTTGCACACATAAGGCGCACAACACACAATTCATAAAAAATGTTGTGATGCTGTGAGCTCTAGTAGAGCTTTGCACATCGGCAAAAAAAAAGAAACCATCATCCTCCAAACACTTCCTGTCGTCTTCTTTGATGTTTCCGACAGTAGATTTATTTTTGTAAATTCAATTTGCACATTTCTATGGTTAATGGAAATACAGCTGCACTCAGACTCAGGGCTGAAATGGATCCTATACAGTTATAAGCCAAATATACCAAAGCTAGTCAACTTGAAAGGGGATTACGCTACAGTGTACAGATAGTTTGAAAACTCAAAAAGAAGAGTTGCAAAGCCTTTTTGGCATTGAGGCAACTAAATATAACACATTGTACAAGTAAAAAACATTCTAGGACCTAACAATATTTTACTACATACTAAAGGACCTAGCAATATTTTACTACATACTAAATAAACAACAGAAGTACAATTGACAATACAGTCTTGCTTTGAACAAATGCACAAAAAGTGTCTGTCTGGAACTTCCTCTTTTAAAACAGCATAAGCCAGAATAAAACCAGAAACAGAAAGTGTGTTTCATTTCAGTGCAATTCAAATCAGGGTTTAGGTGCAGAAACGCTGCACCATGGTAGCAGGGGCAACCATGGGCAAGCAGAAAGCCCCATTCCGAGATGATAAAGGCAATGCTGATAGAGCAGAGGGCACTCCTCTGGTGGCCCAAGAAATGAGGGAGAAGTGGAGATAAATGGCATAAAATGCAAGGCTCTTATTGACTCTGGATCTCAAATCACGAGCATCACACAAAGGTTCTGGCACAACCACCTAGACCTTCAAAAACAGAATCTGCAGCCATCCAAAATAACTACAGAAGGTGCTGCAGCTCAAAATGTGCCTTATTATGGCGTCTTGCAGATCAAACTTAAGGTCTTTGGAGAGGACTTTATGACTGTCCCCACATTTGTTGTCCCTGATTCCTAATATCGCTCCAGAGTGCCTCTGCTCATAGGAACAAATGTTATCCGTGCATCTAAAAGTTACCTGAAAGCGGTTTATGGTGTCGAATTCCTTCACAAAATAAAAGAGAGCCATCCAGAATGCATTCTGCTGTGATGGAGGTGGAAAAGACAGAAGATCAGATGCACAGCACGGTTGGACCTGCTGTCTTCACCGGTCGGGCTATCTGCATCCCTAGTGGTAAAGAGGTGGATGTGAAATGTAGGATTAAGGCAGGCCCTCAGAAAAAAAATGATACTGCACTGATTGAAAGCCCTTCTCCACTCCAGTTCCCCCAAGACCTACTGGTGGCTAAAGTTCTCACAGATGCAAAGAGGGGATATACTCCAGTCAGAGTCATGAATGTGTCCCAGAAAAACATCACTATTAAGCCCAACACTCAGCTTGCCACAGCCTTCTTGGTGGACAATGTGGTTGAATCCCCTGACACAATAGGAGACAAACATCAAGGGGAAATGGAAGAAGAGCTCCGTCTGAGCCTGGGTCAAGTGGTGGCAAGTTTTGAAGTGGACCTAAGTGAAGCAGCAGTGGAAAATGAAGACCAGCGTGCTCTCCTCAGGAAACTAGTGGAGAAAAATTGGGATGTCTTCTCCCAGAATTCTACGGATTACGGCCATACAAAGACTGTGCGGCATGAGATCTCTCTGGTAGACTCAAAGCCGTTTCGACTTCCATATCGTAAGATCCCCCCTTCTCAGTGGCAAGAGGTGAGGAATCCTCTGACAGAGAGGGAAGCTGCAGGAGTTATCCGGCCGAGTAAAAGCCCATATGCATCACCAGTGGTGATTGTTACTAAAAAAGATGGGTCATTAAGGCTTTGTATTGACTACAGAAGACTGAATTCCTGCAGTACACACGATGCATTTCCTCTGCCCCGAATTGAGGAAGCATTGGAGGCACTGGGGCAAGCTAAATACTTCTCCACACTGGATCTCACATCAGGCTACTGGCAAGTTGAAGTGGCAGAACAGGATAAACACAAAACTGCATTCGGCACACTCATGGGGCTTTTTGAGGCCAACAGAAGGCCATTCGGGCTCCAGAATGCCCCGTCGACGTTTCAGAGACTTATGCACTCTAAAAAATGTTTTTGGGGCTTAAGTTCATCTTATGGACTTATTTACATTAATTTAACTTAATTCTTTTGCTTTTTGCTATGACAACTTACCTTTTTGTGTTCATTTAACTCAAAACTTACACTAAAAAGTTGAACCAACTTAACTGAATTGCTTCCATAGGTAACAAGCAATTCAATTAAGTTTATCCAACTTAATTTATTAAGTTTAACCAATTCAATATATCCAACTTATCATCCATAAACTTCATTGAATTGCTTGTTACCCATAGAAGCAATTCAATTAAATTGGTTCAACTTTTTCTTTTTAGAGAAAAAGTTGGCCTGTCAGATTTGTGACTCCAGAGTTTTGCTTTCTGCCTCCATCATTTTCATGTTTACAATGTATCTGCAGATTTATGGCCTTTTATTCTAACAGAAATGTTTTTCAGTGTACAACCACGCAGCTCCTGATCAGTTCCGGGTATTTTTCTGCTTTCTGACCATGACTTTCATTAGAAATAAATCAGCCGTCGTCTTGCTGTGCCACTTTCCCTCTCCTCGTCTGTTTCCCATCATGCTTTGCTCCCGACCCTGGGGACGACGCGACCTACTCAACATGGACGCGTCCGCCGTGCGTCGACATCAGACCCGTTTGGGAGATTCGTTTGGGTTTCAGGAGCTTTGGGGGGGGGAAGAAATGTGTGCAGAGAGTTTTGAGAAATAGTTTAATCAGATTCTGAATATGTGAACATAATTTATGTTCAGTGAATCCCACTAATCTCACTCTCCGTTTTAATTTTACACAGCGGAGGGTTTGTCACATTACTGCAGAGATTTTATAATTTACAAACTGAAAGAAAAAGTTTTGAAACTGAAACTGTAAAAATTTTTAAAAATGTTTTCAAAAAAAAGTTTTGCAGGTTTTTAGAAAGTGATGATTGGAAAATTCTGTCGAAATAGTATGAAAGTATTAGGGCCACACAAATAAAATATTTAAAAATCCGAGTTTAAAATCATAAAATGAGAATAAAGTTAAAATCATAGGAGAATAAAGTCAAAACAGTGAATGAAGAAAGTCGTAATATGAGAATGAAGTCGTACAAGTCAAAATAATGCATCAATTAATTTGAAGTATTGTGAGAAAAAAGTTGTTTTTTAAAAATATTTTTCATGCAAACGTCTGGGCACCAATTTAGCTCCATAGAAAATAGGTTGAAAAGTTGAAGAAACTGGATTTTTTCTGTAAGACTCGATGTAAAAACAAAACCATCTGACTAAAGCATGTCGGCTTGGCTTGCTACATATGTTTAGTGGTTCATAATGAGCATTTTGCTCCAGACTTTGCTTGCCTAACTCCGTCTGTCACCCGATACGCAGAAAAACACATTTGTTGCCCCATATTCCACAGTTCCTGGGAGTAGATGACGTTAGGAGGGCATCGAGCAGCCATGTTGCTGAGGGCGACGGACTCTGGGACTCGCCTCTCATTAATCGCTCGTCTTATCTAAAAGGAAAACAGCAACGGAGAAAATCCGGCCTCTGAGTGAATTAACAGACCTGAAGCTGCAAAAACAGAAACATTCACTTATTAACCTGCTGGTTGTTATTTAAGACTGTTGGGGGGAAAAGGCTGGCAGCCCAGACGCAACACAAAATCCACCAACTCCAAAAGAACCAGTAACAAGCCTGGAGAAACTTCCTTCTTCAGATGGAAACAAGATGGAGATTTTAGTGTTTGGAGGATTTCTCTTTAGTTTTTGGCTGAAGACCAGGAGCCATTTCTGCTGCTAGCACTAGACCAGCATGTTAGCTTTGGCTGTATTTACCCAGAATGCCCTGGGCTGTTGTCCAATTATGACTTTTAATTGGAATTAAATGGTAATTTTATTACTTTATTCTTGTAATATATCAACTTTATTCTCGTAATCCTATGACTTCACAGATCATTTTGATTTTATTCTCATCCAACTTCTTTTTCACAATACTTCAAATTTATTGATACATTATTTTGACTTGTACGACTTTATTCTCATTATATTCAGTTTTTACTTTAAAAAATTTTCTGTTGAGTATTCATTAACAAATTTAATTGCAATACTTTGACCCTTTTCAATTGACCAAAGTATGAAAAAACAAAATGTAACTAATAAAACCAATAAAACACAGTCTAAATACTAATTAAAACTAACGGAATTAGACAAACAAAAAGTGACTATAACTGCAATGAAAAACCCAGAACTGATTAAACCCAGAACTATTTAAACCCAGAACTGATTAGACTAAGAACTATTCAAAACTAGAAATGATTAAACCCAGAACTATTCAAACCCAGAACTGATTAAACCCAGAACTATTCAGACCCAGAACTATCCAGACCCAGAACTATTCAACCCAGAACTTCGACCCAGAACTATTTAAAGCCAGAACTGATTAGACCCAGAACTGATTAGACCCAGAGCTGATTAGACCCAGAACTGATTAGACCCAGAACTGATTAGACCCAGAACTGATTAAACCCAGAACTGATTAGACCCAGAACTGATTAAACCCAGAACTGATTAAACCCAGAACTGATTAGACCCAGAGCTGATTAGACCCAGAATTATTCAAACCCAGAACTGATTAGACCCAGAACTGATTAGACCCAGAACCGATTAGACCCAGAACCGATTAGACCCAGAACCGATTAGACCCAGAACCGATTAGACCCACAACCGATTAGACCCAGAACTGATTAGACCCAGAACTGATTGTGGTGGATGTAGCAATACTAAGTGACTAAACATCAGGAAAAAGGAGAAACTGAATATATACCACGGCCTCAGGGAGGAACTGGGAAAGACCTTGAAGGTGAAGACCACAGTGGTTCCTGTGGTCATTGGGGCCCTCGGGGCAGAAACCCCCAAAGTGGAGCAGTGGCTAAATATATGGACCTGGAGATGCAGAAAACCCCATGCGGACAGAACCAGGTTGGGATTCAAACCCACGACTTTCTTACTGCCAGGCAGCAGTGGTACCAACTGATCCACTGTGCAGCCCTGATGTTTTATTCACAAAATGAATGTTTTATTCACACCAAAGGAAAATTTATAGACTAATCAAGCCAACAATAATGACTTTAGATTGTAGAAGGAAGCCGGAGCGCCCTGAGAGAAACCTGCAAACAGGATATTAACTTTTTATAGTTGAATCACAAAATTCAATGTTTCCTGCTCCTCTCCAAATCGAGCTTGGTTGCTTTCGAGAGGCGTGGCAGGAGAAATTGTTAGCTAGGATTTTCTGCAGAGTGTGGTGTCGTCTTCAGATCGCTTTAAAAACTGCCAGCAATTTCTGAGCCAGTTGGAAAACTTGTACAGAGGTTGTCCTCTGTCGTTGTCATGAGGCTCCTGTCTTTACCGCAACTGTAATCACAAAATAATTTTTTGTCATAGAAATTTCACCTTCTGGATCAGTTTTTCTGTAGGGAACACAGTAAAAACTGGTCCCAAAGGTCCTCCTCTTCTTCCAAAGGTAAACCACCCCATCCGGGGTGGTTCTTCCTTTGGGACAAGGTCAAAGCCTAGTTCCCAATGTCTTTCCTTACAAGAAATGTTCAAAGCCTGGTCGCAAAGGTCCTCCTCTTCTTCCAATGGTAAACCACCCCGTCTGGGGTGGTCCTTCCTTTGGGACAAGGTCAAAGCCTAGTCCCAATGTCTTTCCATATAAGACATTTTCAAAGCCTGGTCGCAAAGGTCCTCCTCTTCTTCCAAAGGTAATCCACCCCGTCCGGGGTGGTTCTTCCTTTGGGACAAGGTCAAAGCCTAGTCCCAATGTCTTTCCTTACAAGAAATGTTCGAAGTCTGGTCCTAAAGGTCCTCGTCTTCTTCCAATGGTAAACCACCCCGTCTGGGGAGGTTTACCTGGTCCCAACGTCTTTCCTCAGAAGAAGAAATTGAACGACCCCGTCTGGCGTTGTTCTTCCTTAGGGACATGTTCAAATCCTGGTCCCAATGTCTTTCCTTGGAAGAAGATGTTGTGCCACGCCGTCTGGGGTTCCTTGATGAAATGTTAAAAGACTGGTCCGAAAGTTCCTCCTCATCTTCCATTGGTAAACCCCTCCATCTGGGGAGGTTTACCTGGTCCCAACGTCTTTCCTCAGAAGAAGAAGTTGAAAGACCCCGTTCGGCATCGTTCTTCCTTTGGGACCCGATGAAAGCCTTGTCCCTATGTCTTTCCTTGGAAGAAGAACCACGCCGTCGGGGGTGGTGCTGTCTTTCTTGATCCTTTGAGTTATCATCCTTATCCGAGGTCGTTGTTTTTTTGGGAATAGCACCTTTGTCTTTGGGAACAGCACCTTTGATTTTGGGAACAGCACCTCCCAAAAACAGCTTGGGAGCTGTGACATTCTCAGAAACCTCCCCAGCTGGGTCAGTTTCATCAGCTCCAACATCTGCAGTCCTGTTTTGTAAAGTCTCTGTAGACTGAGGATCTGCCGCCTGTTCAACACAAACTTTCCCAGCCGGGTCAGCTTGTGGTTTGGGATGGGATGGAAATCCGTCCCAGAACCAATCTCTCCCTTCATCCCCATCCGAGTCAGGTTGTGGTTTGGGACGGGATGGAAGTCCCTCCCAGAACCAATCTCTCCCTTCATCCCCATCCGAGTCAGGTTGTGGTTTGGGATGGGATGGAAATCCATCCCAGAACCAATCTTTTCCTTCATCCCCATCTGAGTCAGGTTGTGCTTTGGGACGGGATGGAAGTCCGTCCCAGAACCAATCTCTCACTTCGTTATCCTTAGTGGTTCTTTCTTCTGATTCGTCTCCTCTCCTTTTGTCTGTGTCGTCTCCCGGGAAGAAGTAGTTAAATACCTTCGCTCCTGTCGCCGCCAGAAATCCGAATGGTATAACAAAAGGGAACGTCATCTTTGAAACACAAAAATAGTCATTAGACAAGATCTGAATCTCAGAGGAACGTTTGGATTCTGACGGAAGTGTTGAGATTCTAATCAAAGCCTCAGAACTTCTTTGATGTGCTGTGATGAACATGATGTCATCTATGACCTCATCCGTGACCTCGCTGTAGTTCTGAGGCAAGGTCTTGCTTCTGATCGTTGCTATGGAAACGACAGTGGTGGAAAAGTACTCAAAAAATTTACTTAAGTACAAGTACAAATACACAGACAAAAATGTACTCAAGTAAAAAGTAAAACTACCTGATCAGACGATACAAATATGGTATTGAACTTAATTATTTCACGTAAAGTCAAAGTAAAAAGGTCCTTTAAGGAAAAGATTTGTAACTTTTAAATTTGAGTATATTTAGAGGACACTGTAAAAAGAGTTTTCTCAAATATTTAGTTTGGAAATACTTAAAAGTTTGAGTTGACTTTCTGTAGAATTAAGACAAAGAGATTTTAAATGTTTATTAGAAGAAAATAAATGATTTGAGTAAGAGTGACTTAAATCTGTTATCTTAAACATACTTAATACATTTGTTAAAAAAATTAACAAGTTGAGTTGGATGATTAGAATATATTGAATTGGTTAAACTTAATAAATTAAGTTGATAAACTTAATAAATAAAGTTGGATAAACTTAAAGTTGGATAAACTTAAATTAAGTTGGACAAACTTAAATTAAGCTGGATAAACTCAAATTAAGTTGGATAAACTTAATAAATTAAGTTGGATAAACTTAATTAATTAAGTTGGAGAAACTTAATCGAATTGCTTGTTACCTATGGAAGCAATTCAATTAAGTTGGTTCAACTATTTAATGTAAGGTTTGAGTTAAATAAACACAAAAAAGTAAGTTGGCTTAGCAAAAGCAAAATAGTTAAGTTAAATAAATGTAAATAAGTCCATAAGATGAACTTCAGCCCAAAAAACACTTTTTAGAGTGTGACATGCTGTTTTGGGGATCTGAATTTCACTCACCTGCTCATTTATCTTGATGACCTAGTAATATTTTCCAAAACATTTGAGGAGCATCTGGAACGCCTCCAGCTGGTTTTTGATCGACTGAAAGAACATGGTTTGAAGTTAAAACTCTCAAAGTGTCAGTTGGTGAAGAAGGAGGTGCAGTATCTGGGCCACATTGTCTCTGCGGAGGGAATCAAGACAGATCCAGAGAAGATCAGCAAGGTTAAGAACTGGAAAACGCCCACTAACCGTAAAGAGGTCCTGCAGTTTTTGGGATTTGCAGGGTACTACAGACGCTATGTGAAAGGTTACTCCACACTGGCTGCTCCGTACAGTCTCAGCTCTGGCGACCCCAGAAAGAAAAAGAGAAAGACACATAAGCACACCGATTCTGAGCGACCCTATCTTGTGGACTGATGAGTGCGAAGAGGCATTTCAACATTTAAAGAGTCGACTGGTGACAGCGCCAATACTTGGCTATCCAGACTACAACCTACCTTTCGTGCTGCAGACTGATGCTTCTGGGGATGGACTGGGTGCTGTGTTGGCTCAAGTTCAGAATGGGGTTGAGAGGGTCATAGCTTATGCCAGCAGAGGCTTAAGCCCACCTGAAACCAGATATCCAGCACACAAGCTGGAATTTCTGGCCCTAAAATGGGCTGTCACAGACAAGTTCTATGACCATCTTTATGGACGTTGTTTCTCTGTCTTAACTGATAATAACCCCCTCAAATACATTATGATGACAGCCAAGCTTGATGCCACGGGGCAGAGATGGGTGTCCCAGCTATTGTCGTTTGAGTTTGACATTCAGTACTGGAGGGGACAGAATAATGCAAATGCTGATGCTCTTTCACGCATGTCCAACCAAAAGTCACACAGATCTTACAGTCATGCCCTCAGCGTGTCAGGATAACTGAATCAAAGCCCCCAGAGCCCCAGCATACAGTCGACAATACTGCTGGTCCAAAGATTCCAGATAGCTGTGTTTTACCAACAGTGAATCAGTTGTATTTGGATGTGGGAACGGATGCACTTCCAGCAATGACAATTCAACAAATCCATGCAGAACAGAAAGATGATCCCATTATTGCCCAAGTTCTGTTCTCAAGTTCTCAGCTTTCAAAAATATTAACAAAAAAACCACCTCGAAGCATGAAGATCGGCATGGGAAGACATGGGAGCCTTCTCCTAAAAGAGTGGAGGAGGTTGGTGGTCAGAGATGGCATCCTATACAGATGCATCACAGATGGACAAAGAGGACGCATTGAACAACTCATCTTTCCAGACAAGCTGCGGGTGGTGGCTAAAACTGCTCTGCATGATGATTCGGGTCATTTAGGCTTTGAGAGAACTCTACAGCTGATAAGAGAGCGATTCAACTGGCCAAATATGTCCCTGGATGTCAAATTGTGGTGTGAGCAGTGTGAAAGATGTTGTCTTAGGAAGACCCCCCACAGGCACTATTGGAGCTCCGATTGTCAGTATCCACAGCAATGCACCCATGGAGCTTGTGTGTGTAGACTTTCTCTGCCTGGAAAAGTCAAAGGGGGGCATTGAAAATGTACTTGTTGTAACGGATCACTTTTCTCGTTATGCTCAAGCCTACCCCACCAAAGACCAAAAAGCACGCACTGTAGCCAAGGTTCTGTGGAAGAACTTCTTCTGCCAGTTTGGTTTTCCAGCAAAGCTCCATGCAGACCAAGGACGCAATTTTGAGAGTGCAATTGTAAAAGAACTATGCAAGATCACTGGCATCACTAAGACTCACACCACTCCATATCACCCACAGGGCAATGGGTTCAACCGGACCCTAATGAATATGCTGGGAACTCCGCCACCTCACCTAAAGCCCAGGTGGCATGAATATGTGGATGCCATGACCCATGCTTACAACTGCACGAGACATGACTCAACTGGATACACTCCATACTATTTAATGTTTGGCAGACATCCCAGACTTCCAGTGGATCTGGTGTTTGGGACCTCAACCTCTAATAGCCAAGCGAGCTACAGTGACTATGTGCAGACACTCCATGACTGCCTGCTGGAGGCTTATGCACAGGCTAATCACAGATCTAGGATTGCCAAGGAACAACAAAAGGAGTTCTATGATCAAAAAGCAAAGGATCAAGTATTCAGCCCAGGGGACCGGGTGCTAGTCAAAATATGTCATGTGGAAGGACGGCAGAAGCTCGGAGACAAGTGGAAGCCATGTCCTTATATTGTGGTGAAGAAACAGCCTGAAATACCAGTGTACGTGGTACAACCGGAGGATGGTGGCCCGGAAAGAGTGGTTCACAGAAATCTTCTCACCCAGTGCATGTTTATTCCGGTAGAGGAGGTGAGCAAACGTACAGCTGAGGAGGAGGAATCAGATTTAGATGTGGATGAGACAAATTCAGAGGCAGACCTGCAACAGCATGCAGATGCGGTCAGCAAGGAGGAAACTGGATCCTCTCTGCAGCTTGGAGAAACTAACCAAAAATACAAACAAGCCAGCCAAGAGGAAGGGGATAAAGCAGGAGAAAATGCAACCCATGGAATGCAGATTCACTGTAGAGCAGTTTGATTCCAAGAAAAAACCCACCCAGGACCAGACATCCTCCCAAAAAGCTGTCGTAAAGCACAGGTCACAAAAACAGAAGAGGAGCAGCAGAAGATAGAAAGAGGATGGAAGCTGTGCAGAGGGAAAAGAGCAGAGAGCTCACATACACACATATAAGACACTCAAAGACACTTTTCGATGTTCTGTTTCTGATGTTTAATTTTATGGCAGAGACGCCATCAAATAAAGAAGGGGTAGATGTAGAGCAGTGCACAAGTGTTCCAAAAGAGGGCGCTGTTGGTAATCCTGGCATGTTTGTCCTGTCGGGGACACCGTAGTGCAGGGGATTTTTGTGCGCGAACTGCACTTGTGTTTACTGCCTGCAAGGTAAGCAGCAGCTCCGCCAGCCCGGTGTAAAAATGAACTTTATATACATCTCTATTGGTTCAGATTGCCAGTTAGGCACAAATCACATTTTCATTCTGGTGATTGTTTTGTGACGTTTTGTAAAAAAGACAAGAACGGTTGAATGCTGACTGTGTTTACTGCCTGTAAGGTGGAGAAATAAACGCGCCAAGGTCTCCACACAACTACGATCGCTGTGTCCAACTCCTGTTTTCTGCACAGATCACATCCCACCTTCAAGCACAACGCAGAGCCCATAGGGTGTCTTCCACCAGCTGCAGATCCAAAGAGGGAAAGCCTGGGTTACATACTTGACATTAAAAACAATGAAAAACCAAAGATGAATGTTTTAACTAAGAAGACAGACTAAAATCCAAGGAGTTGCAATTTGAAAATGTGATTTTGCAACAATTCTTTCAACACCATACCCACTGTTAAGCCTGGTGTTGGCAGCATTATGAGTTTTGTTTTTTTAAGTGCTAGAAAGTAAAGGTTGAAATATTTTTTGTAAAATGTTCTTGGGGAAAGTTTAAAAGTGAACCTCAAATGGGGAAATTAGTTCGAAGGGGAAACACCCATTTATTAAAAACTGAAGGCACATTCATGAGTAAGAGAGCAGAACAAAGTGAGCCACAGTTGGTGTCGACCCCTGTGTTATTAGGCAGTACAGTTAAATCACATCACAGCAGAATCTGTCCAAAAAACATTGAAGGCATTTTATTAAATAACAATACATTAAAATTCAAATGGGTTAATCTTACAAACATGTTGGCTTGTCTGAACAAAATAATATTCAATTCCTTCAGAAATCTGACCATCTGTCATCAGTACTCGGTCGAAAAGCTGTCAAAACCCCTGAGGAACACCATGGCAACCAGGTGCTGCGATGAACTGTTGTCACATTCGCACATCTCAGATCAAATATCAGACAAAGATAACCTGGGGAAAATACATAACCACATAATGAATCTTTTTTTTTTGTCAGATTTGTTGAATCTGAACTTAATTAGAACCTGCTTAGCAACATGAAGTTGGATAGAAACAATCAGGACCAGAAAACATCCTTCAGTCTGGAGGGAAAGAAGGAGGAAAATGTTCCTGGTGTGACTTGACGTATCAAAGTTACTCCAGAAGGGGAAAAAAATAAATGTTTTAATGGCCAACAAGATGCTGTGGGCCAGCTGGGTTCGGATAATCTGTTTCCACAAATAGATGAAGTCATGATCTGAGAAGCACATTTTGTTCATTAAGGTTATCTTTGTCCGATATTGAAACATTTAAATGTACAAAAACAAATCTGTAAAGTTTCAAAAACTGCATCACAGCACTAAACATCATATCATATAATTTAATATAATCCAGTGTGCAAAATATGAAGAAGTCTGCAGAGGGATGACCTGTTTATATGCTTAGTCTTGATTGGAGGAAGCATTTGAAAGCCTCGAGTTCTGGATCCTGATCTAAAAGGAAGTGAAGGAAAGAAAGATGGCGGCTCCCATGATTCATTGTGCAGGTAAAAATCTGTGTTGCTTTACAAAAGAGCTGAGTCAAAAGGTAGTGGTTGAAGGATTTTTGGTCTTCCTGCAGATCTTCAGTACCGTCAGTGTTAAAAGTAATCGAATCATTTCCTGTTCGACTGCGCCGCAACTCTGCCAAACTACCAGCAGGTGGCAGCCTGTCACAGCAGCAGCGGCGTGTGCTCGCCCGCCGGCTCCCTCCGCCTGATGAGCTGCCGCGCTCGCTCCACCAGGCGCCCGGGCAGCGAGGGCACGTGGTGGCTCGGGTCCAGCACGTTGGTCTTGCGGCGCTCGCGCTCCTGCAGCCACATGAGGTACGGGCTGGGCGGGAAGAAGGGCCGCGAGCGCTCGCGGTACAGCTGCAGCACCACGCCACACACGCCCAGCACCACCCACACCGTGATCATGGCGTAGTCTGCAGGAGAACGCGGCGAGGCGGTTAAAATCCAATCACGGCTCGTGCTGGAACAAGTCGATGAAAACTCACCGACGGTTTGGAACGGCGCGTCCGTGAAGGCGGCGCTGAAATTGTTGTTGAGGAAGCGCTTCAGGATGTTGAGCGTGATGTAGGAGAGGCTGGTGTAGACGTAGGCGTTGACGGCCAGCACCACGGCGTAGGCCCCGACGACGCCGCACGTCACGATGTTTCCCTGGAGCAAACAGGAAGCGAGGAGAAGCTCAAACATGGTGGCCATTTTTCATCTAACCAGGTTAGTGACCCACCCTGACCCTCTATGCATCTTTATCTGGGTGGGAGAAGAATGAGCTACGATTTGCACTCATGTTGCCTTCACTGATAAACAGAAACTAGAAGCATCCAACTTACAAGCTACAAAAATAAACTTCAGAAACATTCAGGTTTTCCAAATGACTATGGATTGTTTGCCCACCAGGGGCATCAGAGAAACATTCTGATAATCTGATCCCTTTTTCAACCGACTTGCAGTAGCTGCAAAATTACCAGCAGGTGGCAGCATGACATAAACTTGTTCAGTAGCTTACAGCTAAACACAAACCAATACATCCACTTTGATCCAATAATGGCTTGCAAAAGTATTCATATCCTATAACTTTCATATAGGATAAGGATGTGGTGCTTTATTAACATAAATGTTAGAAATAAAATCTGAAAAGTGTGGCTTACATTTGTACAAATCCCACTTCACTCTGATGCTCCTAAAAATCTAGCATAATTAGCATATGTTTTATTGATAAAACATTCCTTCTTCTGCCACAGGCAAAGTGAATGAATTCTGGTATTTTGCTGCACTATCTGTGGTAACTAGGCTACGTTCACCAGACCAAGGTGCTGTCAGATAACCAGAGTGTGAAATGTGTTACCTCTCTGGGCCACCGCACAAACAACAGCGGAAGTGTGACCATGATGCAGCAGAACGTCACCCAGAAAACCACGTCCGAGTTCCTGAACACGTCGAGGTCTCCTGTGTTCACACGGCAACGCACAGATTTAAAAATCAAAATAAGACGGGGAAAAAAACAGCAACAAGGAACGGCTGCGCTGTAACGGAGAGAGAGGGGGGGGTGGATTGTACCCAGGGGGGTGAAAAAGACAACGGCAGCGACGAGGAAGCCCAGCATCAGGCCGACCACGACCACGCAGGCCATGACGGAGCCGAAGCGCCACCAGCTTATCACCAGGACGACGCCACCCACCACGCCCACCACAGCGGACACGGTCAGCCGGACTGGGAGTGGAGAAGAAACAAACAAAACAAGTAAATCCCAACTTGTTGACACTGTGGATGGGGCAGGAGGTTGGGAGGAGGGTCTTACTGTCATAGTCCAGCTGCATGGTCCTCGTGATGAGGATGAAGAAGAAAAACGCAGCAAAGCCGAATCCCATGCAGAACAGCTCTGACCCACAGGAAGAGAGAAGGACAAATAAACCCAAACAGGAAGTAGATTGACTCACCTCAACTCCATTGGCTTCCTAAAGTGTTACCTTCATCATATTTTCATGACTTTCTATTGTTTTTCATAGCTATTTCATAGCTAGCTGTAAGTTATTTGAAAACATTTTTCTGAAACGTACATGAATGGCGATGTAGCATGTGAAACCACAGATGTTTGTGAGCATATTGTTTCTCAGTTTAAAAAATGGCTCGTTTTATAGTGAGCCCTTTATAATGAACAGAGTGTGAGCCCTCTGTTGATACAAAACATCTGTGCTCCCCCATAGTAATTCCACTCCCTTTCCAGTCACTGTGCAGGATTAGGTGCATGTGATGGAGAGGCATGAAAAACAAGCTGTAGACTGAGAAGTAAGACTTCTAGCTGTTTCCATTCACTTCTGTGGTTTTACAACTCCTTCACTGCCTGCTAAGATAAGCAGGGTTCGTACACTACACAGTAAAATTCAAGCATTTTCAATCACTACCACATGACATCATTTATTACTGTTAATAATGTCTTGTGACACATTAAATTACTGATAAGTCTAACTAACCTAAAGATAAACTTACTTCAATCTAACTTAAATGTGAGAAAAAAATGCACGTCTTTAATTAGGTGTACGTAAAAATCTGGTTTCAACTGTAAATGTTTTCCAAATGTAGGGTTTTAATCAAACGTCTGATTGCAATTTATTACAAAACTGCTCAGTTTGAATATCAAGCACTTTCAAGGACTTTCTGCAGAAATCAAGACCTTTCCAAACCTTAAAGAGACCTAATTGAAATGAAGGCTTTTTGAAGCATTTCAAGAACCTGTACAAACCCTAAATAAGGTCTTCAGAGTAATAATGGAAGCTTGCAAAGTCTGCAAAAATGCAGTTTGAATTTTAGGTGTAATCAGTACTCAGCAGAACGCTCATAAATCCCTGGTTAGGGTGCCCATTTGTTAGAGCTCCAAGCTAAGAGTTTCATTGGGAGATTCCCATTTTAAGCATCACAAAGCAGGTTCAACATCAAAAAAAGATAAGAATACATCAGTTTGTGTGTCGACTCACCACATTTGAAGAATCGATGGCCAAAGAAGCAGATGAACAAGCCTGCCAAGCCAGCGATGGTGAAAAAGATTTTTGTCGATATTTTTCCTGCAACACATTCACACCTAACTTAACATAAACTCTTTAAAACACTGATTTTAAATCAGCAGCTACGACAGATACTAACCGAGCGTCTGACAGCCGTCCAGAGTGGAGGTGAAGCTGCAGGCGTAGGTGTGGGTGGGAACGTAGGAGGCGGAGGTGTTCAACACGGGGTCTCTGACGATGACGGAGTAGATGACGCCCTGACCGGGGATGGAGCTGAACGCCATGGCCGTCTTATCCATCGACTTCAGCGTCGCCACCTTACAGGAAACAGGACGATTGTTCGTCGACGGGTCGCTAAACGTATAGTTTACTCGTCACGTTTTGGTTCTCACCAGTCTGCCGCTCGCCGCCATGCCTCGGGCGTTGGCGACGGCCTGGAGGCCGCTGAACAGGCTGCTCTCTGATAGGTCGCTCTCAGGCAGGAAGTACTGGTAGACGTCGTACTCCAGGCGCCAGCGGGTGTTGCTTCCTGTCGATATGTCACAGGCTGCAGGGGTTTGGCCTCTGACGAGGGAAAACAAAGGCAGAGAGGACATGAGAGCTTATATCTACCCAAAATAAAAAAATATCCAACTAGACTTGACTAATTAAGGTCAAGTCTAATGTAAACCCAACATATTATTTAGTAAAATTTCACTGATTTAATTTTTAGAGCTTAACATGAGTCAGCAGTGAATTTTTTTTGCGTTTTAATTTTTCATTCGGTATCTTTCAGCTCCACTTTGTCGCTTGTTGTAACTGCAGAGAGAGTCAAGAGCAAATGATCTGGGATGTGATTGATGGGAGAAGAGCAGCACTTGTTACCATCTAATGAAACTCTGCACCTTGTTCTCTTTCCTCAACAGGCTAAGCTGCTTGTTATATGTAGATTAGAGATCCACATTTTTTCACAAATAGAATTGTGCATAAAATTCTGTAACTTAAATGACCAGTATTGGGTTAGTTTAGCTCCATGACTTTTTCCTAAATAAAAAAATATCAAAGAATTATTCAAAATACAAATGCTTCAGATTTTTTTCTGTACCTTTAATTTAGACTAATAAGCAAATTAACATGAATTTACAAAGTGCAGTTTTGTTTGGCTTCCTCTGAGATAATTAAATATAAGCTCCAACAAACCTCAGTGACTGATTTTGATCCGACTGCTGCCTCATATGCAAACAGTAAACTTTCCTTACATCTTTGTCACATGAAAATGATTGTGGATCTCATTACCCACGGTAAACAGTGCTGTTTAATTGTTGTTGGTGCATCATGTGCAGACAAAACAGACAGACTGGCGCGTTTTCACTTCATTCGTCAGGGCGGGACACAAACGCGATGCGAGCGCTGATAAACAGCTGGCATGCCTCAGTCTGCTCTACTTTCGTTCCTGCACCAGTAGAACATCTGAAAGTCACAAACCGACAGTAAAACGAGTTCCTGCCACCAATGTGTGAAGGTTTTACAACATTTCAGAGTTTAAATTTAAGCTTTTTAATTCTTTGTGATGAGTTACGATGCAAAAACATAAAATCTTACCAAGTGCACTTGAAGTAAAAGAAAACTAACTTACAAGTAATTCTTCAACAATATATAGGAGCTTGTTTTAAGTAAATATTTCCTTCATATTAATAAATAACAAAGCACCATTTCTACTGGTAGATTATTTAATTCATAGCAAGAAATTTTCCTCATGTTACTAGTGAAATAGTTCTAGTGGAACTAAGGAATTATTCATTTAAACAAGCTCCTATTTCTTGCTGAAAAGTTACTTTTAAGTTAGTTTCCACTTATTTCAATTGGACTTTTGAAGTAGAAACTCGACCAAAAAACACTTAGTAACATTTTGTGTTTTTTGCAATGTAGATGTTGATCTACATTTAAACTGACTTCCTGTCTTCTCTAAAAACAAATCAGATAAGTAGTTTCTAATGTAGCTGCTTGCTAAACCTCAGTGACATTGCAAGTTCACATGAAAAAAAAACAAAAAAAAAAAACTGTGTTTTGATATAATGTACCGTTCCTGTCCACAAACCACTGGAAATGTTTCCTAGTAAATAGTCATCGAGATTTAATACTCAGAAATATTAATTATTAATGGAAAAAAACAATAACAAAAAAAAACAGATCTGCTTTGTGTGTCTGCAGAAGACTGCAACCAGAGTGGCTAAACAGGAAGTGAAGCAAACTCTCTCCGCCTCACCTCTTGTATCCTAAATTAGCAGGGCCGAAGCGGACGGTGGTCTCGTACAGGTTGTAGCTGATGTAGACGTTGGGATCCACGTCCAGGCTGGACTCCAGGTTGCAGGCTCCAGGGACCGGCACTGGAAAATATAACCAAATAAATAGTTTACTTCTCAGTTTGTGGTCAAATCTTTTGCAGAAACGCGTTTTGTGACTAAGAGAGCGCAACTTCCTGCTCTCCTTACCAGCGCTTGAGTAAGAGAGGAAGACTCCGGTCCCAGAGACGGGTTCCTCTTCGGGAGAAGACAGAAACAAGAGGAGCTGGGTTTGGGCCGGCTGCAGAGCCAAAAGGAGGCCCGAGTCCACAGCCGTTAGGGAGAGACCCTCATCTGGGACCTGGAACACAGACGTCAAGCTCAGTCATTTATACATTCTATTCGGACGCACTAATCAGTATCAAGAAAGAAAAAAGCAAAGTTAGTAGCAGTTAGGCTGAAGATAAATGTAAAGTTTTAGACGAGAGTTTGTTTAAACAAACAAACAAAAAAAAACATCTTGTTGCCACCGTAAACAAATGAGTTTAAGTCTTCTTTAAACTTCCACACTGAAGAGGGTTGGTTATTTCTTCATTAATCAAAATAATATAACTTTCATTAAAGGGTAGTAATTTAGCCTACACAAAGATTTTTCCATCACAACTGTATCCCAATCAGGAGATCTTTAAACTGCAATTTTCACCAGAGCAGTGACTGAGGCCAAAGTCTGGCTCCGTGTTGTCGGACCACAAAGAAACCAGTCAACAATTAACTGCGACTAAACAAAAACTGGCTTGTTGCTGTTCGTCTCCATCATAGCTTCATTGCAACTCCAGCAACAACCACAGCCTACTGCGGATCCAGCGCAGAGGCTCCATCTGTAGGAAATACTCAATAATCCATAACTGATCAAGTTTCTATGTGTCGCCTTCAGATTGGACTCTATGCCAACGGATTTGATTCCAATTTTCAGGGTCACGATTCGATTTGGAGACGATTTTTGAGATTCATCATTTCCATTTGCATGATTTATTGTTCTTCTCTATTTTCTCTCTACCAACCAAAAACTGGATGACTAAAGTCTTCAGTCTTCAATTAGAGCTTTCTTTGAAGAGCAATTTTGTATATTTGTTGCTTCTCCTTTCTTTATTTTGGATATTTTAACTGTGTCCCACTTTCACTGTTATATATTCATTAGAAATTTAAGTTTGTTGATCTTTCAGAATGTGTTCTTGCATTATTATACCATTACTTTAAAATTATAAGTTGTCCAGCAATATTTGTTATCGTGAATAGTGTAGATACAACCAAAAAATCATTAAAGTAATCAATCAAAGCAAAGAAAAAATGGGGAACTAATTAAAGATATAAACAGGAAGTTAAAATCTTTAGAATGACTTTGTCTTGTTGCTGAAAAATCTACTTCCCCTTTTAATTGGACAAGTTTAGCAGACTTGGAGCCGTTTTCCTCTCTGCTGTCTGAAGCAAGCAATTAATCACAGATTTGTTTTCTTCCAGAATAATCAGAACATTCCCTGACCTGCCACCTTGACCCCGCAGGGAGACTTTTCGTTTTCCCTCTGAGACTCGTGGGACCCCGGCCAAAAGATTGATTACCCCCCTTCATCTCCTGGAAGACGCTGCGTCTGCTGCTCATGACCTGAGGACTGTACATCAGCTGACTGGGACTTCTCACAGGGGGTCAGCCGACCTGCCTCACAAAGCCTCATTCATTCATTCCGAGGCGGCAGAACGGTTTTAACGCACTGCGTGACCCCAAGCATTAGCAGGAGAAATTAAAAACGCACTTGTTATGCTGATTTAACTCGCCCGGTTCCCTGAATCTACACCTGAAATCACAGGAACATTAAAGAAAATAAAGCTTCTGCCACAAACATTCCATCATTTATCTGGCAAGTAAATCCCATTTCCTCGGGTTTCACTGCATGTCATTTACTGCAGTGAGCGGATGCATGAAAGTAATCCCTGTTCCTCTCACCCTGGTGTAGGAGAGCGTGGCGTTGCGGTGCAGCGTGTGGAACTGCAGCGTGATGAAGGCCACGTCCGGAGGGATCTGGGTCACCATGGCCTCCACCGTCTCATTCAGAGACACGTTCACGTTCTGGAACGACCCCGGCAGGAACATCACGCGGTCTGAGGACACAACACGACACAGATGGTCACATAGACGTCCAGGAGTCACAATCTTCAGTCAGAGTGCACTACAACACCGGCTGCTAGAGGAGATGGCTGTTGGCTGTGCCCGTTAGCATTAATAACATGAACAGTACGAGTTAACATTTAATTTCCCTCTTGGATTACGGAAGTGTTTTTGAAGGGCTCAACAGTAAGCTGGTCACAATTATCAATGAATCAACTAATGGAATGATAAATGACACTTTGACACCTGGTATGAACTGTTGGCATGAACTACCCGACCCTTTGGCCTCTTTTTCCTGTCTGAGATGATTACTGTTTTTTATTGCCATTTTAATTATTGTTGTTTTGTTTGCTTTTCTATGCTTGAATGTTTTCCAGTTCCAATGTTAAAATGTTTTTATAGAAATTAAAATGGTTTTTCTTTTGTGTTTGAGTGGGAATACTTGCATTAATAAGTCATTATTATTATTTATATGTTAAGAATGGTCTCAAAATGACAATATCAACGTTTATCAAAAACAATTTCTGGGATTTGTTATAGTGACAGGCCTGTCCAACAGCCAAGCAAAAATTAGCTGAAAACGGACTAAAATATAACACTGAAACTGAGATTAGTCATCAACATAAACCTAAATTCTTCACTACTGATTTTTATAGAGAAGTTTTATTAAACTATTAAACTTTTCAAATGCTAGCTGCTGCTCACCAAAATAGATTTCTGGAGAGCTGCAGAATATATCCAATCACAGTTCTTGTCACTGCAATGTCAGCAAGTGAAACACAGCACTACCTAAGGAATGCTTAGGTGAAATATTTGCATATCAATTATGTTTTATATGCCATGCATTCACAGTCTGATCTCCATCTTATGTAAGAGCAATTAGATGTTTGTTTTTTTATTACAAATGCCCAGAGATTGGGATTAGACAAATGTTTTTAATTCAAAATTACTTCCCATCTCAAATAAATTCAAGCCGTCATGTGCTACAAGATGTTCACACTCCTTCTCTTTGACAGTTGTTGATCTTCCAGTTTCCAAGAAAATCAAAAATCCGTTCAGTCTGAATGTTCTGTTAATCTCCACTGCTGCTAATGGACAAGATTTGATGGAAGACTTTCTTTGATAGTGAGTACAAATATAGTTTTTGTCAGGCCAAGCCTCAGATATACCAGGATCAACTAAGTGCATCATCTGATCATCTGCTTCCATTGCCTCCCAAGATGTTTTTCTTCCACAAATCAGGAAGAATAATTGGTTAACTATGGATGTTTTCATTCCTCAGTCTGTTTGGAAGGAATGAGCTGAAGGAACCCAAACTCAATGGAAACATCTCTTTATATGATCGAGTGACTTGACTTTTTATACATTCATTACGTAAAACATCTAGTTTAACAAAGTAAAATCTCATTTTTTCACCTGTTGTTGCCTCTAAATTCCTTATAAGTGCAATTATGTGAACTTAAAACTACTTTACCCAGATAGACTGTAGTTTGCTGCATTTTATTGACTTTCCTTTAACTTTATTCTACTGACATCAGGCACGAGCGACTTTTATAATCACCTTTTTATCGACCCACTTCTTATAGTGAAGTAAACGTCGTTTTTAGCTAATTTACAGCTGCTTTTCTGCACGAGCGGAAATACTTGTCCTGCTAGCTTAACAGGAAAAACCGCAATGAATTCAGCAGATTTATACATATAAAATGATTTGTGAAAAGATTTATTCTTAAAAAAAAAAAAAAAAAAAAAAAGGAAAGTACACACTAACACGCCGTAGTCGTGACTGTACTCACTTTCCACTTGAGCTTGTACTTCACACGCGAAGAAGAGCAGCAGCGGACCCCACATCCAGTGAGACATTTCCCTCCGATTTATCTACCCGACAAAAGTGAAAACCTCTTCAACCTGCCGGTGGCTGAAAAATCACCGGAAACCGCGAACTCGTCCGTGTTTTCGTCTCACTAACCGCGATAGTGACATAGTGGACAGCTGAGGTCTGCTCCCTGCAACAAACCCCGACTTGTTTCCCTCTCCGCTCCTACTGCTGTGCTGGTTCAACAACGGGCTCGTTTTTGGCTTGGAAATCTCGCTCCTAATCCCGCGATACTTCGAGAGAACGTGAACTTCAATGCCTATTTCTTTGTTTTATTTTTTTCACCAATTTGATTATTTCTGTATATATATATATATATATATATATATATATATATATATATATTATATATATATTCTTTTTTACAAATAGATCAAACAATTAAACAATGACAAAAACAACTAATAGAACGCAAGTGGGAAAAGTCCTAAAATAATTAATATGTGACAGTATGTTTTGGTATACATTTCTAAATTTGTACCAATTTCTAAAACTATTGTTTTGGTTTTTTTTTTGCCATTTTAAATGACAAAAATCCTTAGATATTTTTATAACTTGGATGAGTTTGGGTTACAAAAAAATTCTTTAAATGATATAGGTTCAAACCAAGTCTCAGTCTCTTGAACTTTGACCTGACCATTCAACATTGTGAAATCAGTCACACGCGCCAAATTTCAACGGGAGGTATCAGAGTAAATTCACACCATACTTCTCAGATTTTTATTTGTAAAACAAACAATGCAAAGCACTGTAAACAAATAACTCATCTTATTTTTAAGCTAATTTATTTTATAGCTGTAAAAGGCTGATATTTACACTGTAGCTTTATTTATTTTTCCCCCATAAATAAAGGAACCTGAGAACTTCTGCTCCTACTCCTGGCAGTGACAAAGTTTCGCTTCCTGTCCTTAAATCCGTTGACAACAATAACAAGGAGTTGTGAAAGTAAGAAGTTGCGTATACACACACAACCACCGAAACCAAAACAGAGGCAGAAACATGGGAATATGTGCTACGATTGTTTAGATGTTACAGTAAATCAACATGGCCTCACACGGTTTGACCACTGTGGATTTATTTATAGAATTCTGTCACTCATTCATACTTTAAAATGACGCAGGCTCCACACTGACACAAGAAAGCAAAACATTACAGCGACAGCAGACAGAGACGGGGCTCCGGTGGCGACATGCGGCTCTAGCTCTTCCGCAGGCTGACGTCGGCGCTGGTCAGCAGCGGAGACAGCGATGTGTTCTCTGAGGCCTCTTCTCTCTTTAGGACGAGGAAAGCCTCGCGACTGATTCCCAGCAGCTCTCGGAGTCCGCTGTTCTCCAGCTGGAACACACAAACGCAGTTGGTTGCGTGTATTATGGGGAGCTGCAGCTTTCAGCAAATTTAAGACTTTAAAGATCTTTTTTTAATGCCATCTTGAATAAAAATTTAAGACACAAGAAAACTATAAACGCAGTGGATGATTGGAGTCTGTGGCTAAAACCTACTTCGTCCAGCCAAAAGACGATACACTTGTTCTCATGATGGACACGAAAAAACTAGATGCTGACCAGCAAGGGTATATTAGCAGGTAGTTACTAACCGCCTCCAGTCTCATAATGTAACAAAGACATCTGTGTGAGACTCAAACTTTCACTTGACTGAAAAGTCCGGCAAAAACAAAAAAAACTACATTAAGGATTGAACGATACTGGAGCAACAATATTTAAGAGCTGTGACAAGCATATTTACATATTTAAAATTAACTTAAGACATTTTAATGCTTTAATTTTAGAAACATACATTTTTAAGAAGTCACTCTGCTATAAAATCCTTGTAAAATTAAGAATTTCTGAAAGCTGTCCAGTGTTACCTCTAGCTGTTTGATCCTCTCCTCGTCTTCACAAACCCGGCCCTCGTCCACCTCTATGGCCTTCCTCATCACCGAGGCCATCTCGTTTATTTTGTCTATGTGCGCCTGCATTTCCTGCAAAGAGCAGAAGGACATTCAAGTTCCATACATTTTTTTACGCATGTTTCTCATCAGCAGATCAGCTCTAAGCAGGTGAGCTGACCGTGGTGTGCTGCTCTTTCAGCTGCGTGACGATGGCAGGGTCCTCCCTCTTGCTGGCCATGAGAAGCCTGAACACCTGCTCCCTGTATTTGGTCATGATGAGCTCCAGTGCGGACTGGTGCTCCTCCAACGACGTTCGGAGCTCTGGAGGAGGAGAGGATGCGAGCTTGGTCCTGTTTCTTATAGAAAGAGGCCGAGGACGGCGGACGAGCGTGGATCCAGAAGTGTTTTACCTTTGTTTTCTTGTTGGAGTTCCCTGATCTGACGGTTTTCCTGCTGGATTCCCAGGACCAGACTGGAGCGAGGTCGATGTCGTGCAACCTGGTTAAGAGAATCGATCTCCTCCTGGTACTGGCAACAGGAGATCACACGTCATCAACTTTTCATACAGCGCTGCAGCTGACCGTTATTTTAGTAATCGATTGTTCTGATGATTAATCGGGGTGCGGGGGGTAAAAAATTGCCCATTCACCACAATTTCCATTTAACCACTCAAGCATTTTTTTTTTTACACAATACTGGACATACATTAAAAAAATATATAAAAAACAAAAAATCAATTAATTTTGAAGTAAGAATATTCAATATTTTAGCATTTCTTTAGTGAACTTGATCATGGTGAAGCAGGTAAAACATATTTACAGATGAAGGTAATTAAGGTTTTAATCTTATTTGCAAAATTAAGTCAAAACTGTCCACATACAGTTTTAGCTTAATTGCAGCTCTGAATATGTTGTTTTTTCAGATAACAGCCTTTTTTGTTGTTGTTTGTATAGCTCCTTTAATGATTAGTAAATTAGATTAGTAAATTAATTGACATTTCCCTAATTGATCAATGAAGACTAACAGTTTCAGGCCTAGTTTTGCAGTCTTTTTTAAAATCGTGACTATCTCTTTCACCATTTGATATGTACATCACTGCGCCCTGGTGGCAGCAAGTTTAAAACCAACTTGTTTTATGAAAATATTAAATAAACGTTATGGAGTTAGGCCGCTTCTCTGAGTGAACCCCGTCATGAATGAAGTGCTTTCGATCACTCAGCCAGCCACACACTCACGCCCTACCTGCTTCATGGCCTCCACCCGCTTGTTGAGGGAGGTTGTCTGTTCGATGAGCATCTCTGCGGCATTGTCGTGGTTACGGAGTCTTTCTACTAACGACTTGGCATCTGCCAGAACCTTCTCTAAAGAACAGTTCATACCTGAGGAGAGACGAGTCGTAGTCAGGACAAATTCAGAGGACAGCCGATGAGATCGCACTAAAATGAATGAGTTAGGATAATTAACAACAGAGAACATTAACTACATGATCAGAACTCACGCTATTCTTGGGAGAGAAACGTTATAGGTTGGTTACTACTGTAAAATCGTCTCTAATTTGCTGAACTATATGATCTAATAAAAAAAGATGGAATCAGATTCTAGAAACAGTGAAACGTGCCTAAAAATATCATTAATATATATTACACTCATATCCAATTTACTTATCCGAGAGCTATTAATATAGTTGTAACTCATACGATCATTTTAACTTTGTAACAAGCTCAATTTGTTACTACATGTAAGCCACAATCATTAAACTAATCGGAAATAATTTTACACTGTGTCTAATGGGTTTATACGACTTTCACGTTTTGAATTGAAGTACTGAAATCGACATTTCTATTATCAGATTTTAATCTATTTATAATATTTCAATTTAGAAAGATCCACTTGTTGTTTTATATTAATATACAAGACAGGTCAGCACATTTTTCAAAGATAAAAACTGCTGTTCTTAGCTTATTTTAACTCTGCCTCCTCATTTTCAGACTTTAGCTGTCAGTTGCTAGATGTGCTATCTAAACTAATACCACCTAGCAGTGGTATGATACACAAACCAATTAATAGAAAACGCTTGACAGCAGCCCCTGTTTTTGCTTATTGTTTAGTGCTCATTTTAAACAAGAGGAAATATGTAAAATATGAAAGTCATACCTGAAGAGCTCAAAGTGCAAGTAGACGCTAGTGTTAGCTAGCCTCTTTACTTCCTGTTGACGTTTGATGGCTGTCATTAGCTACAGGCTAAAACTGGTCCCCGGCTGAAGTTCTGTTGTGGTTCCGTTCCCTTCGAACACGCACGACAATGGAAGCAGACAGAAACATTCACATTAGCTCTGTTGTCACAGCGACGACCCAAGAAGCCGCGTTCAGCTACAGCAAACTGAATTCTTCCGAAACAGCCCCGTCCACTTCCGCGAGAGTTTGCGCTCACGCTCTCGCGAGAGAGGACCCGATTTCCTGTAGTGGCAGAAAAGATGGCGGATCGGCTAACGCAACTTCAAGACGCAGTCAATTCGGTTCGCAAGACTCTCTCTTTTTAAAGAAACTGTAGAAAACGGACATTATTTTTTGTGCTTATGTGATGAGAACTTGATTGCTCTGATTAAATAAGCAGTAATAGCAAGCAGTAACTGCTCCAAAACTACAGTATACGTGACTTTTCAAGCTATCTAGCTACCACAGCTAACCACTAGATGCACGAGTCTATGGTTTATATGTAATTTACTAAGAAAATATATTCTTCACATGCTTGGAACATTTGAATATCATATCGTGTTGGAAGCTCTACTTAGACTCGGTTGAAGCTAAGTAGCGCTGAATCGTCGGTGGACTGCAGCGTTGTATTGAATGATCATCTAATCGATTTCTGTATTGATTGTGTTTGTGCTGCAGCTCGCCGATCAGTTCTGTAATGCCATCGGCGTCCTGCAGCAATGCGCTCCACCGGCCTCCTTCAGTAACATCCAGACGGCCATCAACAAGGATCAGCCTGCAAACCCCACTGAAGGTTGGCTGAGTACATGTTCATCACAGCTTCACAAGCATAATAGTGTTTTAAATATGAAGCTCAAGGACGCAGGGTGTTCTACGTTTTATTTCATGAAAGCAAACATAAACAAATCTAAGATATTTGTTTATGTTTAGTAGAAGGACACATTCACATATTTGGTGTGGGTTTTTTTTTTTAAGTAGCTCAAACTCAACCTGTTTGGAGGGAGGACATCTGTAAACACAAGTTTTCAGATCGCAATTGGACTTTGACTAGGCCGTTCTAACACATCCACGTGCTTTGATCTAAAACCACCTTCTCCAGCTTTTTGCTTCACTGCTTTGTGAAGGACCAGATGTTGGCTTGGCTCTGCTGAACGCCGGATAATACTTCTGCTCCACAGACATCGTTCAACCTATGTGAAGTTAGCAGTAGTCGACCCGCTGCTGCTAACTTAGTCACTTTTCAGACCATAAAAAAATTCAAACGACTGATCAGAAATATTAAAATTCGTCTATCATCCAGAAAACTGCCATCGGTGCACCCCTTAAAAATAACTTCTTCTTTTGTTTTGTTCAAAAATAAATCTTTGATAGTTCATTTTGATAATAGAGCATAAAATAAATTAGTTGACTTCCTCTTTTGCTGCCTCCTAACACTAATCAAATTTAAGTGTTTTTAACAATTGCAAAGCCAGAGTGAAGTTTGTGGCTTTATAATCCCAAAATGTGATTCTGCAAAAGGTCTAGACTGTGTTGAACAAAAATGCTCCTTTGCACATTTCATTAACGTTTACAGATTTTTTTTACTATGTGAGTTTTTCCCCCTCTCTGTCTTTGCTCCAGAATACGCTCAGCTGTTTGCAGCTCTGATAGCCAGGACAGCCAAAGACGTGGACGTCCTGATCGACTCTCTGCCCAGCGAGGAGTCTACGGCGGCCCTGCAGGTCAGAAGAGTCCGCTCACAATACCGCTTTAAACAGGAGTTCGCGCGCTGCTCATTCGGTCTAGCGCGAGTGTCTGTATGTGAGGTAATAGATGAGCTTGTAAAAAAATAAAAAAAACTTTAAAAAAACTTACCAAAATTACAAATATTAGTTTGAAAGTGTTGAAAGAATGCAGTAAGCTAATTTCAACCAATAATTTTCTTTTTCCCGGTTCAAATTGAAAAGCTTTCGCCTTTTTGGCTAAAGACGAAGCTAGCACTTCCGATCCTAGCATATGTCGCTGCATGGCAGTGTAAGCAACATGGCGACGTGTAACATGGCGATGTGTATGTGGCAATATTTTATTTAAATTTATTAAACAAACAAAAAATCCAATCTACAGCATTTTTACTGTTGTTTTTACATGGAAAATAAATATTTCTCAAAGTTTCTGGTGGGGATTTCCAGCTTTCGGCCAGCAGAGGGAGCCCTCTGGGTTGGTTTCCATTTAAGTGGCCCCAGAATCTGGGAGGGAAATAGTTTGTTCTCGTTTTCAAACCAGACTTCAGTTTTTCTTCTAAATGTTTTTATTTTGAAAATACACAGTCGGTGTATGAATTTGAAGACTGTTGTTCTTCAGAGTATCGTTGACGCTGTGTTATTCTTATCTGATCACTACTTTGAGTTTTTCTTCCTGCTTTTTGAAACCTAAGGGTTCTCATGTGACACGTCACTAAGTTGTTGCCAGACAGTTGAGAACAAAATTCTTGTGGAATTGGATCCAGTGAAATGTTCTTTTTTTCTCTCGCAGAGTAAATTTTTTGATACAAGGTCACTGTGTGCAACAATCACTCTCTTCTAAATTTGTATATCATTATGCCACTTCCTGGTTGTACAGCTGCTCTTTGTCAGCCTCTGTTTTGGCTACTTGTGGGTGGAATTAGCCTCGCTGCTAACGCGTAGCTCCCTTTTCTGGAAGCGCAGGGATACATGAGATCCAACGTGAATGCCTGAGCCTTCTGGGGTCGCTGGGTAAAAATAATGCAAGTCATGTAAGCGTGGGCTTGATATATTTATGGACTGACTACTAAGATGGCTAAAAGAATCAAGTTGGGATCATGCTTTAAGTATGCTGGAGCTCTGCGTTTGTGTCCTGATGGTAGCCTTCACCAGCAAAAGGCTTTAATATGAAAAATATAGATTTATGTTATGACTGTTTTCCAAAATGCTCTAGACCGCCTCCTTGAATTCATGTCCGTATAAATAATGATTCGATTTTATGTTACAAATATACAAAAAGTCATTTTTACCAGTAGAAATCTGAAAAGTGTGGCATGCATCCTTTATTCAAAACTCTTAATCAAATAACTCTTAATAAAACCAATTCTAAGAAGCATCGTTTGTCTTTGTAAGAGCAACCAAGGCTGCAATAGACTGAGCTGGAACGTCATGTGCTGAAATTGCCCAGTCAAAGTCCAGGTCAAAATCCAGCCAGAACAGGCATATCACAAAAATTTGGTGTATGTTTGCCACAAGAAGATTATAATCCGACGCAGCGGTTGACTCTGCAGCTCTGTCACCTGTCGCCAGGCGGCCAGCCTCCGTCAGCTGGAGGAGGAGAACCACGACGCGGCGGCCCGTCTGGAGGAGGTGGTGTACCGCGGAGACATGCTGCTGGAGAAGATCCAGAACGCGCTGGCCGACATCGCCCAGTCGCAGCTGCGCACCCGCAACGGAGCGCTGAGCCAGCCTTCGCCTGCCGAGTCCTGACGTCTCGCCCTGCCACCAACAGACACTTTTTTTGTTGTTGTTTTTTTCCACACAGCGAATGTTTATTTTTCAAAAACGTGAAGATCTCTCCACTGCCAAATGTGTGTCTGGGATGAATGCTAGACTCTCCAATACAGTTTAAAGTTAAAAGCATTATTTTGAAATCAAGTAATTGAAGTTATTCTGAATTGTATTTTTCTTATTTATTTTTGGCTGGTGTAAATAATAAAAAAAAAAGATTCATTCGGACATTCACCCTAGCAACACATCCACTGTTATGTAGATTCTATGTTGTACATTTCATTTGTTGTTTTTTTGATGATTTTGCTTTTTGACAAATGTAAACACTTCAGTCTGCTTTGAAAAAGGTTACAATGTAAATATCTCATTAAAATACAGAGCAGCATTTTCACTAACACCCTATACTTTATTTTAGTTGATCTCATTCATGTCCAACATAAATACTTCATGGATCAGGTCTGAATAGCATCTTTTTTTTTTTTTTTTTTTTTTTAAATGAATGATGGATTTACTCCCACTGTGCTAAACGACAAATGTCACTGCTTGAACGCATGTTTAATGGTTTCATATGTTGCATTAGAACACATTTGAGAGATGGCTTCAGTTAAGTATCAGATCTAACATCTTTCATTATAAGAAATGGCCTAAGAACTAAAGTGCACAAATCTGTGTGAAATTGTCAGGGTTTAGTGATGCAGCTTTTCTTTACCTAACAGCCTTAGAAAGTGAATAACACCTTACTATAATATTTTTAAGTTTGTCTCATCTGTGCTGCCCCAAGTCACAAAATAAGTAAAGTTAAGGTTAAGCATGGTGGTAGTCATGGCAATTTAGGGGAATTTACACCATTTGAACACCAGGAGGCACTTATGTAAATATATTTAAAGGTAATTCCTTTTGTGTGTGACATCATGGGGGGGAAATTGAGACATCAGGAAGAGAACTGTTAAACTCCACTATTCCGGTTCATCCTTATTTGATTTTCAAATATCTAAAGGTGCTACGTTCATCTGTTCAGTTCTGTTCAAGTGTAAGCTGTATTGGAATGGGCCGCCATCATGCCGTCCAGGAAGGAGAACCCAGAATTTAACCAAACATGTAAATAACCTGGCTAAAGATAGTGAAGGTGTCATTAATCCAGTGAAAGGAGTTCAAAACCAAGATGTGCCAATCAAGAGACGAAAAGCCATGTCACAATATGGAGCCAACCACTGCAGACAGAGACCATTTTTAAACAATGCTCTTGTTTAAGGCCTTTTTATAAAATAAATATTGCTGCATTTACAAGAAAAATGAATATTGAAAGGCTGAGAACAGCCTCCCAACTGGGAAGTACAGGAGTGGCAGCAACATCAGTGTCGACGTTGTCAGGAGATTTTCTGGCGCCCTTCACAAAGTAAAATATAGGAAATGTAATAGAAACGATTTCATTTTGGCTTTTACCAATACATCTGGAAATACACGTTGACCTAAATTAGGAAAAAGTAAATATCTGGTTACAAGCGTACATTCAAATCCATAAAAAACAATGGAATTAAAATATTTGGTCACCAGAAGATGGATGAGCAAAAAAAAAAAAAGACATTTTGCTAACTGATGTATCTGCTGAGATGGTAAATTGACCTAAATCATTGAGCCACATTCTACAAAAGTTCCATACAATGACTAATGGTTGTGTTTGAATCAAAATGCACTTCAACAAAGTTTAAGTTTAACCAGACCACCGAGGTGGAAATGTTTAAAATTGACCTAAAAATTAACTTGTTTTTTTACATTACAAAAACCCTGCAGTAATAACAGGTTTGTATTCTTTTTTATATCCTCTGAACTAATATCATTCTTTCCAAGTTGTTGTTTCCTAATATACAGACGGGCATCAACTCGTGACTTTTACAGAAAGTAGAACAAAAACTTACATCATGAAAGTATGAGAATTTTAGGGAAGTGAGACCTTATTTTGGTAGATTTAATAATTAAATAGGGGCAAAGAAGAGCTAGAAAGACAAACTGCTGAGAGGGTAGAAAAGGAGAAGTAGACAGATGAGATTATATCCAAAATTATATCAATTTTTAGGGCTCTAATTTAGTTTGATCTGAGAGGCTTACAATATCTTTAAAGAGGTGTTCCACAAGGAACTGTCTTTGGTCCCATCTCCTACTTTTAATTTTTTTTATTTTAAGTTAGCTGAGATTATCCTTATCTATCCTTGCATAAATCCTTCAGTTTTACAATTAGCAAAAAGATACATAAATGGGATTGTTTATGCCAAAGACTTTGGTAGCATAATGCTATTAGCCATCAATCTCATCTTCAAGCATATAGTATTAAAAAATTAAAAGAACTTATCCCTCCAAATCTTTGGTATTGTGGATCTCAGCAGGACATTCCAGGTAAAATAAATGTGTAATAAAAAAAGATGATCAATAAATGCAAAGGGAATTGGTAATTACTTTATTATTAAAACTAATAAATGTAATGACAACCTTTTTACATGACCCATTGATTATTGGGGGTCAATTCAGTGTCTTGGATCCGTTTAAAACCTGAACTTCACGCAGCATGGGCTGCAGGCCAGAAAATGCACCAGCCAAATCTAAATATAGGCTTAGTGGGCCCCATTGATACGAAAAACATAAAAACAGCCTTGTCTGTCGTTCACCACACCCAGACATGCTGGCAGGGAACACCCACCTTTCCTCTGCCCGGTGACATCACAGCCCTAACGGTAAAAGCCCATTGAGCCGTCCAAATAAGGAGATTTATGACAGGAAAATGTTGATGTCCACTTTAACTTGCTGTGTGCTTTGTTTGGGTCAACAGAACTGGGTTGTCAGTGATACGTCTGTGTTTATCTGTGACTCCCAGGACTAATCAGGTCCATCTTATTTTGCTCCGTGCACATCTGCCCTAAAGACCTTTGGGATGTTTTTTCTTTTTTCTTAACAAGGAAACATCAAAACAACCTTGATACAGTGGCTGCGCTCCTGTTGGACCTTTAGAGGAAGTAGGCTGGTTTCCAACTGGCTTTCTGCTTTGCACTTTGAGTTAAACTGAAGGCCTAATTTTTATCACCTCGTTTAAAACAATGAACACATTTGTAGTCAGAAGTGTGAAAGTCCTCCGAAAGTTTTCTCATAATGAAAGTCTTGGAGTCTTATCGTGGTTTATGGTTTTATTGCTCAGGTTAATGTACACAAAATCTCCATCTGCTGTAACCGCCTCACTTTTTGCATCACAGTCAACGGTAATAGTCACACATGTATAATCAATCCCTAATCTTAACTTGCTGTGTCATTTGCAGTGCCATGAAAAAAAAAAGCTCTGTCACTCATATTTTATTCATATATCAGACAGATTCTAAAAACAGAAAGCAAGCTTTCCAACTAAAATTTAATTGATTTACCCAAACTGTTTTTGTTTTTCAATTAAGCCCCAAGCTAAGTCCACAGAATATTTCCCCAAAAGTCTTTGGATTTGCCAAGAAATCATCAGGCATTTTCTTGGCATTTTGTTGTTTTTGTGTGTGTGTGTGTGTGTGTTTTTTTTTACTAACTGGGTGAGTAGTTGATGCAATCTTGCTTTAATTTAGGTAGGCTGGTCTGCGGTGGGAAGGTTCACAACCGTTCCACATTTTCTCCATTTGTGGTTGATGACTCTCATTGTTGTTGACTCGAGTTCCAAACCTTAGAAAATGTCTTTGAAACTCTGTCCAGACGTCTAGATCTTTAGTTTCAGGAACAATGTGTTGCCTTTTTAGCCTACTTCATATGTTGTCAGACATATTCTATTTAAGTTATTTCTTCATTCTACAGATCCAGCATTGACATAGCTAATAAAATGTAAATGAAAACATATGTAGGTCAATCAAGCGTCGATAACTGATTTAACAAAGGAGACAGTTACTTTTTCACATAGGATCAAATTGGGTTATTTTGCTTGATAGGTGAAAATAATTATTTCAAAACTTTTTTTTTTTAATATTTACTTCAATTATTTTATCTGATAGTTTTTCCAAATAGTTTGAGGATGTGAGATATCCTCAAAGGAAACAGTGAAATGATATATTAGGTGGAAAATACTTTCTTTTCAGCACTGTAAGAGGGAAAAACGACCCCCTTTTTTAATGATGTATTTAACTTTAACACAGTGACGCCACATTAGCTATTTTTAGCCGAGGTCCGCACAAACCACAGCCCCCAAAATGATGTAACAACGCTCACAACTGGAGGTAGTACAGTATATTCTTCATAGCTGCCGAGAGGAGAGCCTGCTAGCCGAATAAACCTGCGTCCGTTGTGTGACGGCAGAGGCACTCTCATTGGTTGAGGCACCTGCTCCTCTACGTTGTGTCCGCGTCGTGATTGGCTAGAGGAAAAGAAGTCGCGTTTCGGACGCCGCTGATTGGCCGAGACTCACGTTTTTCATGTCGACGTGTTTGCGTTGTCAGCCCAGAGCGTCTGATGAGCCCGACGAGCTCAGGAAGCAGCGGTCCTTATTTTATGTTTTGTAGCGACTGAAACGGGAAGGCTGGTGATATTTTGGGGGGGTCGGGTAAACAGCTAAAGACGGTTAAATATTTTCTAATAATTTGAGGTCAGGTTGCTGCCAGCGACAGAAGAGCTTTGTTATGGTTTGTGATGTTTACTGTTCATCCTCATAGGTCTCTGACGGATAGCCAATATTAACTGGTTCCTCCAGCCTGAAACTGCCTATTTATTAGGCACAGACCGGATTATTTTACATATTTTTTTCCCTTTTATTGCTGTGTGCTGGCGGCACGCCAATAATTGACTCTGGAGCAGGACACGGAGGTAGGTAAAATACAATGAAATGCATGTGAAATGTAAAATACACCATGTTAATACTGTCTGAACAGTGCTTCTTTGTAATAGAACCTATTTAAGGTAAAGGCAAGTTTATTTTGACGCCAAAGCAATTTTGAGTGCCTCTGAAAATAAAATTAAAAATACAAGAATTTTTTTTTTAACAAAATCCAAAAAGAATAGCTTTAATTCAGGTTTTGAGAAGCTGGTAGGTTAGTTAAGCAATAACAATGACTGTTTTATAACATTACGCCTGATGGACTCGCTTATATTATAGATACATTAAGTCAGACACTATGAAACACTGTGGTCATGAAGGTACTCAAATAGAAACTTGTATCATCAGCATATAGTATGAGATGTTGTAATCTTATGCTGTCTGAGTTTGTGAATATTACATAAAAAGTGACCCGAGAGCGGAGCCCTGAGGACCTTTGATCTACATGTGTATTTATGGATGTAAATAACCAGATGCACGCAAATGCAGTTGTATCTCAGACAGAATGATTTAGATAAGGTGTTTATCTTCTCAGTTAAAATACCACAACTTTGCAATACAACATTACGTACAAAAAGTACAAGCTAAAAGATATATTTTATTTAAAACAAAAGCAAATCAGTTCTACTCCAGCTAAAATAATACTGCATATTGATTATTACAGTTATTTAGGATAACAACAATCTTTGTTTTTAAGGGAAACAACTGTGTCTGACAGGAACAATTAGAACATTTTGCTGATTTACAACTTTTTTTTTGTTTAACTTGTGCAAATCTTGATTTTGGCAGCCGGCTCATCCCTAAATAAAAGTGACCTGACAACAAAGCCTTGAGGAACGCCACATGCAAATATTTTTATAGTTAGAGATCAATATTAATAAAAGAACGTAACGCAAACACATTTTTGTGTCTAATGTATAAAGAACACAGACAAAACAGCAGAACATTGTCAAGGCGGCGTTGTTCTGGAGGAGTTGCAGAACCATCTGCTAAATCAAAACCTGGTCAGGTGCGTTAATGCAATTGTCTCTGCAGGCCAAAATCTTCAAATGCAAACTTAAACACGCATCATTTGAATTAAAGCAACTGTGCAACACATTCAAAACGTACCAGACATGTTTGTTGTTCAACTTGCTTAGAATCTGAAATATGCCTGTTTTCTGTTGCTTTTGTTTTGGATGAATTACAAAGTTGTCATTCCTGAGAATAAGCATAATAATTATTGTTTCATTAAATGATTAAGGACTCCTTTTTCAGACAGCAGTAAGCTGGGTTGTATGAAGCAAGTCTGACCGATGATCATTTTCTTTTTTGGGTGTTTTGGGAGTTTTTGCTCGTGTGTGTTTTTTTTCAGCGGCGTCACAAATGAGTCGCCTCATTCAGGACGGAAAACAGTGCTGTAAGGGTGGAGCGCGTCTGACTGGAGAATTTCACACATTCTGAGAAATCTGGGTTTTACAAGGATAAAGGCCTTTTTGTTTGTTTTGTAAGTTTTTTTGGAAGGGGGGGGGGAAACTGCTGTGAATTAGATTCAGCTGGTTACCTGTAAGCCGGTGGATCTCAGCGTTTTGAAGAAGCTTTTTCAAATCCTGTCAAAACGCTGTTGCACTAGATAATTCCCCAAGTGTCAGCACTTGTTACAGGGGGGATACTTTTTAATCTGTGGGACTGCTGCGGTTCTGCAGAGCCACCAGAACAACCGTCTTGTTGCCATCTTGAACAAATGGGACTGTTCCGTCAGAGCAGTAATGCTCTATCCTCCCTGCTCCGCTGGACGCTTTTGTCGTTTTTAGTTTTAATGGGCTGCTTCAAGCTTGCATGCTTGAGCTTCTAAACAGTCTGCTTGCATTCATAATGCCTTCCTTGTTATTGCCTGGGTGGTGCAGCCTTGTTTGTTTAGCTACAGGGTGGATCTGGTTAACTTCAAGCCAAATTCAGTCCCTTCAGATGGATTTAAAGGGCCGTGCAGCTCAGCTCAGAGTTTCTACATTCTGCTGGACCCAGGTCGTCCATATTTCCACCTGTGTGTCTTGCTTCTTTGCATGGGTTTTGAAAATATATTTGCGATGCACTCAAAAAAGGCTGAGAAAGTTCGTGAGCAACTTTCTCAGGGACGAAGTTTAGATGAGCGAATTATTTAAACATCATCATGGCATGTCAGCGGAGTTAAACAGAACGCCCAAGAAAATATGTGCAGCCGCTGTTTACAGTTGAATCATAGCTAAAAGCCAATCTGACCTGGACCCGCCCGTGTTGTTTTTGTTATATTATTGTTATCAGTTGAAATGAAAACATCAAAAATGGAGGATTTCTGTAAAGGAAAGCACTTAATGCAAGATTTTTACCACAAACACACGTCATGGTCTTGTATGTGAAAGTAAATGTATTAAAATTAAAATTTCTAACATCATGAGCTGCCTTTGAATGTATTGTGAAGGTTCTGGTGGATAAATAAATCCCTTTAGATACCTGAATGTAGAAGTCGCACAGTGAAAACTAAACCAGAAATATCGGACCTCACGGATTGGAGGAAAATGGGAAGAGTGGAAGCCTGAGAACATGTGGTTTGGTTTGCTATGGGAGGAACTGGTGCACTTCACCAATTAGATTGTATCATGAGGAAAGAACATTTTCTGGAAAAATCGAGACAACAGCTGAAGACTTGGGCACATTACGGATCGATGTAAACACGATCACAACACAATGCTTTGACCTTTTGAATTCTGAACCTAAAAATGAACCGAAGTATAAAAAAAACTAATGAAAACTAAAGAATATTTTACTAACAACTAACAAAAACTATCAAACCGACTGTAAAAACTAATTAAAACTTACTGAATAAGACAAACTAAAAAATCACAATGAAATAAAACTAAACTATTAAAAAAAATCCAAAACTGCTATAACCCTTTATTGGCCTGAAAGCAATGTGTTTGACTCGGTTACACCAGTTCTTTCAGGAGGAATTGGTCCAAATTCCATAATAACCATTCTATTTTACTCAAGTCATTTAGTTTAAATGTAATTCCACTCATACAGTACATGCAATAATCAAGTTTTACCCATACATACACATGGCAGGTAAGAGCCACGGCTGTTTTCACCAAACAAACAAGCTCAGACCAAGAGTAAATGGTGCAAATTAAACAAACTGCAACAAAGAGCATCATATTTCTTTAATAAGCAGAACGATATTGATCCCAATAATGAATTTTCCTCCTGCAACTAGTTACCAGAATTCATAGGCCTAGAAGGTAGTAGTCCTTCTAGAGACACACAGTCTGCATAGGAAGTTAGCATACATTACGCAGTGCATTACTTCCAAATAAACCCATAACCCGGCCTGGAAAATCTGTCATGCCACAGCCAGTCGGTTACACTTTCCTCATTAAGTCAGTCTAAAACGCAAGCCGCTCCGCTAACCTGACTGAGAGGAAGGTACGTACTCGGTCCGCTGCTCAATGGAAAGAAGCCATAAGGTTTTCCCAAACGTCACTGCACGCGCTCGCGTTTATTTGGCGCGCGCAGCCAGGATCCACTTAATGAGGAAAAACCGTGAACTGCGTCGGCGGCGGACTCGTGGAAAAACAGGTATGGGGTGAAATGTTCCCACTGTCATGGCTTCTGATGCAGAGGAGTTCACAATTTGCAATATTTAAACTCTAGCTGTCTGATTTGTTTTGGAAAAATACACCCAGAATCCAGCTAAATGCAGTCTCTAAGAGCTTGTTTTTAATTTTCTAAAAAATTAATTAATTTTTTATCTTCACACCATTTACTTATTTATTTATATGGTGGACCCAGTTGCTTTCAATATTAATTCCACTTTAAGGGATTTTATAACTTTGGCAAAAGTTGATACACAGCACTAATTCCACCTTTACATCTGTAGTTGTGCAAGGATGATTTTTAAGAATCATATTCAGCACATTAATATAATATTAGCAGTGTAGTAAAATAATATTTAACTGGTTAGAAGGCTTTTAAGTCTCACCCTGCGGTTCTGGGTTGTGTCCAGAAAGAAAGCTGATTCGTTTAAGAGTAGTTATTAATATTCATACTCGTAGTTATAACGTGTAATGTTGAAAATAATAGCTGATATTTAATAAAAATATAAATGACTCAGGTTCCTACTGACTTGGCAGTAAATACATTTTGTAACCCCAGTTTGTCAAAAGTCCAACTATGTAATTCCCTACAAGCCTTTTTCTGTTTTCACAAAAAAAATAGATCCTAACTATAACTTAGATTTATGTAAAGCTCCCAAACTGATCAAGAGTACTCCATTGAGCCTTCCTGTTATTTGCTTAAAGTCTTGCTCTCACTTGACCACATGTCCTAGAAAAAATAGTTTGCTTAGAAATGGCTCCTTCCATCTCTGTCCTTCACCTTACCACTCACAAAATTGTCACTTTCCCACCACTTCAGAACCCGTGACTTTGAAGCCACGTTGCGCGTTATCACCGGAAAAAACGAAGTTCCCGAGCGCCAAATCTGGTTCTAATTGGACACTATGGATACCTGGTTCTTCAGCATGAACTGTGGTGTCATCTCCACATTTATCTTCACCAAACTGAAGATAAAGAAACAGTAAGCTTATATTTAATATTATCTGTTCAAAAGAGCACGTCCCACCGGGAGGAGGTACCGAGGAAGACCCAGGACACGCTGGAGGAACTCTGTCTCTCGGCTGGCCTGAGCCTCCCTTCTGAAGCTGCTGCCCCTGTGACCCGACCCCGGATGAAACGGAAGAAAATGGAAAAGAAGTACATTTTCTGAAAAAACAAGACAAACAATGAGCAAGATTGCGAACAGGGGTGCAGAGGCAAGGAAGAAATCCGCCATCTTGCTTCTACTCTCTCTTTGGGTATTGCGTATCGCCCCTTGTTGATGTGTTGATGACACATTCTTCATTCCCAATCGATAGATGGAAACGGGAATCATCTCTCACCAGTCTCTCACTGTTGTCTCTACCTGTCATGATAGGTAAAATATCAGATTTTTCAATTTCTTACCGGCTGGTCTCAAGCGATGATTGGCCATCTGAAAATTATTCAGCTCCAAATACAACAGTATTTGTTACAAAGTAAGCAATTTCTAATATTTTTGCTATATTTAGAAAATGTAAACACATTTATCTTGAAAGGAAAAGAAAGGGTGTCATAATTGGATAAAGGGCTTAGTCTTTCAAAGAAGGATGTAGTGAATATTTTTTTTCATGACTTAGCCAGACAGCAGAGAAAAGCCTAGAAACAGCTGGTAGGGCCACAACTTCCTTGTCGGACCCTAAATGGTTGCATTTAGCACCTTTCCTGCCAGCTTTGTCCCCTCTGCTGTGCATTAGATGTGGGCCTCATCGTTCCACTCCCCTCAGAAGCCTCCACTCTTCCACTCACCTCCCTCAGTCGTCAGCATCCAATCAAAATGGCAGGATTTTAGTTCTTCTTGTATACTGACAACCCAAACCAAGGAAGAAGAAGTGTTGGGCTGTGCTTCTTTCTTACAGTAACCCAGGTTGACAAACCTCAAGCCCATTTTTCCCTTCCAAATCAGGGACTTTGCAGCAGTGATTCAGAGATTTTTTCCTCAGAAGTCAGGAAGTGTCCTGTTGTTGTGGGACCGTCGGGGCCGAAACGGGAAAAGGGCCGGGGAATAGACGAAACACGGCTCCTATCTCCGTCCTGCAGGACTTGTTTAATGTCTTTGTGAGCTAATCTCACCCATTCATGCCTTTCTGATGGCGCGCCGCCAAATGTTTTAGTGATATTCACGTCCACCCTTTTTCCCTCTCTTACGTAAAGTTTGCATAATCTGCTTTCATCAATATTCAGCTCCTTAAAGAGGAGGAAAATTCAACTTATTTCCTTAGTTTGTCTTTTAAGCAGTCTTGTAGTCTTCGAGTTGGATTTTAATTTATGTAAAATAGAAAAGCAACAATTTATGCTACAAAAATAATGCAACATACTGATTATTAATGATGATAAATTAGTTTTTTCTATTGCTTTTGGCTATATTTTATTTTTTAATATTTCAAATGTCGTCCTGTGCTGTATTTGTCTGAGAGGGCAAACTTGCACTGTTATCAACATAATATTTGAAAATGGTCTCAAGCCAACAATATTATTATCGCAATAATTTCTGCGACAATTTATCATGGTGACTGGCAGTGGCGCACCTACACATTGTTGGACATAAATCGGCGCTCACTGGAATATCTTAGTGAGATACGAGACAGAATCTGAAAGACGGTCATGTCGCATTTTATCTGGCTTTTATGTCGTCAATGTGTGACGTGCATCATAATTCATAGAGTTCTGGTTATGAAATTCTGACAGAAGTCTGTGTCAGTGAAGCGCATCTCCTCACAATCCCACCGCTCTTGGTTCTGAATACAGAAATTGCTGTAAGTTCTCCACAAACGGCCATTGATATTAGTTTTACTTTCTTTTTATTGGCTTGCTTCATCTTGTAATGATCGTGGGACAATACTGTCGGCTCCCACTGCTGAATAAAATTTAAAATCGATCCATTAACGGTTCCTTTTACTATCACTACCGTAAACAATGCAATGTTGTGTGACATCAACGTTCTTCTGCGTATTTTACTAGCAGTATGAACAGTCATGCAATAAAAAAAAGTATTTCAGCGAAAAAAATCTGATTTGAGCATTGAGACGTGTGTGAACGTAGCCTAAACACGTAGCCTGTAATCCCGTGCTCCAAATCTCACAGGCGTGACCCATTCTTGTGGTAACCTACCAGAATTCAAAACCTGCTTCCTCCTCAACTCATCTATTTGTGTTTTTTGTTGTCCACCAGGATAGCATGGCCATGACGGGAGGGACGGCAGCTGCCCTTCCCATGAGCAACCACACCCGGGAGAGGGTGACCGTGGCCAAGCTGACACTGGAGAACTTCTACAGCACCCTCCTCACGCAGCACGAGGAGCGGGAGATGAGGTAAACCCCTGGACGAGGCTTCCAAGCGGCTGACGGGAGAGTCGCCGAGGCTAAACGGAGCTGTTGTTTACAGCGTCGAGTTTCACCGCTTAGACTCGTAGATAAGGCAACCGTCCTCAAGATGATGTGAACAAAACAAACGCCAGTCACTCTCCTGTTACCTGAGGGTTGACCTGTTGCTTGGGGAACTCCTGTAGGAGACACCCGAGTCTCTGTTTACACCAACACCCTTCACATCCTCTGTTGTATAAATCTCTCTGGAAGCTTCCACTCAAACAATTACATTTTTGTAATTACATCCACAGGCTTATTTGGAGGAAACTAGAAACTGGAGATGTTTTATCATGTATATTTACTGTGAGTTTTATGCTTTTTTATGCGGTGTCTTCCTCATTTTAGGCAGAAGAAGCTAGAGAAGGCCATGGAAGAGGAGGGCTTGCCTGACGAGGAGGTACAAATCCAGCTTTTTCATGTTCTTTTATGTTAGATCCACAAATTTCAATAAATTTATTGGGATTTTATGTGATATTCCAACTTATAATAGCTCAGGATTTGTATTTTTTCCACAAATACAAACTTAATATGTTCAGCCTTCTAATAATTCAATGTCCCTAAATGAAATCCAGCACAATCAACTGCTTTCATATGTTTTACATAAATTCAGCTGTAGATGAACTGAATAGATAGCAAAGATGTCCAAGGGGCTGGAATACTTTAATTAGGCACTGTACAAAAACGAAATCACCTCAGAAACCCAAAATTTAAATTTTTGAAGCAACTCAGGCAACTCGGCATTTCTGTACCATTGCAGAAAGTGATGCGGCGCTCGCAGCACGCCCGTAAGGAAACGGAGTTCCTGCGTCTGAAGAGGACTCGGCTCGGCTTGGACGACTTTGAGTCTCTAAAGGTTATCGGAAGGGGAGCTTTCGGAGAGGTAGGCCATGTTTTTTTAGTCCAGAAATGGTTCAGTGAAACTAAAAGTCCAGTTTGTTCAATTGGTGCGAATCTTGCATAAAGAACAGGAATTTTCTTGTTTCAGTTGATAACTTTTCATCAAAGTGGACAGAAGTCACATATAGGGTACCCCAAGGCTCAAACCTAGGACACCTCTTATTCAATATCTCTCAATGAAATAATCAAGTTTATTTGTATAGCACATTTTAGCAACAAGGCAGTTCAAAGTGCTTAACATCATAAAAACACAAAAATAAAGTCATAAAACCATCATACAGTCAACAATTGAGAAACAAGATGGCACTTGAGGATGTCAAGTGATCAAGTGACTTGACATCAAAAGCAATGTCTATTGGTTTTCACAACTATTGACTACATGATGTGTTTGGTTTTTTTATTCAATAAACTTGAATGATTGATTGATGCGTTTAATAAAACGAGACCTTTCTCTTCGTCTAGGTCCGTTTGGTGCAGAAGAAGGACACAGGACACATTTACGCCATGAAGATCCTGAGGAAAGCAGACATGCTGGAGAAAGAGCAGGTGACTCCTTGTTCTGCCATTTCAAACACAAGATTACACCCTGCTGTGTTCTCAAGTTCATGGTCGGCTCCCCCTGCAGGTGGCTCATATCCGCGCAGAGAGGGACATCCTGGTAGAGGCGGACAGCGCCTGGGTGGTCAAGATGTTCTACAGCTTTCAGGACAAGAGGAACCTCTACCTCATCATGGAGTTCCTGCCTGGAGGTGCTTACCCACTCCTACACAGCATCCGATGATGTTCGATAAACGAGAAACATCTCCTGCCCTTCTGTTGCCAGGCGACATGATGACGCTGCTCATGAAGAAGGACACCCTGTCGGAAGAGGCCACGCAGTTCTACATCGCGGAGACGGTACTTGCCATCGACTCCATCCACCAGCTGGGCTTCATCCACAGAGACATCAAGCCTGACAACCTGCTACTGGACTCCAGGGTCAGAACCAAATGCATGACCCTCAAACCACTCCACAGTCGTACAGTTTGAGGCTCGTAGAGTCACTGAATGTCCGTTTGCTTCCAGGGTCACGTGAAGTTGTCTGACTTTGGGCTGTGCACCGGACTGAAGAAGGCTCACCGCACAGAGTTTTACAGGAACCTGACGCACAACCCACCCAGTGATTTCTGTGAGCCACATATCTGTCATAAGTAGACTGAATCAAATATCAATAAAAGCAGCAACATGTAATTGAGATTGTTCTATTTTGTTTCGTACAATGCTTCTCTTCTCTGTTCCTTGTTTTTCTCCAGCTTTCCAGAACATGAACTCAAAGAGGAAAGCAGAAACCTGGAAGAAGAACAGGAGACAGCTGGTACAGATCCTTTTCAGACTGTAGTTTTGGTGTTTTCAGGCACTCATCATGTGCAAATGTCAAATTTGATCAGTTCTTTTCCATATGAAGTTGATTTAAAATTGTTGTCTTCCTAGCATGGACCCCACTTTCACATGTTGTCTATGTATTTCAAACCAGATATTTACATACACTGAATAAAAAGACACAAACATGTTTTTCTCACTGTCTGAAGTTAGATCAAACTTTTCTTGTTTTAGTTAGGTTAGAATTACCTGTTTTTTTTCCTATTTGCTAAATCCCTGAAAATATGGTGAGAACTGTTTTTTTTAGAATTTCTTTGTAATGTCATGCATTTTTAAGTGACAGATAATACCAATGACACAGATAATATAAACTTTTTAAATCAAGGAAAGCTACAAAAACATTTCTAAAATCTGTTCTCACCAAGGTTTCAGCCATTTAGCATATAAAAATAATCTTTGTAATTCTGACTAAGTTAAATAAGAAAAGTTTGGTCTGTTCAATCAATACGATGAACTTAAAGGGAGTGAGTCGGACCGGTGTGAGTCGGACCGGTCTATTCCCTGCTTCAGACATGATTTTCATATCTTCCATTTAGAAAGCTGAGCTTTGAATGTTGCGGCTCACTTACAGGCTTATTCCACTGTGGGAACGCCGGACTATATCGCTCCTGAAGTGTTCATGCAAACAGGGTACAACAAGCTCTGTGATTGGTGGTCTCTGGGTGTCATCATGTATGAAATGCTCATCGGTAAGAACAGACTTCTTCTTGGTGTTGTGGGATTGATACGCTTTACTTTTGAGCTCGCTCTACGACTTTAAGTAGGAGTTCAAACCTCTGTAGACGGTGCTGAGGCGTCACCATCGTTTCTTCTGTCTGTTGCGTGTTCGGGTCGTTGGCAGGTTACCCGCCTTTCTGCTCGGAGACGCCGCAGGAGACCTATAGGAAGGTCATGAACTGGAAGGAAACGCTTGTCTTCCCACCTGAAGTCCCCATCTCAGAAAAGGCCAAAGACTTGATTTTAAGGTTCAAACATTGACTTTTCTACCTTCCAGTCTCACTGGAAGATCAGACCCTGAAACTGGATGTGCTGTCTTTTTATAAGTTTTCAGTTGTGTTATCACTTTTCATTTCCTGTTGGCTGTTACTGAAGGTATTGCACTGATGCGGAGAACAGAATCGGAGCTGTGAGTGTGGAGGAGATCAAGAGTCATCCATTCTTTGAGTCAGTGGACTGGGAACACATCAGGTACAAACAGACGTGCTTTTCTAAACGCCGACTCACTTTACATGAAACATTTATCAGAAGATGGAACGCCTCTTGTCTCCGTCCACAGGGAGCGACCGGCAGCCATTTCTATCGAAATCAAAAGTATTGATGACACTTCAAACTTTGACGATTTCCCTGAATCAGACATCCTTCAGCCAGGTTTGTCATATCAAATGTCTCATGTTGACCAGTGATGAGAGTCTATTTTTATTTATATAGTAGTAAAGCTCAGTTTTACAGTGGCTGCTCTCTTCACACATGCATGAGGTCACCTCTGTTGTAAATATTACTATTATTTAACTGAAAACAAAGTGAATTTAAAGGCACAGTGTGAAGAATCTGGTGACATCTGGGGGTGAAGTTGAACTCCTACATTGGACCTTTATCACTAGCCTACCTAAGTTGATTGAATCAATTTTCTGTGTGTTTTGAATAGCCAATGCAACAGAGCCTGACTTCAAATCAAAGGACTGGGTGTTCCTAAACTACACGTACAAACGGTTCGAGGGCCTGACTCAGCGAGGCACCATCCCCACGTACATGAAGGCAGGAAAGGCCTGACACGCTCAAGGGAAGCAAACACAGAGACATGTAACGGACACAGGGTCAGGCCGCCGAGCCCCCGCCGGTTCTGACGGGCCACGCCGGTCCCGCGCCGCTCAGCCTAAACGTAACCATCATCACAAGTTATTTAGGTCCGCTCTGCCGCCAAGAAAACACCCCGCCAGAAGGAGCTGGGAAATGATGGAGCGTCGCCGCATTACCTCGGTTGTTTATATTTCACATGTGCTGTCTCTAGCCATAGCTCTCGGGCCAGCTCTTTAACTAGGACACTAATTAAGCATATCTGCATGTCCAGCTTAAAAGTTGACAGCAGGAATGGGGCTTGAATATGAATCCCTGCTTGCTGCATCCTCATGTTGATAGTTGATACACTGGCGGTTACATTAACACAGCTGCAAACTGAAGTCTGCTTAAAAGCTCTCAACACTGTAATCAAAATCTGGTTGATCGAAGAGAATCAGAACTACTGAAGCACACACGCTGCTGTGCTGCATGGAGAATTCCAGCATGATTTCCAGTGAGTTTTATAGTTCCGACCTGAAGCAAGTTCCGTTTTTCGATTTTGATATTGATGTTTGGTTTGCCGCCGCCTGCTGTTGCAGCATTGGTCTTAAAGTGTTTTTAATCAGAATCTCACAATCGGTCTAGACTGAAGACATCCGGAGTTGTCTATATCTTGTGAGTTTTACCTTTTTATCTTTTATTTGGGGTTCAATTGAGCGTCCTCTGTTTAAGTTATGTAACATCTGAGGATGGATATCAAAAAACTAAGAGCATCACATTGGGGGTATAATATTTTAGGAATATAATACCCAAATCCTGCTGGAATCCTCCTTTATAAAGGTGGTACACTGGCGTACTATAAGTTAGATGGTGTAACTCCCTGCAAAGCAACAAGACAGAACTCATAATTCTTCTGCTTAACATCTGTCATTGCCAAATGACAGATGCATTGCCAAATAGCTGTGTGTCCTTTTAAGATTTAAAGCAGTCAACTTAACGAGTCGCAGGCCCAGCCTCTTGCTTCTTAAGTCAACAAAACATGCAAAAGTGCCTTTTTAAGTAGCTAGATATATCACTGTAGTTTAGGAAACATTAATTAGGAGGATTCATTAAGATTAGATTAGCATTAAGCTGATTGATTTTGAGAGAAAAGTAAAAGGGCAGCTTTAATTATATGTATAACAAAAAGCAAATATGCAAGCTGGTGTCTTTTAGGTGATTTATGAGGGTTGTGATGATACAAAGGCAGGTTCTTATGGACGAGACAATAAAACCGGAGACTCTTTAAGCAGTAAAAATGGAACTAAAGTAGGTCGAAAACAGCATGAGGGTGATCTCTCTAGGTTTGGTATTTTTCATTTTTCATTTTATGTCCATTTTAGGATGCGTTTTAGCACTTTTTTTTTTTATCCCTCTCACAAGCACGCAAACGAACAAAACACTCCCCTATAAAGCCAGTCTTTAACCATGGAGTCTCAGAAGGGGAGACTACGGAGTTACCAAAGAACTCTAATCATCACATGCCGTGGTTTGAATGTAGCCATTGCTTATTCTGCACTTAACAGGAAACTACCTTTGAAAAGGAAGTAATTTCCATTTACTAAATCTAAACTTCTAAAGCAACATTTGTGTGTGGGCAGTGATATTTCTTAGAAATTTGCTAAGAGTTCTAAGAGTAAATGTATAATCAGGAAGTGTACGGAGGATTCCCAGGAATCCCTATGCTAGCTGTTTCTGAAGGCTTCTGCTAGAAAAGTAGTTCTTCAATATTCTGATCACCCGTGTTAATTATTTTCTTACATTTTCTATGTAAGTAGTTTAATTGTCAAACTACAAATGCCTTGGCCAACTACACTCGAAAATGCTACAAAACGTTGGACTTATGAGGGTTTCAAAGACAGATATCTGTATATTTTTGTGTTATTTATGCTGCTCGTGTTTTTTTTAATGTATAAATTGGCTTTTTCTTTTTGCAGACATTCACTGCATTTTAATTGGCTGCCTTTTATGTGAAATCGCACCCACTGATGTAAACAACAAACAGAAAGAAAGTTCAGAATCCTATGGATGTCTGCGGACATCTCTTATGGATAATAAGGTTTGCGAGCCCTTTTTTTTTAAGTCAGCCACAAAAAAATGCTGCAAATTGGTATGTAGATGATGTCATTGGTAAGGAGCTGTGGATTCAGGAGAGGGAGCGAGTTTTACCAGGCAGTTGATGGAGCACCCAACAATCTGGAACAGTGGCGGAAGGTCACCAGACACAATGAGTGTAGGCAATTGATGACATTGGAGTGTTTGCTTTGAACCAGGTGCAAGTTCCCAGCAGTATCACACAGTCAAACAATCTCAAATTAGAAAATTCAAACCTCTTGGTCAGTATCTGGTAAAGTTTCCCACGGAGGTGTCTAAATCAGAAACAAAAACTGCTTCCAGAAAACTCTGGAAAAATAGTCACGCGACTTGAAGACTGACTAGGAAAGGGACAATTGTTCATGGAGTGGGTGATATCCTTTTGTGTTGTGAGGTGATGTGTCTCACTGTTTCGTGTCAAATGTCTGTTTTGTGCTAGGATTGACGGTGTTTATTTTATTTATCATGAAGAAGCAAAATGGAGGGTGAATAGTTGCGATACGTGCTATATTTCACTTTATACAGCTACACTTGACTTGAAATCCACTACCGTGTCACTTTAACTAAAGGGATTCTTCAACGAGGTAGTAAAAGGTTCAGGAAAATGTTTCTTTTTTATCAAGCAAGACAATTCATTTGCGATGGACCAAACAAGTTTACTGCCGAGTAACAAACAGTTTTCGGCAGATTATTAAAGGGTAATTCTGCATGTTTCGTTTTGCCAAGAGACAATGAACGCAACTATATTGTATGGTAAAATCAACATAAAAGCTGAAAAGGTGAATGATCCGTATTCCCCTCCCTGTTGAAGGAAGATCCCCTGGTTCCCCGGCTCAGAACTGAGTTATGATGTGTACATACTGCAGAAGACACTTGGAAGGCTACTGTCTGTAGAAGAGAGAAGGGGATGCTCATTAATATATTCATTCATGTTGCTGAGGTTTTTTTATGTTGATACACTGTTCAGAAATAATAAAATAAAAAATAATTAAACACTTGAAGTTTTCAATGTTTTTAGTGTTCTGGGAAATTCCTTCGGTCTTGTTTGGTACCAAACACCACTGTAAAAATTGATACAGCTGTTAGTCTTTTCCTTCTTCATCTCAAGTGTTAAAACAAACTCTAGTCAACAGGGATCAACAATGTAATGTTGTTTAGCTTAGTCTTGTCTACCGAGTCATCTCTCCTAACTTTAAATATCTCTCTTACACTTAAGTCCTAAATAAATTACTTGAGACTTAATTTGAACTTTTTCTACCTTCTAAGCAATGACGATAAACAGAAACCAGGTGCAGACCGAATGAAATGAGACTAATCTGTAGCAGATGAAGTTTTTAACAATGTAGAATCAAAATTCTTTACTTTCTCCTAGTTGAACCACTAGGGGGAGCTCTGGGTGAGCTATTATTTCATTTTCTGTTTGTGAAGACCTGAAAGAATGAATGGATGAGAACAACTTAATCCAGGCATGGTATAGATTCAATTACAAAATCAAAGTAGAATCAAGCATTAATAATCATTAATCAATGTAACTTATCTTATAAATAGTGGTATTTTGAAGTCAGTAGTATTAAAAAAATATTTTTCCAGACAGATTTCTTGTTCTTTAAAAGACATCCTGTCCCAGGTTACCGTATGTAGTAAACCGGCAGCTATGAGAAAACACAGCAAACCTCCATGTGAGACATCAATATGTTATGTCAAGAATTGGCCAAGAATTCACATTGTCCCATCCCAACCTGCAAATCTAGTTAACCGGGTTTCTCTTAATCCCTCAGCCCCATTAAGGAAACTGGGTTTCTGGTTTGGACCACAAAATCAGGTTAAAACAGAAAGCTAACAGCAAGCGGGTTAATTGCGCACTCAAAAACTCACCAAGAAGTGACGGGGCCGTCATGCCACAACCCTGTTGTCATGGTCGCATTCTGTAGTAACCAATTTTCAGTTGAGCTGCAGAGAAAATTCAACACATGAAGATGGAAATAACCTTTAAGGGACACTGATAAAAGGTCTTCTGAAGGTCATTTTGTGGAAGCAAAAGTTGACTCACAGAACCTTTAGAGAACAATCCCTGGAGGCTCCCAAGGGTCACACTGTGGACATCAGAGGTAATCTCCAGGAAGTATTCAAAGAAAGTTCCTTGAGGGTTCTTTGAATGCCACCCAGTGAAAATTATGAAAGTTGACAACAGACTTCATAGAACCTTTACAGAGTTTTCCCTGAAGGTATCCAGGTTTTATTACTCTTTATTGTTGCCTTCTGGAACCTTCAGGCAAATATCCCCCCAAAGTTCCTAAAGAGTAACACTGAATGTTTAAAGCAGAACTTCAAGGAACCTTCAGAGAACATTCTTTTAATGTTCAAGGAAAGCCTTGAGGAACGTTCCTCAAAAAAGAGTCACTTCGTGGAGTAGTTAATCTTCAGGGAACCTTTAGTAAATGTTCTTTGAAGGTCATAATATATAAAAAGTACAACATTTGACATCGGCTCTCACGGAACCTCAAAAGATAGTAAGGGAGCATTTTGTGAAGGTTCTCAAAGTGTCACATTGTGAATATCGCCTATAGCCTCCAATTAAAATTCCTTGAAGTCAGTAAAAATGTTACACTCTGAATTTTAAAGCTAATCTTCTGTGAAACTCTAGGTAACGTACCCAAAGAACCCTGTTGTAAATGTGGAACTTAATCTCTAAAGAGTCTTGGGTATCCTCTGTGGAAATTGTGTGGTGTGAAAGTTCACATTTCCCCCTCCAGGTACCTTTGGAGAGTGTTCCCTAAAGGTTCCCAGGCTGCAGGAACTTTTGGGGAAGGTTTAGAAAGGGTCCAACTCTAAATGTTGTAGCTAACCTTCAGTAAAGTTTCATGGAATGTTTCTCAGAAGTTCCTGAAATATCACATCTTGGATTTTGCACTGTGAAACTTGACAGTATTAGGGAACCTTTAGGGAGCATCATTCCATCAGTGTTGCCACTGCCTTCTGGAAACCTTTAGGAATGTTCCCTGAAGGTGCCCAGAAAGTCATACAGTGTTGAAGCTAATCCTCTTGGGGCATCTAGGAAATGTTCTCTAAATGTCCCTGTAAATGTTGAAGCTAATTGTCAAAGAACTTTACCTAAAGACTGCAATGAAATCAAACAATGAATATTGCAATACTTTCTGATTTAGGAATTTTCCCTGAAGGTTATTTTGAAATCTTTGAACATTCCCTGGAGGCTTGTGGAGGGAAACATCATGAATGTTGCTTAACTTATATTCAAGTTACTTAGAGACGAGATTCCTCAAAGGTCACACTGTAGTTGCTGAATGTAACCTTCAGGGAACCTCCCCAGTGTTCAAAAGGGTTTCAAACACAGTAAATCACAGACAAAATTCCACTTAGGTTCTTCATGTAAGGAACTTTTCAAAAACAGCAGCTGACTGTTCAACGTGAAGAACATTGTAGATCTTGTAAGTTATCTTTGTCTTCCAGTCGTTGGCTGCTGTTTCCCCTAATATTTAAACACTCACTGTCACATTTCTTCACATTTACTTCATCAGTTATTAAATGACCACACTGAAATATTTGCTGGGCAACATTCCTCTGTTATGAATCATGTTAATATTGATGATTTCAATAGATAGACGGATATTAGCTATAAGTTAAATATTTATTATATGTCAACCTATAAGAAATACTGGTATTGACTCCTAATATTGCTACTCTGAAACATCCGAATATGTTTGCAAATCTCTGTTTCGGTATCACCTGACCACGCTGATGTTCTGACGGACAGCTGAAGTGCGTGGAAACGCCGAACTTTCTCCACAGACTCTTTATAAATGGGTTAATGAGCCTCCCGCCGCCACGTGACCCTCGAGTTATATAATATATAGGTCAGCACGTTTCTCGCTGGCACGTGCAGCCTTCTTTCTTACGTAAAGTCTCGTGCAAAGGTCTCGAATAACACTATGTAGGTGAGCGCCGAAGATCGTCGATACTAGTGATGACCTATCACTCCTCATATATATTCCTGATCCTTTGTCCTACAAAGCTCCTCAAAGTAAATGTTTTCCCTAAACCACACAATAGTCTACATCTGTTTTTCCCCCTGCCCCTAATTACCTTTCATGTTTTAGAATTTGCTATATAAAATCAGTTTACCATTTATGGTAGAATATGTTCAAAAGAAAACATCTAAATGCTCCAACAAAGAGCCCTTAAATTGATTAGGCTTACTATAAAACACTAAATAAATCTATTTACAAAGTACTCATATTCAAGGCAAACCCTGCAGAACCTTACAAATGTTCCTTGTGGCTCAAAGGTTGTGTTTGATTGTCTCCAGACCACAGCAGGGTTTAAATCAGACCAAGCTCTTCTATTTAATCTTTGTTATTTGCTGCCTTGCACGTTGTTTTGCATACTTCCCCATTTAAAGACCTAAAACCTCCATATTAAAACTTTTTTACACATTTAACTCCTGCATAACCATGGGGTGCTGTGGTGGTGCGGGGCAAAGCTCAACCCATATATTGAGGCCTTGGTCCTCGTGGTGGTCGCAGGCTCGATTCCCAGCCTGGTGACACTTGCTGCATGTCTTCCCCCTCTCTCATTACCCTCCTTCCTGTTGAGGTACCTTCAAATAAAGGGCACTAGAGCTAACAAAACTTTTTTTAAAAAATCCTGTGTTTCTGGATTTGCTAAAGCACACAGATGAAAAAGAAAATACTTTTACAGCCTACCTAGAATGGATACCATCTTAGATTGGGACAATCTAAGATTGTCAAGCTAAAATTATTATAATCCAATAAACTGTCAAAAACATTTTATATGTGAAAGAATTAGTAATGTATCAATGTTTGAAATTAAATGAAAACATACTTAAGTGCAGTATTGCAAATATAGATGGTGAATTAAAAGTTGAATCCATTACGTTCAAGATATATGTAATTATTTCAGAATCTATTTAGTTAAAATATGCTACAATTTATCATTAAATAATTAAAATTGTTGCTATGGCTCATTAAATGGATCCTAACATTTGGGTGGTCTATCAGGTGAATTAGTAAACTGTACTCTAGCTCCATATGTTGCTTTTGAAGTAACAACTTCTTCCTTTATGAGCAGCCATATGTCTAATTATGTGAAATAATTAGACTTATTACACTCTAAAAATGACAAAATGACAGGCTCTTAGTTGCTTCTGCAAGCATCTTTACATTTTTTTCTTCTATTAAGCAGGTTTAATTGCACATTTCTAACCAAAAAAGGTACCCAACACATCATTGTGTGAACAGGTGAATATCTTCGCTTCATCAGGGAAGAGGATTAGTTCCAAGGAAATTAGGATTTCAGAATTCAGATTTTTCTCCCTCATTGTTTTGACTTTAATCCTCTAAGAAAAAACACTTCTGAGAGTAAAGTCAAAGTTCTGAGGGGAAAAAAAAGCCGTTTTTTTTCAGTTCCCTTAATCCTCTTCTGTAGTCAATTGTTCAAAAGTATCCGAACTTGTAATCGTGAAACAAATTCTTTCTGTCATTACGCTGGCATTTAGTAAGATAAATATTCTTACAATCCTAAATTACCAGGGATAGGAATGATTTAGTTTGAAAAATGAAAAAAAAAAAAAATACATGATTTATAATATAAAATGTTTTGGATGAAAATTGATTTGAAAAAAAAAGAAACAGAGTGAGACCTCACTTCTCTCGTCGCTCAAAGGAAGGAAGCGAGAAAGCTTGAAGCGGAGTGAGATGGGTGACGCGCTCGGGACTCTTATTGAGGTCACCGAAACGTGTACAACACGGGGGGGGAGGAAACCTTCCCTCTGCTCTGTGTAAGTGACCTGGCTCTATTCGGCATGAATCAAAAATGAATTTATCAGCACTGCCGCACGCGCACTGCACGCCATTTAATTGTTCTTCAAATGGATTACCTGTCACACGAAACTGCAGTCAGAGTTGTGTTTTGTTCAACTTAGTCATACAATAATAACTACCGGCAGAAACTTTGTCGTTTTTCTGTGACTGGCTCTATGAAATTATATTTGAAAAAATATATATCTTCAGAATGCTGCAGCTTTTTCGACTGTGGACCTGAATGAACCATATAGTGGAGGAGAAGCCCGGCGTGAACTCTCTCCTCCTTTCCCCGTCCGCTATTGAAAATGGGTGTTGCTCTCTCACACATCCCTCACGTTTCTACCCCCACCCCACCCCACTCCTCTCCACCCACATCGTTCTGTGTAAAGAAAAAAAAGGGAACTACGCGAGGAGGAGGAGAAGGTTGGGGGGGGGGGGGGGGAAGGAGGGGGGGTTGAAAAAATGAAGTCAATTATACAACACCCCGGCTATCTGAAGCTCCCTCCTTCCCACCGTCTCCTTTATGCGTTACACCACAACAGCTGGTGTCTCAACATGCGCGGCGGCTCTCCGTAGCCTTCACCGCGGGAGCACCGGTTCCAGTCCGCAGGCATGTCGACCGGGGGCTCCGACAGCACGGCGGACAAACCGGCAGGTAAGCCCCAATGCTCTGGTTGTCAATACTTTACTCTGAGTCGATGCTACAATTTTATTTATTTTTGTTGAACTCCTGCTTCACCTTCTTTTCCCATTTCTAACGAAAAACATATTTAAATTGAGATACATAATATGTAAAAGGTCTGTTTTGACTCTTATTGTTTAGAGTAATTCAGCTACTTGTCAGTGGGGTTTACTGTCCCTCTTGGTGTCAGGGTTTAGCCACAGTAGCTTTCCGTATGAAATTAACACCGCTGAACTATATTGTTGAGTTATCTAGTCGCGCGCTCCACGTACTTTGTTTCGACCAACGGCAAGCGCGCGCATGAAGCGCCTTTGTTGGCTCTTCACCAGGCAACGCCGCTATGACGAAATATATAGCACCTCCCAAGTTTTACAGTTTAAATCATTGTTATATTCCTGTCTTTATCCTCGAAGCTTGCGGTCAGCCTTTCTTTATGTTTGACCCGACCGTCACCAAGAACTGCCCCAACAAGAGCTTAGCTACTCTGCGTCACGTGTTTCCACGAGATACTGTTTCTCGCTCAGGCTTCCTCCCGAAAGTGGGTCAGTAGATCAGTAGAGCAGCGCTGCCTTCACGGTGCGGCAGGGGGAGGCAGCTCGGTTCCTGCGGTGGCCGAGAGCCGCTGAATCAGCCCGGGGAAGAAAGACTGCAGGAATGTGAAGCATGAAAAGACTCAAGAAAGTCCCACAATGCTTACAGACATATAGGAATGCGTGACGTTCTGTCAAGGCAAAACTCAATTCGGCATAAGTCATATGAAAACTCGACGGTAGTGTTTAAATGAAGAATGTCATTAAAATACATAGTGACTTTTCCTCAATAAGTGAAATGTGCTTGTAAATGAACAGTTCCAAAAATGAAGTTCGGTTGAGTTTTGTTTATTTCAGGCATATTAGAAATAAACAGTTGCAAGTTGATTTACATTTATGACAGAACAACTCAAATGTCTGCAAATTAAGATTTAAATAGGCAAAAATAATGAAATAAGCTGAACTCCTTGTTTGTCCTGCACAAAAAACCATGTATGGTTGTTTTTTAATGTGTTTTAAATATTTTAATTAACTTAACATTTTCAGGTGCATTTCCCCTACATATCCTTGTTCAAACATTGAAACTTCACCCGCAATTAAACTGAATATATACAGTCTGAACATCACCCTGAACTTTTTCATTGAAGTTATACACAGTCCAGTCACATTAATGTGACCACCACGTACTTTCCACTTCAGAGTTAAATAACCAATCACAGAAGGCAGGTGGCAGCACAGTGCAGTTGAGCGTATATAAAGGGTGTGTGTGGGCTTCGGAAAACATTTCAATCGTTGGCGTAATGCAGAAACGAAGCGATTTATCCGACGTCCAAAAGGGCATGATCATTGGCTTTCGGGCCAAGGGTGGAAGCATTTCCGAAACGGCTGAGTTTGTGAACTGTTCGCGTGCCGCCGTGGTAAAAGTGTACCGTGCATGGCAAAATGGGACTGTCCAAAATCAACGACGTGGCAAATGTGGTGCACCACGGGCCATAGATGACAGAGGCGAACGACGGTTGCGGAGATGCGTTCGGGCAGATAGACGGGCTACCGTTGAGCAACTGACCACTAAAATGAACCAAGGGGCTACCACAAGTGTCTCCCAAACCACTATTCAGCGAACATTGCTGCGTCTGGGCCTCCGAAGCAGACGCCTGGTTCGTGCACCTATGCTGACTGGTGTTCATCGACGACGAAGGCTAGAATTTGCACGCCAGTACAGCAGCTGGACGTCCACTGAGTGGCGACAGGTAGCGTTTTCAGATGAATCGCGTTTTATGCTCCATCGGACAGATGGACGTTGGCGTATAAGGCGTGAAACCTCTGAAAGGAACCACCCTGCAACCATTGCAGGAACGGTCCAAGCTGGAGGCGGGAGCATTATGGTCTGGGGAATGTTTTCCTGGCATTCTCTGGGTTCACTGATTATTGTGGAAGGCACGATGGATCAATACAAGTACGCATCTGTCCTTGCGGACCATGTCCACCCCTACATGCGCATTGTTTTTCCTCAGGATGATGGCATCTTCCAGCAGGACAATGCGAGGTGCCATACAGCTGCCAGTGTACGTGCGTGGTTCGAAGAGCACCAGGATGAGTTTACCGTCCTCCCCTGGCCAGCAAACTCACCTGACTTAAACCCAATCGAGCATCTGTGGGACCATCTCGATCGAGTTGTTCGCGCCATGGATCCTCAACCGCGTAATCTAGCGCAGCTGGCCACGGCATTAGAGTCGGCATGGCTCAACATCCCAGAGAAGACCTTCAGGGACCTAAGTGACTCTCTTCCTGCACGTCTCGTAGCAGTTCGCTCTGCGAAAGGTGGTTATTCTGGCTTTTGACAGATGGTCACATTAATGTGACTGGACTGTGTAATTTGGTTGTATCCTGAGCATAAATTAGGTTCACTGGTGTTAGTTTCCGTAATAGTCTTGCATGTCGTGCAAAAGCAGCTCCGGCATCACGGATATCAAATCATGACCCCAAACTGGGCTGGAGAATAATGAGTCATCTGAGTCTTGCAGCATGTTTACAATGACCTTAAAACAGACGTGGCTCTGGAATCGCTGCCTCAGTTCCTGGATGCATAGATAGCAGCTCTAAGAATAACTCAAAATCTTCCTTATGTTTCACCAGAACCTTGTGTCAAAGTCAGCTAAATCTCAGTTTTGATCCATATTTTTTGTTGTTTTTAAAAAAATAACTTTAAACTTGTAGGATTTGTAGGAACTATTCTTCTTCAATTCAGCCGTCCAAGGTTTGATTCCTAACTTTGGGCAATTAATGTATTTTTCAACAACTTTGACTGCTTTTGTCACTCATTTCCTTAAATCTTAATATAATAAAAAGTTTGTCAATTTATTAATCAGGAATAATAACAAAGATTAAACAGATCTGGCATTAGGAAATGGTGATCATTTCAAATTAGAACATGTGTTTTATTTATAGAAAAATGCCAAAAACAAAATACTCAACAATTTCTTAAGCCTTAACAACAACTTAACAAGAACTCAAACATATTGTTTAACAGAAAAAACTTAATTACTCAGAAACAAAGCAGACTCAACCTCTGGCTGATCAAACTGGTTTGACCTGCAAGCTAAGTGCCAAATATCTAAAGGTTATCTAAACGCAGCGAGCCTATTAGTTTACTGGTTATCTTAAATTAGTAATAATCAAACATCAGGCTAAATATGTCAGCAACGCATAAATGAAAGAAAACATTCAACATCTACAGTTCCTCCATGACAGAACGCTGCTTATTGTTTCATGCTTAGCACTTCCTGTGTACAATGCCTTGCAAAATTCTTCAACCAAGAGAACCTTTCACATGTCACGTGCAGTTAAATGTTTTTTTTTTTTTTAACAAGGAAGACTTTTAAGATTTTAATATGCAATGTGAAAAAATTCAAATCACTATGAATACATCTATGACCAAATAATTGAGGGAAAAAATGAGGTCATATGTAGAAAGCATCCAATGTGTTTTTTTCTCCATCCCTCAAATTAAAGGGCAGATTTTTCACTGTTTTTTAGTGTGTGATTGTACTGTAATAAAATAATTGTAACCCTTTTTAACTGTGCTTATATTCACGTTTTCTCATGCACATTTGAAGCATCCGGTTGAAGGTTGAAACACATTTGCTAATTAAGTTCTGAGGCTTTATTTACACACACATGGTGTTTAACAGCCCAAACCTGCACAGCTTGAGGTTTATAACAGCCACACGTAGCGTCAAAATAACACTTTATGTAGCTTGGCTGATTTCTCTCCAAACTACTATATGGAGACATGCCTGATTCACATGTTGTTTTTTGCAACATGTTAAAATTTGAATCAAAATTGGCACAACACTCATTTTTATGAGTTTTTCTGAAGAATATTCTGACCTAAACTGGAGACTATTTCTACCCACTATTTCTACTCTTTATCTGCAGGGACCTTATGTAAGTTTGTTTGTGAATTAGCATAAATAAGTGAATTAAAGACACGTGTAGCCACTTGTCAAGCAGCTTGGACAGTTTTCCAAGGTCTTTTAATTCTAAAGTGAGTTGCTGCATTGTGTTAAAAAGGGATTTTTTTTCCCCCTCTGTGAATCATTTAAACCCAAATCAGGTCGTTTATTGTCCACCAACAAATTCTCTCAAGGTATTCAAGCGGAATTAAACAGAAAATTGTGCTTCCGCCTCATCCCGTCGCTGCCCTCCTGTATGTCGTCACCATGGCGCCCTGCAGGCCTGGTCTCTCCACAGTGCTCCTGTCACCGCTAGCGTGACTCAGTGTTGCCCACATATGTTCGTTCAAAGCACGAAACCTTCAACAGAGCCTTAGCTGAATGACACAAAGATGGTAAAACCACCTGATGAAGGACGCAGTGTGCTGTGCTGGATCAGCTGCAGAGATCCATGGTGGGTGGAGGAGAGAGTTGGTGTTTCCACTAGTGCATCAGTGACCCACTAAACGGCACCGGAAAGATTAAAGAAAATATGTCAGTGAAATTCAGTTTTTTCCTCGCTGCTATTTTAAATCTTCCTGTGTTCTCCCATGTGTCTTTTGAGCCAGAGAGAAGTCACTATGACATCTCAAAGTAATTTATTTTGTTTAGTTTATAATTAATCAATTTTTATTCAAATTGCTGCTCTGAAGCAATTACTTAGCCCTCTCACGGTCTTAAGAGACATGGTCAATTGGACTCCGCAAGCTGTTTACCATGTGTGATGTCTATCGGGTTGCACTGACCTCACATTCGCTTTTACAAGGTTTTGTGGGTGTGTGTGTTGTGTGTGCGCGCGTGTGATTGTTACTGCAAAACCTGTCTTGAAAGCACGATCTGTACCATGAGCTAATTTGCACTCGTGTGAAAAGAAATATTTCCAGGAAGGGTATGTTTTTATTGCTTTTTCCTTTTTGTGTGACAATGTAATCATAAAAATAGAATATGATTTAAGGGGAATAAAAAGAAATAAAGAAAGTCGACTTAACCGCAAGACTGCTTCTGAAAAAACGTCAAGTAAATTTACGTACAACAATCAAATCTAAGGAAAAGTAGGTTAATGAAATAATTTTTCATGATCACATGGTATATAGTATTGTTCAGTCTAATAACACTCCGTGATGAGTCCATCAGAGTTCGCTTTGATGGTAGCTACTAGCTAACAGTCCAGTGGGGGTCCAATCTTCTGCTTATAATCTTTGAACTAAATTATGACAATTATTATTCATGATAATATGATTTGATTCGAACTGAAGCTGCTGCCCCCGCGACCCGATCCCGGATAAGCGGAAGAAAATGGATGGATGGATGGATGATTTGATTCGTTAAGAGAATATCAACATTGTCTAGGAAAGTAGGTTCTCTTATAACAAATTTTAAGGCAATTTTAATTGATATAAATAAATATGTTACACTTTGTTGATGCACATTTTAAGAATTATCTGAAATTATTTCTTAAGCGCAAATGAGTCGACCGTACAATCTTGCTTCCAGAACAGATTGTTTTGGGAACTGACGGTCTGACGGGACACTGTGCTTCCTCACTGGAGGATTAAACTCAAAAAGAAGGCATCTTCTTAATTCACCTAATAAATTACAATTAGCCATAAAAAATCCAGTCAATAATTCAACCGAGGTCAGTTGCAGTCAGCTATCTCACTATAAAGTGTTCCTCACGTGCAGGTTTGATTTTTTTTGTAAAAGGATGTCACAATTTAAAGAGTCCACCTGGGAGTTGTAAGTAGGTCAGCGTTCCAGTGGTTATATAAGGATTAGGCAAGAAACAGAACAAACATTATTTACGCACACGTGTCATTTAACAGCCCAAACCTGCACAGCTCCAGGTTTTGAATGGCAGCGTTCAGTTGGCGTGTCACAGTTTGCCTGGAAACAGATGACTCCAGAGCAAGACTGAGGCAAAGCAGATAAGTTTGAGTGTTTGAGAAAGTAATGCGTCTGGAAGCTGAAGGATAAAAGAGTGAGTGGAAATGGCAGGATTCTTCAGAAGTTAACTTTTTTTAAGTGAAATACTGCTGGAGGGAGATGAGCAGGTTTTCGAAGACAATTTACCCTAAATTTCCATTGGGCAAGTCTGGATTTGGCAATTGCCAGGAGAACGGCACTTGCCTGACTACAATGTGTTAAGTTCATCCATCCATCCATCCATTTTCTTGACACCCTTGTCCCTTAATGGGGTCGGGAGGGTTGCTGGTGCCTATCTCCAGCTAACATTCCGGGCGAGAGGCGGGGTTCACTCTGGACAGGTCGCCAGTCTGTCGCAGGGCAACAATGTGTTAAGTTGTTTATTTAATTGAAGAGATTAATAACTGCAGGGCGCCGTTGCTTGAAGACAGTAATACTACTGCTTCCTCTGAATGACAAGACTCAGAAGTTCTAAAAAACGAAACCTCTCCTCTCCACACTTGCACCTGGACGTCCTATCTGTCACACCAGTAACATGACCAGTTTCAGGGTCAGCACTGGTGGAGAACAACATGCTGAAGGAACAAATTTGACTCTGTACCCAGAACAAGCACACAGGTTTTGCTTTCGGAAACTAGAGACAAGACATCCTCTAGAAGTGATATGTGCATCCCATCTCAATTTACTCAACAATGCCCACAGCATGTCTTTAGGGACATCGTCGCTACAAACCTATGTGAACTGGAAAATCAAACTGAACAGTTGGTCTTAACTAACTTTCAAGCACCCTGGAATAAACCTCAATAGGAACCACAACAGGCAAAAAACTGTACCTAATTTTTTTCTGCTTTATTTTTTCTTGACATCCAAGAGTCGGCTGGCATGAGAGACCGCTATGGTTAGTAGGACACAACAATGTTTAAATATTGACATTAATTTTTTTCCAATGAATGTCAAGACACAAGGTCTTCCATCAGACTATTGCCCAAAGTTCCCAACTGTCTCTATTTGCATTTTGCGTCCTGCTGTTACCCTGATACCGTGTCAAAGCATGGGCCCTTTTTGGGCACCAGGCTGCAGTGTTCACTTGCAGCTACATTGGTGTCCTGCTTGTCCTCACATATTAGATCGAGCTGCAGAAGAGGAGGAGGGGCCAATCCAAGTAGGATCTACGATGCCATCTGTCGAGCTGCCAAGGAAACGGAAAGGGGAGGTGGAGGAGAGGTCAGACACCCGTGTACAGTAAGAGCGGGTGTTGTCTATGCCAATAAACAACCTTGGTGTCGTTTTACTCCTATGTAGTGTCATAAACGTGACACTGTCCAATGGACAAATTGTCCCTGTGGAGTATTAAATGGCTCACTTTGTCTCTGATCTCACAGGCAAAGCCTCAACTTCAACTTAGAGGATGACCTTAGCAGGTACACACAGCCTTCAGGTTATATATGTTGATTATGGATGATATATCAAGTTTGATTTTGATCATTTCATTTGTAGATCTGAGGGAGAGGATCAGCAAGTCAAAATGAAATGCTTCAGGTGAATCTCTATTTATGTCTGGATCATCTGAGTAGTTAAACTTTTGACGTTAATGGCTCTTCAATGAGTTCTATGAGCTTAATCAGTTCTTCACTGAATTTATGACTTTATTTTACAATCATCAAAATTTAGATAGTAAAGATGGAAATGTGTACCTACAGGGAGCCTCACCGACAGATTGAAAAACGACGGAGGGACAAAATGAACAACCTCATTGATGAGCTTTCCGCCATGATTCCTGCGTGCCAGCCTATGGCAAGAAAACTTGACAAGCTAACTGTTCTTCGGAAAGCTGTACAACATCTGAAAGCCCTCAAAGGTACTTCAGCCCTCAAAGGCACTGCTGTTAAAAATGTGGGTAAAGATGGTCTAAAAGTGGATTCTGTTTGGTTTCAGCTGGGGCGAGCGGTGCCTTTGCCGATGCCAAGCACAAGCCTTCCATCCTGCCTCACGATGACCTTCGGCATCTTCTGCTAAGGGTAAGATTCTAAAAGCTAAATTGTTTGATTTGATTATTGGAAAGTCTTGGTGTAATTTACAAGGACAGCACATGAAGTCACCTACTTCTTATCAGCTCTTAAAACTAGGTAACTAGATAATGTGAGATCAACTGCCCCTTGAATGACTCCACTTCAGCAATGGGACAGATGGCCTTACACTTAATTTTGGAATATTTTAGAAAAGCGCTTGGATCATTTCTGACTTACAGCCTGTAAAGTACCTTAGTTTAAACAAACCCACATCACCAACCCTCCGCCACTGTGTTTGATAGTTTTCATTAGGAGTTTGTGTTTGCTATGTATCTGCACTTTGGTCTTCTGTGTCCAAGTTACATTGCTCCATTACAACTATCAATTTTTCAGCAGAAATTTTAAAGCCAAAATTTGTTCTGTTCCTTTCAGAGTTGATGTTTTCTCCTGGCAAGTTTGTTAAAACATTCAGTTCAACTATACTTAGCTTTAAAACAGCAACTTGGGATGCATTCACAGAAACCCTGTTTTGCCAAACGTTTTAGTTTGTTTGCCTAGAAAGTCAGATTTGTTTGGGGAGGTTGAAATGTTCACACGATCTTTGATGTGGAGAAGCAAACTCTTGTCTAGGTTCAATAGAAGTGAACTCTGGTGTGTTTCGAGAGCATATGTGAATGCAAAGTGGACCAGAGAGCGATCCAAAGACAGAGAGCGGCCTAAAGAGCAGGGCATTCTGGGTATATGCAACCAAAACAAACTCTTGAGTCTAGCACTAGATGGAAAAATAGTTTGCAGTATTTTGCCAAAGGCAAATCCTACAGCAGCTAAAAGCTGATGCCACTTCATTTTGTTTGCATTTTGGGATGAAGGAAGTTACTCTTAGTGTCTTCTTCAGAGGTTTTTGTGTGGTTATTGGTGCAGCGCCACCGCAGGTGAGGTGGTAAACATGTTTTTCAATGGGTTTGGTTTGTTTGACACAGAGCAGTGTGAAAGTGAACCGCAGCAACTGAAAATTTAACAAATGTTGCAATTTTGGTCTTCAAATAAACAACCAAGTCATGAGTTGTTGCTTTTTCAGTCATGTCTTGCATATTCCTAAACCCTCGCCATAACCACATTATTTTCAATGGCGGTGCAGCAGCGCTGTACCTCTCTCCATAAGTTCTCCCCGCTTGCATCAGACCCCTTCCATTGTCTTACAACGTTGGCAGTTTCCCCCTTTGAACTTTAAAAGTTGACACATCTGTTCTCACACTCCTCAGAACAGGGAGCCCATATGTTATAGCTTGGATTTACTAAAGCCAGTCTTCCCATTCTGGGATTATGGCTTCGGTCACATGCCTCAGCTGTAGCCTAAACTTTCCCACAACATGTCTACTTCTCTTTTTTTTTTCCTGGCTTTTTATTTCTCAATGTTCTTGGTGTCTTCATGTCAAGGCAGCAGATGGCTTCCTGCTAGTTGTAAGGTGCGATCGGGCGAAGATCCTGTTCATCTCAGAGTCTGTCTCCAAAATCCTTAACTTCAACAAGGTTTGTTCAGTCTATACTGCATAGTTTGTTGTCAGTATTTATGCTTGATAAAAAAATAAAAACAAAAAACAGAATTTTGATGAAGTCTTGACACAAATGAGAATTTACACTGAGCCCATGAAAATGCAGTGATCAGCTGTACCATGCAAAAATATTTATAGCATAGAAAGTTTTTCTTGTTTTGCCATTAATTGATGTTGTTTTATCCCACAAATTCCCAATAAAATATGTGGAAGTTTGTAGTTATAATGTGAAAAATCTGTTTCAAACCTTGAATAATCTTTGATTTGGCGTTAGACTCACTCAACCATTTAAACAAAGCCTAAACTCTGTCATACTTTAAATTGAATATGTACTGATTAAATGCTGAATGACTATAAGTTTTACAAATTGAAGTCAGTAATATCATCGATACATGCGATTCTCTTCCAGTTGGAGCTCACCGGCCAGAGTTTGTTCGATTTCATCCACCCCAAAGACATCCACAAGGTGAAGGAACAGCTCTCGTCCTCAGAGATGCTCCCCCAGCAGCGCCTCGTCGACGGCTCCAGTAAGACTGCAGGCGAAACCGAACTAGAGCAAACCAGACGGGAATCAGGTGCTTTGTGTGTCAGAACGTGTGGTTTTCTCTGTGCAGCGGGGGTTCAGGTCCAGGCCGAATCCCCGGCCAGGCCGTCCAACTTGGCCACCGGAGCCAGGCGATCCTTCTTCTGCCGCATGAAGCACAGTCGGGTCACAGGGAAGCACGAAGGCAAGCACTCGCTGCCCGCCGCTTCTAAGAAGAAAGGTGAATTCCAGTTTGTCAGATTCTGAAATGGCTGTTCTGCTGCAAGCCTGCACCGTATTGCTCTTTTTGGTGGCGAGTCAGAGTCTAAACAGGAACGGAAGAACTTGGTTCATACAGGTGAAAAAAAAGGATGCGGTTAGGTTCTGTCAGAGTGGTTAGAGGTAGAAGTACTTCGTGATCCTATTTATTATTTAAACAACCAATATTCTTCAGTCAAGACTTATTTTGTTAAACTTTTGTGAGTGACTCTAAATATGAAAAAATGTTTTTGTTTTTTTGCCAATTTTCACTAAAAATAAAAAGAGACAATTTAAAAGACACAAGGTCTGCGTGACAACAAACAAGTGAAACAGTCCAGGAGTTGCTGAAATCACATGACTCGAGGTCTGGCGCCATCTTGTGGTACAACCTGATCACTACATTGGGGAATCTGTAACCTTCCAGGTGCCTCATGCTTAAAATGTTGTGTGCATCTGTACTCAACCCCAATCCTTCATACAACAACGTTTCACTGCCTTGCAAAACAAGCATTGTACACTAGCAAACAGAGGCATTGATCTAAAAAATAGCCAATTAAATATAAGAACAACCAACACCAGAAACAAAAAGAATGGGTACAAATTAAAACGGATCTAGGACAAAGACAAAAATGTAATTGTTTAACATGTGGATTCAAGTAAATTTTTTTCTTCTTTTCATCTTAATTTTTTGATGAATTATTATTATTATTATTATTATTATTATTTGACATTTCTTGCTTTAATTCATCTTCCTGTGTGATTCGGGTCGTTCTACTGAAAGGTGAACTTCCACTAACTTTATCTCAGCCTCCACCAGGTGTTCAAACCCTCTGAGGTTGCTTACCAACCTAACCCTGCTTTAAGCATCTCTGTACCTTTTTTTGCTGCTGCTTAATCACCAACATTCATCCAACAAACATAAACTCCCACCAAAACACGTCGAGCGTCGTCGCCTCACACTTTGTTTCTTCCCCGCAGAGGCCTACAGGTACTGCACCCTCCACTGCACCGGATACATGCGGACCTGGCCGAGCGGCCAGCTGGACCCGGAGGGCGACGCCGCCGACAAGGAGACGCCCTGCCTGAACTGCCTGGTGACGGTGTGCCGCCTCCACCCCCACGTCTCCCACCAGCCCTCAACGACGTCAACGTCAAAGCCACCGAGTTCGTAACCCGCTGTGCAATCGACGGCAAGTTCACTTTTGTAGATCAACAGTGAGTTTCCACTTTCTAACTACGTCCATCCGCACCATTGATCTTGTCCTCCCCCCCTCCCCACCCATGCCCCCTACAAACCCCTTCACCACCACCACCCTCGCCGTCGGTTACGGGTTTGCTCTGAAGCCACGGTTCGACTGAGAAAGGAATGGCAGAGGCTTGTTGTGGCGTCGATTCCTCTGTCAGTGGAGATAATCCTTTCTGTCTTTGCCGTTGTTTCTCAGAAGAAGCTGTGCGTCTTGATGGCATCACATGACAATCTCTTCTCACTTTTTTGGGAAGTAATTACACAACACCAATAACGTAAAGTGATTCAAGTTTATCCAATTTCTGGTGTGAAATGTTGAGGCTGCTGTTCAGCTTTTTTTATTTTTTTATTGGACACAATCTTGGGAGGTGGTAGGAAAGACAGAGAATGGCTGAATAATTAAACTCCACCCCTTCTGTTTCCTCCACAGAGCCACGACAGTCATCGGTTATTTGCCGCAGGAAGTTCTTGGCACCTCCTGTTACGAGTACTTCCACCAGGACGACCTGCAGCACATGGCGGGGAAGCACCGGCAAGGTGACGGAGCAAACTGTAATCGTAGAAAACTCTTAACTTTCGACACCTGGAAGAAGGTTTTCATGCATCATTTAGAAGTCCTTAGAAGTTCTTTTTGATGAAGTCCAATATCTTGTGCAGTTCTTCGAAGCAAAGAGAAGATCGAGACCCAGTGCTACAAGTTCAAAACAAAACACGGCCCCTATGTTACACTCCAAAGCCAGTGGTTTAGCTTCACCAATCCGTGGACCAAAGAGGTGGAGTTCATCGTCTCTTCGAACAGGGTTATCTCGTGAGTGTGTTTCCCCGCTCAGATTGGGTTCGTAATTCATGCATTATCTCTGCAAGCTGCAATGCTGCTCTGCACCAACAGGGGGCCTGGGCACACAAAAGACGAAAAAGAGGCTGGCAGCTCGAAATCCACTCAGGGTGAGGTTTTCATTCAAAACTGTAAAATCAAGATGTTTTCTTGATCTTGCCTTTCACACTTCAATAAAACCATTTATAGTTTTTCCATCCCTTCCCAAAAGCAGCCTTTAGTAGATATACCTCATAAAATTAAGTGAAACCATTCCAGGGAAATGAATACTTAATTCTTTGAGGTTTTGCTTTAACAGAAGAAGCACAGCAAATCCCAGAGATTCCTGGCCTCTCCACTGGTGTGGGCACCATGATCTACGCAGCCAGCATAGGGACCCAGATCGCAAACGAACTGAGCGACACATACAGGTAAAACGCATTTGGTCTGATATGTGAGAAATAATTCAAATATTTTTAAAACTAGCATGAGAATAATTGGACGGTACCATTAAAAAAGTCTGAATAAGTCATAAAAACAAGCAATAAGCCATGTAGAAAGACATGAAGACTGTTGTGACAGAAAATCACATGAAAGGCAGATTTAGGGTGCATTCACACAGCCATGTTCTTAGTGCAGCGCCACCACAGGCGAGGAGGAGAACACATCACCAGAGTTTTATGTGTATTTTTAACAGGGCAAACTCGTCCCCATCGAGTGGAGCTTCTAGTCCATTTGGTTCTGTCCAGGAGAAATGTCCACTCACCAGCAGGAGCGTAAGTTGCCTCACTGCTACCGAAGACAATCAAACCAAGAGTATTTCCAGGCACTAACAGTTGGTCTGCTTTGAGCTTTAAGGTGTCTCTGACTTTTGCAGACTCCCAGCAGAGAGGAGGAAGCAGGCAGCTCTTCAACCTCCCAGTCCCAGGCGGATTCCAGTAAGGAAGCCGCTGAAAGCAGTGGAGCTCCTGAGAGTGGAGGTACTTTTAGTTTGTTGGCAACTTTCAAACGCAGTACGATCACAATTGTGTGAAAATCAATGTTTGGTACTTCAACCTGTTTTAAGTAATCGTGTAAAGTAAACCAGTGAAAGTAAACTATTGTTATTAACAATTAATATTGTTATTAGTGAAACTATTGTTACTATTGCAACTATTTTTTTTTTAGATGGGTGGCAGCCATGATTTGAAACTTGAGACGTATTAGTTTGTGTTCAAATGTAACACATTATGTATTAGCACCTAAATAAACCCAATAAACTAACAAGTACCTGCTTACAAGTAAACAAGACAGGATTCAGGGACAGTAACTTGCCTTGCAAACAAAACCCTCAGCATTGCTGCAAGTTTTAGATGAGAGTTTCTGAAGTTCTTTCCTGCTCGCTGTCCCCCAGGTGAGCCGTCCCAGCTGGACCTGGATGTAACAGGGCTCAGCAGCTTCAGCAGCGACGAGGCAGCCATGGCGGCCATCATGAGCCTGCTGGAGACGGACGTGAACATGAGCCAATCGGGGGACTTTGAGGATTTACACTGGCCTTTCTAGAGGGAGCTCGGACTCTCAGCGCCACCTCTAAAGTTCTTGTGCCCTTTTTTTTTTTTTTTTTTTTTTTTTGCCAAATGCCACGAACCTGTGAACCGTTTAACAAACTGTTATCCGAAGACTTACCTGTCCTCAACCAAGTGAAGGCGCTGGACTTGTCCTAAAGGTTGCAACATGTCTTACTTGAGGACAGAATATTGTGACTGATTGTCTTGTTGGTTTCTTGGTTCTTGCTTGAAGCTTGTTGAGGTTAAAATTCTCCTGGAGCCAGTGATGAGTCAGATCTTCCTCAGCGAGACCGTAGCACCTTAAGGGGGGTTTAGACCAACACATCCTACAGAAAACTAAAGGAACAAAGTATTTGCTCTGCTGCCATCAGTTACCAAGGTGGAAGAAGAACGAGACTCCTGACGAATTCAGTGCTGCTATAGAAACTCCTCAAACTTTGAACAGTCATGTATCCGCCGGTACACGGTGAAAACGGTCATGTTTTCCATTACATGGATTATTGTCTTTCTTTTGTTGTTGTCTTTGTTTGCATTTTTAAAGCCCTATTTGCAAAAACCCTGTCAAGTAAAAGTGAGATAATTCTCTAAAAGGAGGTGCTTTGTCCAAACTTGTGTTCAGAGATTGTTGAAATAAGAATATTTATCCTTCCAGCACCCCTAGATTTTGGTGTTTAAAAAGTCAGAACCACCCAACTCAATCACCCACATGTGGTTTATTTTTTATACATAAAAATTCTGAAACTAATTTTGCTGTTATTCTAAAATGAGTAACAATAAAGCATCACAATAAACTCCAACGTCATTAGCACAGGATAGTCAATTGTGAGTGCAAACCCAATCGACTAGGGTTGAGGTTATTATGTATGTCTGCCTTGCTTGTAGAAAAATATTCTGCCGCCTTTTTATCAGTTTTCTTTTCCATACTTTTTTCTCTCTCTGATCAGGTAGGACACACACACCCTTACTAAGTACTCGACACTGTAGCATACACAAATTGGCTACTACAAATTTCTTTGGGCATGTCGGAGGACACAGCTCACAAAACCCCACATATAAATACTACATGTCCACCATTGTTGCAAAAATAGTGCAACTATGGCTCACAAATCTGTTACATTAACCCTTTTTATGCCACTCTATATTGCGTGCTGTGCTATACAGACATCTTGAAACTGAAAGTGAAACTGATGGCATGCCCAACTTTCTGATTGATTCAGCTAATCATTTAGTTGTTATAATTATCTAAACATTCAGGAGCACACATAAAGCCTAAAGAAAACAAACTGAAAATGAGACGGTGACACAAGTGCAAAAAATAACGTCCCAATCCTGATACAGCCAGACACTGTGAACAGCACACACTTGCTCCCGATAGAAATGGACTACTCCACAATGGAAGCACATAAGAAGCAGCATGCATTCCTGGATAATGGAGAGTGTGGCTTTACAGCATACTCTCCATTCAGTGTTTCTTTGGACTTTGGGAAGAGAATCTGACCCACAGCAGCCCAGATCCTCCACCATATTCAACACTACACCTAAGCACTTACGTGAGATTGGCGTTTTCACCAAATTTCACCGTCATTTAATTTGTGACAGACTTGGCATTTCAATTTACCAACACCGTTTCAGTTAATGTTAGGAGAAAAATCATCAAACTCCACGTTTACATTGTGTGTTGTGCAAAAAGCTTTTATGTGAATCACTCAAAGCAACCAGTTAGTGTAGAATCCCATGGTGGTATGTAAGCTAGCTAGCTAGTAGCTAGCTTACATAACAAGGTTGTTGTTTTATATTATGTTTAAACCCACAGGGGGGAAAGAAGTGTCATATTTTACTAATTAGAAGTTATAATCAAATTAAAAATACTTTTTAAATTTATTTATTTTAGAGGATTATTAGGAATTTCAATAACTTTGCCTGGAACGTAAATGTAAAGTTATATTTTTTGACATGGATGCCCCCCACTAAATAAATGTATCTAAATTAAAGGCAGGGATATTCTAAATACTTATTTGTGAGATTATGTAACTTCATTAAATAATTTATTTTATGACTTTTTACACATCTATACGAATAAATCTTGGTGACACGATGAAGGCAGATGAACAATGACACAGCACAGAAAGTACTGTCATTTATTTATGCAACAAAGCCAAATTGTACCAGCTTTCTATAAAACATTTATACGTTTTTGTCAGTGGAATCTTAAGGGTAAGTAGAAGCCAGCTGCAGCAAAACAGTAACACGTAGCTGTAACATAATGATAAAGATAATATAACTAAAACACATTATCTCCAAATTCTATTGCAAAAAATCTATTACCAAATAATACACATTTTCATTTGAATCCTTTGGATTATCACAAACTGTATTGTATTGTTTTATTCACACAGTTCTTATGTTCTCCACAGTCGGCCTGCTGAACGGTTCATTTAGTCTTTTTCTTGTCAAACTTTTCCATTTCTAGCTTGTTACGCTATGCTAGCTAGAGGATCACAGGAGTTTAATCAATTTGACTGGCAGCCAATCAGAAAATGAGCATCAGAAATTACATTTAAATACATTTTTAAGTTATGTTTTATTATAAACACAAATATTGACAAACAAAACTAAAACTATGATGAAAAAATTGAGATAAAACAAAAATAGAAAATCCGGCTTTCTGAGGGCCCCACAGCGCTCCCTAATGGCCCCCCGACTTTGAAAGACACCGAACTAGTCTCACTCGCATTTTCCAGTTCGCTTTTAGGCAGAATTTTTACCTTTGGTTTTTACCTTTGCCATGTAAGCAAAAATATGTTGTTTTGTTTTTTTTTGTCAAGCACTCGGATGCTTTATGTGGTCAGCTTGTTTATTTTCATGTGCCTTGTCTTACAGATTGTTTTTATCTGTCATAAGATGCCGTTTGAATTCATATTTGCAAATAGGATTCCTGTGTTGGAAAATAAACTAAATGTTTGGGATCAAGATGTAATCTGTTTTTGTTTTCCAACCAGCAAACAAACAGCAGTTGTGACACACTGGATCCTCAAATGTTGAAAATACGACGTTACTGCCTTGAAGACACATCACTTGTGTTGTAAATCAACAGAAATGAAATTATTCATCAATTTAAAAACAAAATTGATTAATGTTGTATGTTGGCATGTGTCATATAAATAGAGCACTAATACATAGTGGTCATATCCTGCGATGAAAAGACATATGTTCTGATGTTTGTATGTTGTATTCAGATGGCTGGTAATGAACACTTTGACAGTAAATGAGAATTTGTCAGAATATTTCATTCACTCCAGTTTTATTTTCACACCAAACGTTATTGTAAGACATTAGAGATAAACCAAGCAAATTAAATTAATTGATTGTGGCGTAGTTGCCTTTATTCATCTCATTGTCCTTTGTAGAAGCTTCGCTTTCTACAAAGGACATTTATTCGTCTTGCCTTAGACAGATAGAACAAAGGGCCTATGATGAGACCAAACTTAGGGAATAGTCTTGATAATTCAAAGACAGTACACATCACCTTGTTCATTGTTGAATGCCGGTAATACTCATAAAAGCACAACAGGAAACATCACAAGGACTGGGAGGAAAGACATCACTGAAGGCACCATCACAGTCAGCACGTTACTTGCTGCCCATCTCTTCGAGGAGGACACACCGTGGGCTTGGTTTTGGGCAGAACCTTTCAGCCATTGTGACCAGACCACAACCAGAGGGAGGCAAGCATTATCAGGAAGAGACAGGATATGATGATAGACACAGGCACCATCATCCTAACAATATCTTGCATCAAACCTGAGCAATGGAAGAAGACAAAGTTAACAAGACTTAAGGGGGGGACAATATTTTTTGACAAAATCTGAGATCCCAAAACGCATCTAGCTCCTGCATTCTTGCTTTGAGAGACTTGCTAACAAGGCATTTTGCCTGCTCTAATAAATGTGACAGCTGGAGTTTTTCTCCCCTACCCCAGCACTTACCAATGGCCAAACAAAAAGACATGGTCTGGTTCCATCATTCCATTATAAAGCAACTCAACAGGTAGAATTACGAAGTAAAGCAGATCCATAAGAACAAGATTCATGCTAAGAACCTTGAAAGCAAAGTTGTTTTGTTCAGGTCTTTAGGCAGAAAATCTGACTTTCTCCTTGAATTTCAGTTGCAAAATAATGTTTCAAGTCCCAAACTCATTAAATCTAAGGTGCATGAAGGATTACTTTCCTTTCCTTTCCTGAAATGGGTTTAATTTAACATGCATAATTACTTTACTGTAAACTGGTTAAATCTTTTTTTACCTGTGAGGCAGAGAGTATTCTTCTTTCTTTAAAAAAAAAACCCAAAGGAGAGCCACCAACCCGGTGATCAGGATGAAAATGTCAGTGGCGAACCAGACATTATTCAGTCCCAGCCGACTACAGTCCACCATCATGGTGTATAAACAGTGTATCTGCTGGGAGTTCTCATTGTTGATGATGTCCAGGAAGAAGCATGCTGGCAGTCTTTCGCCCAGGGTAGCTTCAAACAGAGTTCTGTTAGATCAAAAAGTTGTGATAATAGAGATACTAGCAGCACAAACATACTCTTTACCACTCTGAAAAATGTCGTGTAACTTAGCACTCCTTCAAAATAGACTAAGACTACACAAGTTTAAGCATTTCCCTAGAAACAGGAATGAACAATCCACAATTTCCTTACCAATAGGTGAAAAAAGAGTACATATAAAATGTATTTTGAAAATCTTGTTTTGCTTTTATTTCACCTACAGGACGTAGTTCTTTTTTTTTGTCACCATATGCTGACATAACCAGCATATTCAAAAATACTTTATTGATCCCAAACGGAAACTGAATAATGATTATGAATTATATTTCTAAACTCTTCATTTTTGGTGATAACTTTCGAGAATTTCTTAGACTTTGAAGTGGCGCAGTATGCCTGAAGACGAAATACAACCAGCAACCTGTGTGGTGAGGAGAAAATGACTACCAGAGCTGCTTTGACTGCAACTTTCAGAAAACAACAATTTCATTGCTCTGTAAGGAGACCAAAGCAAAGTCAGATAGCAGATAGGATCGCTTGAAAGGATGGACAGCCATTATGATAGAATCATAACCTTGTATTTTCTTTTGCATGGCACATAGCGGGTTGTGTGTACTAAAGGAAAGCCGTGTCTGAGGGTCATGTCGGTGTAAATATGGATGAACTGTAAAAAGTCGTTAGGCTTAGAGCGTGAATACTTTTTCTCGTAGAGCCGTGTTGTAGACCTTGGTAAATCTTTGAAGAGCAACTTATATTTGATGCTATAACCATCGACCTTACCAAGCTCCGCCCAGAAACACCCCTCGAAAATCCCATGTGGCTGCATGTCTCACAAACAAAGCCTCGTGGAGCTTAGTTTCTATGTGTAAACATGGCATCTTTCATTTCGACTGACTCTCTGCAGAGTATTTCTGAGTCGATTAGTGTAGCATTTCTGCCGGATTTTCAAAAAAATATCAGCCACAACAGTGGCCAACAAGTTCATGTCAGCTTTTTTGGACGACATCAAGGTGTTTTAGCCACGTGATGCCTCCAAGATTGTGCGCATCACAGCTAAATGCTACCGTTCGATGAGGAAAACAGCAGATCCTCAGACCCTCAGCATAAATATAGCTGTGGACAAGAACACAATGCCTATTGTTCTTGCAAGGCTGGGTAAGTTGGGCATTCATGGTTTTGGAGGGTTACTTTTGAAACCAGTGATTTTTGTTGTTGGCAAATATCCGAATGTGCCTAGGCCTGATACAATGCTAGCTTTTTACAGTTTAGTAAAAAGCCTTTTCAGGTAAAATAAAATCTTTAATGTATGTCTGATACGGTACACATTGCATATTGATCTGTTCAGCTAACGTAAGACTAACAGACAGGCTTCAAGGTGTAGAAGTTGTATCGGTACTGCCATTATGCTGTACTTGGCTAAAAGGTTTTCATAATGGATGTGTTTATTATTGACTTTCTTTTTTCATTCACTAAACACAAAGAAAGCAAAGCAATAATACTTACACCAGCGGACATTCCTTTGTTCTTATTGATCCTACGACGGTTGAGCTGCAAATGCGGTCGTGAACAAGCTTTGATCCAAGCAAGGCATTCCTTTTCAGATTTTGGAAATCTGTGAATTTTAGTTCCACAAATACGATCAGGATACCTGACATCGCCTGTGCAGATACCCCACTGACAGTGGAGAACCATTCTTTTTTGAGTCCTGACACAAAAACTTTCTGCCGGTCTGCTAGTCCACAATGTACATTAGCATATGTTTACTACTGTAGCTTGTGTTTGTGAGACGGTCACGCACGTGGTAGCTGCGCTGTGACGTAAAATGAGCATTAGCCAATGAAACGCAACCCCTGTGGTAAGGTCCATTGCCTGACACACCGCATTGTTTACTACTGTCAGAAATAAAAACAAGGTGAACATAATAATTTGAAATTAAACAAAACATGGTTTTATTTATGCCTATTTATCTTACACAGCATTTCACTTTGAAGATTTAATGAAAGACTATCCAGCTCAAGCGGTTCGAAACTGAAAGCATCAGGTTTGTTTATGTTTCAAGAGTTACCAACATAATAAAAAGAAGAGAAAAAACTTGCAAATAAAACTTAAATGCATGTACATGTATTAATAGGACAAAACAAAGCTTAAGGTTATGGAGTTTATCTACAGTGCTTTGCAGTAGTATTTAAACCCCTTGAACGTTTGCACATTTTATCATGATATAAACACAAACCTTAATGTTTCATTGAGAATTCATGTGAAAACCAAGAACAACGTAGGGTATAACTATAAAGTGGGAGAAAAAGAAGACAAGACTTTGCTAAATTTTTACAAAGAAAATTTTGTCTTTTGCATCTAGTCTCTACTTTGACACCAATTGTGAAATTTAAAGGAACAAATCGCCTTAAGAAGTTATCCAATTAATTCAGTGAACCTGCACCAAATTTAGCTTTTTAGTAATTACAAATAAAATGACTTGCCAGGTAAGAAGAATATTGCATCACATTCCTGCCAAAAACCCTGAGGAGTGTAATAAGGAGGCACAACAGAGCATCATTTATTAATCAACAGAGCATGCTCTGACCATGGACATTTCCACTTATTCACAGAACCGTGAATGCAGCACACCAAGTGGTAAAACAGTTATTAATGAATTAATACGCTCAGAGTTTTTGGCAGAAATGTGTTGCCATAGAAAAATATTAAGGAGAGAAGCATGATTAATGAAAGGCCTGTGGTAAAATCTGGAAGAGTTGCAGACACAGTTCAGCTGTGAGAATCTGTCAGCAGAATGATTATAAGTCAATAAACCACAAACAGATTTTTATGTAGAAATGACAAGGAGGAATTATTGCCACAACTCTTGTAGAGGACACAGGAAACATGGACGAAGTTACTCTGGTTAGATTGATAAAGCCTCCTCTCCATGGGTGTGGCTTTAACTGGTTCTTCCCCAGTCAGTTCCAGACAGATTCGTGTCAGGTTTAGATCCTGAACGGATCCTACCCTGGATTAGCAGGGTCATGCCAGGTATTGAATGCAAGAGACTCGTTTGGCAGCAGACTGCATTCGTTGATTGGCCCATAGTTCTTCTCACTGGATAGGCATAGGCGGTACTTGCGGAAGAGCGCTTACAGTGTCAATGGTTCAGGGCAACCCGTAACAAATAAATATAAAGAAAGACAAAATAATATTACCAACATATTGACCAGAGCTAATGCCTGCTCACATTCCCACATTCCTGCCCAATATAAGTGAGAAACACATTGCAAACAAGTATGTGGCTAAACCCAAACTAGACATTAACCGGCTAGACCAAAAGTCGACAATGGAGAAGGGGTTTGATATCGCACAGCATCCTGAACAAACTGTCTCCAGATTCATGCAACTTTAACAGTTAAAGGAAAGATGGAAGGAGGATAAGTGTATAAGAGCAATCATGGAAGAAAACCTCTTAGAGGCTGCAAAAGACTTCTCACCATCCAGCAGTACAATGATCCTGAACATACATCCAGAAATACAACAGAATAGTTTAGATCAAAGCACTTTTATTTGTTAGATCAGTCAAGTCCCAACTTAAATCCTATGCTTGCTTCCCAATTCCTATTGAGTTTGAGCATTTGTGCACAGGGCAAACAAAAAGCTAGTAGATACCCCAAAAGTATTACAGTTGTGAAGTTGTACTTCATTGCCACCCAAAATGTGGAAGGATAAAAGAGAAACTGTATGTTTACTTTTGCAAGGGACTGTATCTATACTGCTAAACTTTATACACAAACTCAACAGAGTTTACAATGGATCAACAATAGATTTGCATTCTTTTACACCACTTTTATTATATAAAACCAGAGATTATCTTAAAAATTACCATCTTCAACATATACGATACTCTTTGAACTCTGGTGCTGTAGGATTCAAAGAAAGCTCTATAACTAAGCAAATCGCTGTCCCCCTGTTGGGGATTGTCACAATGTCTAGTCAGTCAAGCACTCAAGTGCCGACTTTTGTGAGATAACACACAGAGAAAACATTAACAGAACTGTTTTGGTGTTGAAGATCAGCTGAGAAGATCTCTCTACATTTTGAAATCCATACAAATAGTGCAAAATAGATTTGCTTAGTGGCTGGAACAACAGCAGCATTTCAGTCACAGTGCCGGTTGTAGTCATAGGTCCAGAAAGTACAAGAATATTAAGAAGACCTGCATTCATTAACTTACTCACAGCTCTAGTCAATACAGAAGCATCATTTCACTTAGTTAAAACTTAATTAGATCAGCAACACCTGAAATCAGCTGATAGGGATCTTCCTTAAAAGCAGTTAACGATAGAAAATACATTAAATGGCTTAGAGCTGCCTAAACACACCTACTACGGCAGGTTTCTTTTACAGGTTAGTGCACAAATTACAACCCCAGGCCAAGGTCCTTTGTTTACTGGCTTGATAGAGTTCCTTGTAAGAAAGCAGAGATGTCACCGATGACCTTCTGTTTCACCAACATTTCAGGTAGAACTGAAAAAAACTCAACTGCTCACTGGTAAAGTGCTGGCGGTAGGAAAAGTGCTTCAAGCATCCAGTAACAAGGAGCACTTTGTTGTTTGCTGCATTTCCTTCATGTCTGCTTTGGAGCAGGGCATTTTCAACAGAGAGAAGATGGGAATAAGAAAACCTAAAAGGACTTCTTCAGAATGTGACTTGGGCCTTTTCTTTCTTTGCTCTTCTTCTGCATAGCCAGCTGGAACACGCTGTAGAGCAGGACAACAGAAGGCAAAGCTACTGCCACGGCCTCTGAGGTGGTGGGTTAGGGTTGGGGTAAATAGGAGCTGGTATTGGGTGGGGGTAAGTAGGCACAGCTGTGTTGGGGTTGGGCGGATACGTTGGCGTGGGGTACTGCGCTATGATCCGTGGCTGGCTTTGGGTAATGGTGTGGGCTGGGGAGGAGCCTGCCGAAGAAGACGGGGGAAGGTGGAGGTATAGAGGAGCTGATGGAGCAGAAGGAGCAGAGGGTGCAGTAGGAGTAGGAACCCTCTGGAGGACGACATGTGGGTACAGCTGGGACTCAGACCGGTAGAGTCCAGGCAGAGAGGTCTTCAGCAGACTCTCCTGACTCCTGAACAGGACACAGAGCAACGAGAAGAACACTGTTAGTCAATGCAAGCCAATGCAATGGTTGAGTTCAAAGTGTCTATGGTCCCAAGAATCAAATGGTAAATGGTTTGTACTTGCATAGCACTATATCAAGTTCAAGTTGCATTGAGTCATTCATCAATTCAAGCTTGTCACACGCTAATGGTGGAAAGCTACTGGATAGTTGCTACAGCTGCTCTGGAGCACACTGATAGAGGTAGGACCTTTGACCATCACCAGCAGGCAAGGTGGGTGGAGTGTCTTGTCCAAGGACTTGGTGACAGAGTGTGGAATAGACTCCTACCATGGTCTCCAGTGCAGAAGCACATTTTTTGAACAAATCATAAAATGCCAATGAGATTTGACCATTAGCAGTCAAGGAGTAAAATCTAATATTTTAGCATATTGTCTCCTTCCTAAAATAAAGACCTAAGCTAGTTATTACCAAATGTGTGACAACAAGGTAGTGTATGACAAAGTAGTTTATCACACACTATGTTCAGGTGTAGAAAATCTTGAGTTTGGGTATTATTTTATGTAAACTTTACAATCATTTTGATTTGGTTTGTTATGGTGGTTTACCGTTGGTATCCTCTGTTCTCGTATCCATTGAGGCCTCCTGTCAGGTAAAGGGGACTGTCTGGTGCCAGACGGGGGTTCATCCTTTGGGACAGGTGGAAAATCTTGGGTGGAGGGAAGGCTTCCCATTCTCCCTCTTCCGTCTCCAGCCAGCATTCACTGCGGCGGCCTGATCTCTTCTCTCTGCGTCTGACCAAGACAAAGGTCTTTCAGCTAACTAGAGAACTAACCAACATGTCTCTCAGCCAAATGCCCAAGCCCACCTGCTCCGGACGTCTTTCTTGGCACGGTCCCGGCTAGATCGCTCCTGCAGGCAGCAGACGAGGAAGGACAAGGACATGGCGAAAATGACGATGCCACTTACAACTGAAGCCAACACGGCCACTCTCAGTCCACGGTCCTCCGGTCTGGGGATCGCTGTTATAGGATAAAGCATGCTTAGATTAACACTTATGATCATTTGTTTTCCCTCTGGACTGGACTGACTTCAAGGCTGAGCCATAAGATAATGACAGTGACCATTAATAATGCAGTATAGATAAACACATTCAAAGAGGGATCTATGCACCTTCGCAGACAGGTAGGTAGTTGCTCCACTGCGCTTTGCCGCTTCTGACATGGCAGGAGATTTTGTCGCTGCCGACCAGCTGGTATCCCTCCCTGCACCAGAAGGCCAGCACACTGCCCACCGACATGCCTGTTCCACTCTCCACGTAGAAGGACCCCCGACGAGGTGGCAGGACGGGGACGCAGGACATACCTGATTGAAAGGGAAGCAAAGGCCAAACATTATCATGTGAACCTTTGTTTTTATTTTTACTTTGTAAAGCGGATGGGACAGCTAGGGCTATCAAGGAATAACAGGTATGGTTTTAAAAATGGTAATAATGACCTCCTCCACCATTCTTGTGGTTGGAAGTCCTTGTGACAAGATGTCAAAGAAAGTATGGGCGTTTTAAAACTGGGTTATGATCTATTAGTGTTTGGACTTGGTGTTTCATCGATGTCTATATTTCGGTATTTCTTTAGTTTATTCCTTGTGTCAGTTTAGTCTCATTGTGCTTTAGATCGGTTTCTTTTGGTTAGTGTATCTTTCGGTTTACTATTAAATTCAGGTTTCTTTCCCCCTTTTAATTCTCTTTTCGTTTTTTGTTTTTCACCTCATCCCACCGTCATCCACCCCTTCCCAGCTGTTAATCACTTCCTCATTTACCTCTACCTCCCCTTACCATCCACTCACCCGTCATTAACTCTCCTAGTTTCTTTGACATTTCCACTCAAATATGTAAGATTTCTATAAAATTATAGTGGATATTCCCACATTACTGAGGATCTATGCAAGTTGTAGATACCGCCTCTCGCTCAGTGACTGCTGGATGGACAATGGATGTACTGATGAGATTAAAATTCATTTTTTATTCCGACCCATCCTGCGTAGCAATATTGCATTACAAATTTGCAAAGCTTGAATTTACATAATTCACATCATGATATTTATACTATAAAAACAAGTAATGAATTATATCATAAATAAGGAAGTTTTGTGCAGATTGTAAACGTTCTAATGGCTTTTTTGTGTTTCCAGATGTTGCTATAATGAGTAATAGCCAGAGGGGAGCAGGATTCCGCTCTATGACTTACTGTGTCAGCATGAATGTAATCTCATTTATGTGCTCATTTATGTGTGCTCATTTATGAGTGTGTGTGTGTGTGTGTGGCCTATGTCATCCCACTGTAAGACCCTGTGAACATGCAGGCTGCTCTCTGCTGATTAGGAGTGACAGATGGGAGGATTTCTGCAATGCTAGAGACAGTGAGAGAGACGATCCCGTGATCTTGTGCAAAGATGATGGCAGTCACGTCAAAGCGCACACACCAGACACGTGCATATAGGGATACAGGATAGAGCACTGGGGAAAAATAGGCAGGCTGTTAGTTTTTGTTTTCATTTATTTTTGTTTTAAAAAAGATGGATTTATAACCCATTTCTGTTCTCTTGCATATTTCTTCTTTTATTTTCTTCTGCTCTGTTTTAGATCATCCAACCGATTTTACCATTGGACAAAGATATCCTGAGTAAATACAATGCAGATTCATTATCAGGAGAAAAAAGTTGTTCAATCTGGCCCTAAAAAAAGTAATCGTCTCCTCAGACTAATGGCTGTTTGTGCCACTGCTTGCCAGAACAACTGCCATTGAGCATTTGTGAAACCTTGAAGTGAGTCTTTTACATCTTTGTGGAAGAATTTTGGCCCAGTCTTCTTAGCAGAATTGCTTCAAATTCATTCACTTTACAGATTTGTAGGCGTAAAAGTCCTGCTTTTGACACACCATGTTAACTTGCCAATTTGTCAATTCAAACCACAATTTTGGACCCACATATTCCATGCCATCAATAAAATCGCATTCTGGACTCTTGCTAACCTGTGTCTCTGGGATAACACACGGTATGAAAAGCCATCACTGACAGTAGTGAACCATGAAGACAATGTCTGCCAAATCCTCATTTAACTCTGGTTTTTAGTGTTTTCATGGGGATTATCGATCATTTGTGCATCATTTCAACCAGGGTCTTTAGCCTACATGCAGTATCTGGGACAGAACGTTTTAGGACTGATCATTTTGAAGTGTTTGCAGCATTATATGGTGTAACAAGTAGCAAACAGTAGCAGAGTTAAGGAGTTAGGGAACAGAACGCCTAAACATCCAGAGCCAGAAACTAACGAGGCAGATAAAGCGGACCGGAGTTGAAAAATGTAAACTTGTAGAATGACTCTCCACACTTTGATTTTCCAGTCAGAAAATATCATTACTCAAGTAGGAATTGGGTGTGCTTTGTAGGTCTGTGCATCACCTCCATAATTCGTGCTGCTGAAAACAGACTAGGATTGTCTTTCATGTGTTTGACATATCTAAAACCTGCCCAGAAGGATACAAATGACTGAAATTTCATCTGAATGAGATCAGGATGTTAAACTGAAAGGAGGTGACATTCATCAGAGTAAATTATCACTCCACTTTTCAACAAACAGGTAGTTCATGTATTGCTTATCTGACTGTGCAGTAAATCCCCATTTATTGTTACTTTTATTGGGATTTTATTTAGATCCATCACCAGATTCTTGCATCAATCACAGAATACAGGAAATGGATCATTTAGCATGTAGAAATAAAAAGAAGCAAATCTTAAACAATAAGTGCTTAGTGTTTTTTGTTGCTTTGCCTTGATCTATTTTTATTAAAAAGTAACATCATGGAGTGCTGTTTTGGCATGACTGCAAAGGGGACACAAAAAATTTGTCCATGCCACATGTTGAAGTCACACAGGTAAAATAAAAAAACCTAAAGCTGTTGGCATACAGCAACAGTAGACAATCGATTGCATTGTGTTATGTACTCCAACAGTCACATTCAACAATTGATTCACACATTCATACATACACACTATTGGCAACTTGGACTTCATCTACACTTAGTGCTGGAATTTTCTGTCACGTATTTACAGCCATCTCAAAGTTTGTTGTAAATTTGATGATTGCTACTTTCATATTATGCCTTACGGTTAGGGTCAGGGTAAGGTACACACACTCTATGGAAGACAGAAAGAGTTGGACCATTGCCTGATGCAGTAAATGCTCTTTTGCATTACAAATGACAGTTCCTGTAGAAATCCTCAGAGCTTGAGCTGGACAGGAGAAGCTCAGGGCAATCAATTTTGGAGACCTCTCCTCAGGTCAAAGACTCATCCAGGTGTGGAGAAATGTAGGGACGTCTTTGAGGTCTAGGTGTCACTTCTGAAGAATCTCTGGCATGAGCCATTTGAGAAAGTGATGTGGGAGGCTTATGTTTTGCAACGGCATCAAGTCTTTCTACGTCATTAAAACAAAAGGGAAACATGCAGTAGAGTGAGACGTAGGTGGAAAAAAATATAAAAATAATTTGTGTTTAGATTAAGAAAAACAACATAATTAAACATAAACTATAGGATTCCCAATTCCATACCTTAGTTGCCAGAGAAACCCTGAGGGTTGAAGCTCCTGGTGGGGAACAGCAGTAATAAAACCTAAAACTCATGCCAATATTATTTAAAGAACATTTCCTTCACACCAATTTGTGTGTCCATGACAAAAGCAAGTGGTTGAAATCAGCTCAAGCATCGTGTGTGTGTGAGTGTTGACTTAGCTCTTTGGTCTATTTGCCTAATCCTCTTGCTTCACTAATACAACTCTGACACATCCGACCCCGGCAACCCGGTAGTGCCAACCAAACATTCACTCTGCTGCGTTCTTCTTCATGACTATCCCCACTTGTCTCTGTCAGGAGAGTCACTTGGACTAGTCTGTGATTAAATAAAGATTAGTCCTTGTTCCCACAAACTTTTCACAGATTAACCAAGGAGCCTTGCTAAAGTTTTCTCAAAACCTGATTTTTATTTTTTTTATTTACTTGCCACATTTTGCCGAGTTACAACCAATAACTTTTATAAACATTAATAGGATTTTAGAAGGCAAACTTAGCAAAGAGTGATGGAGGAAATCATAGTTTTCCAAATCTCTTGGTGTGCATTTGTAGGTCTTTTCGCTCCGATCCTCCTAAATAAAACTCAGAGTAACCAACTCCATCTCCAGGCTGTTTGCTTAGAAAGTCTGGTTCATTTGGAGGTGTGTGAATCCGTAATCAAACTCTGATCTGCCTACAAACCTACGTCTCAATTCAGATGAAATGAACTCTGGTGTGATTTGAATACATATGTGACTGCAAGTGGGAAAGCAGGAAGCAAGCAAAAGCACAGGGCATTCTGGGTAAATGCAAATACACAAAATAAACGTGTGAGTCTTGTGCTAGCGAGAGAAATGGCTCAAGGTCTTTCACCAAAGAGAAAAGCAAAATCCTACAACCAATAGCATCTGGTTGTAGGAAACAGGTTGCCTAGAGGGTTTGTGTGCTGCAAAAAGGGTGTTTGAAAACACATGTATGTCACACTTTTTATTGATGAAAATGTTTGGATTGCATGTATCATTTCCATTCTACTTTTCAATTATGCACCACATTGTATTGGACTATCAGAAATCAAACATGCACAGCACTCTGCGGTTGAAACTTGCTAATATGTGGAAAAGTTCAGGCTGTACTTTTGCAATGTACTACAGAATATTTCATTCTTTTTATGGTTCGACCTGAACATATTTATACCAATGTAAAGCCTAAAAACATGTGACTTCTTCCATCACATGCATTTTGAAAAACCTTTATTTCCCCTTTGTCTGACACAACTCAAAAGATTTCTAGAAATGTCTCAAAGTTGGACATGACAGATCTGAAACACTCCAAACAAGCTATGCACCAAAATACAGATAATCTGAGTCAGCCTTTACTAGACGCTGAAAGTCGGAGCTGAAGCTAATGAATGATGGCATTCGTGGCTGACTGCTGACGTGCCCCTTCCACGTGTCCCTTCCTCAGCTTTTGTTTTCCCTCTGCTCCAGATGCTCTCTTGTGTGATCTGACCTCAAACATCATTCCTCTGTGTCCTCCCCATCCGCATATCTATTTCGGTTGCCACTCGCTGATGCGCTGTACCACAACTGATTACCTAATCCCCTCAGCTCTGTCTCTGCTTGCGTAGTAGATGTCCCCAAGCAAACACATGAAGCCGTGGGTATTTTGCCCACAACCTCTGGGGTTTTCATTTATGAACACGAAGTCAGAACCATTTAGCAACACCTTATATTTCTTACGCTTTGCAGTCTTTCATACACAGAGGTACGAAGGTACTTTCTCTCTCCATTAACTAACAGCTTTAGAAGATAATCTGCCCAGGTAAATAGAGCACAAGCTAAAAAGCCAACGTCACTGTTGCAGCAGACGGTGTAAAGTGACCTGGAGCTTTTAATCAGTGTAACCAGAGGGACTATGAGCCAGGTTCACCCAGGAAAATCTCCAAGGTTATATTTTGTAAGCAAACCAAAGTCCTCTGGTCCAGAACCTGGTAACAGGGTGCGTGTACCACGGGCCTGGCTTTAATCTGTTCTTCTCCAGTAAACCTCAGCCAGATTTGGCTCCACCCTGCGTAGTTTTTCCCCATTTTTTGGAACCACCTCAGGGGTGGTACGAGCCGAACCAAGCCGGGTATTGTGAACAAGCCATTTGATTGGCAGCAGACTGCATTTGATGATTTTCCTGTGGATTTACGTCAACACCTCAACCACCATTTTCAAATCCCGGTGAGACTATACTAGTTGGAGAGATGTTGAACAGTAAATTTGACTGTTCCGTGGTCGAACCTTGAGGTCCAAACAATTTTGTCAGTTGGGGCAGAAGAATACATACATCGTCAACTGGACTGGGAAACCTGCAATGATCAAATATACTGAAAGATATTGGAGAAACTAGTGTAAACTAGCCAGCAATGTCAACTATGCTAGATGACATTGAGACATACTTGAGTATAGCTCCTCCTCGTTCTTGGCCCACCCACGTTTCCACATTCCAGCCCAGGTTCCCACCCATATTTAGGCCCACATAGTGAGGAACCTACCTTCAAAGTCCCCACCTCCAAAAACATTAATATTAATCTCTTTGGCAATTACCCATTTGTGGAAACGTAACTGCACTGTTGACAAGCGCGTATTTCAAATGCCCAATTAGACTCGGCCATCTTGTTTCCAGCCAGTGATTAGCCTTCATTCCAGCTGCAGATGGAACACGTCAGTCAAAAAATGCATCGGGAAAAAGGGAGGAAAAAACATAAAAGTTTCCATTTCATTAGCTTGTGTGCTGCCACAGATATAGAATGAAGATTTCACTTTCACAGAACCTGCCTGACAAAATATAAAGTAGATTAAAAAGAGATCTGAAAGCGACACATCACGGTCCAAAAACAAAGTCATTGATATCAATCTGACATCAGAGGGTTCCAAAGGTTTTGGAAAACGCACTGAAAACTTTGATCTGCTTTTACTGTACTCGCAGACCAACCTTTAAAGTTTCACTTAAAATGTCATACAAGGTGACATTGCTGGTAGAGTGAGACCCACATGTTCTGAGGCTATTAGTACACGAACCAGCTGTCTGGGGTTAGATACCTAACCTTAGCACATCACTGCCTGTTTCCTGCCTGAATGCCATGAATAAAAATAAATGTTTCCATGAACAGAAACTCGGATTGAGAGTTGATGTAATACTTGTAGCAAATTTGCAAAATACAGTCCATCAACCTAAGTCTAGTATTGAACTGTGGCATGTTAGCATACAACCTTCTACGCAAGTTTAACTGTGCTACATCTTTACCTTCCTGGTTCCTGCAATTCAGTTAATTTCTCGCTGCCTCACCGAAGTGAGGAAGGGCAAGGCTCAATTCAGTCCCTCACTAAGTGTCTTTGTTCAGCAGCCACTTTTAAACTGTGGGAAGGTAATAACGAAGAGGAGTCACTGCCAGCAGCTATATTGGATTGACAGACAGCAGACAGAGGGACGTCTTTGTCCGAAGCTCTCCAAGCCGGCGGGGACCTGAAATGACGCCAGTGTGAGCTGCTGACATAAATACCTACGGCTCTGTTGGGGCATTTACGTATGTGTGTGTTTATATCCAAAGAAATTCTACCCGCCATTCAGGTCGCCAGAAATCCAAACACTGTCGTTTAAAGGGGGTGGGGGGAGAAAAGTTGATTTTATTTATTAATTGTTTTTTGCTGTAAAGGATCATTATAGGGATGAGAAATTGGTACCAACTTAAAAACTAACAATTCAGTAAACTTGTCACTACGGATCACAAGTTCTGGACTAGAGACCACTAACCACACCCAACTTATGATTCTTGTTGGTTTTTAGTTCCTGTATGTAGAAAGCCATTTCTTCTGTTTTGGTATGCAGAGCTTGCAAAACTGGAATGTTATGTTGTTTATCTAACCAATCAGGATTTTTCCTATCAAAGAGACTGAATTGGCTGGTGCAACTTCCTGTCTAAGTAAAGTCGCCTGCTCTGTGGTGTACCAGAGTGTATTGCTGTGAATTTTCCACATCACTCCGAGGCTTGACAACCCTTTAAGCTGGCACAGTTCAAAATCCTTCCCAGATTATTCAAGTTTCTGGTTGGGAAATGGACAGAGGAAAATCTGACCTAATTCAACAGAGGTCCAACCAATTGATGCTAGTCTCAATGAGTGGAGTCTCATCATCTCAAGATGAGTGCAGTGATTCTAATATAAAGACATCTGGTTCTGGAAGCTCCATTCACTGGTTCATTATGGTGTGTTCACACCAAACGGATTACACGCGTCAAAAACTTGTCTGACGCTTCAAGTTCGACCCGTATGCAATTTGAATGCAGATTCTTGACATTTTGCTCCACACCTAGCGTTTTACATGTCAGGTGCGTTTGGTTTACATTCAAAGTCTCTGTGGAGGAGGTGTGTTGATGGTGTGTCAAAATCCCTCTAGCCGTTTCTGTTGCCGGCCTATTTATCGGACGCGTTGGATCCGCTTGACACACCCAATGCCACGATAGGCCCTCATCATGCCTCCACATAGATTCTGAATGTAAACCTGACCCATGAAACGCATTGGTGTTGTCACACTATTAATGTTTCTGGCTACAATCAGTTTTAAGGGAACATTTATTTTCCAGTAAGACAACAACCCAAAACATCCAGCTAGAATTACACAGAAATTGTTTGGCGTCAACAATGTGATGCTGCCTGATTGACACCGATTCCACACACAGATTGATTTGTAAAAGCAACAAAAGGGTAAAAATCGAAGAGAAGAATTAATCTCCTGATAGGTTTTGAGAAGCTGTTTTCTTGTTTTCAAAAAAATATACACATTCCCAGTTATGTTGGAACAAAACTTATGGTCTACAGTCCTTGTCTTGGACGCTAAGGTGAAACTCACGCACAAAGTCTTGCATCAGTACCAAGAATAGAAAACCTTGAATGGACAAAGGTAATTGGCTTTAACATACATCTGCTTCCAGAGAGAAAATCCGTTCTGCTGTGTGTTAACATGTCAGCAGTATAGGTAGTGCTAGAAAAACCTGAAATAGAGAAGGCTAATTGGCTTTAAGTATAAACTCATTTGACTGAAACCCCAGTAAACGGTTAGCATCTACATTTAAGTCTTTTGGCCAAACGTCCTACTGGACTCGAAGCGAAGAATAAGCAGCTTACTGTCATGCGGATGAATCTAAATCTGAATTCTTTTTTTTTGGTCAGTATTTATGGTACTGCTAAATTATTCAGCTCTTAACAGCAGTAACAAGGCACCTTGTCATGCCTAGAATCTAGAATCGGCAGAGGAGTTGAGTGATTAAAATCTGGACACAGAAAAATAATGTTAAAGGAAAACTAATTCTGAAATTTAAAAAAAGTAAAAGAGAGATGAGTGAACTGCTGCCAGGACAGATTAAAGATAGTTCAGTCAGTGAGAGGCCTCATGTGGGGATGAGCACTAACATTACCTCTCGCCTACACTGTTGAGGTCAATAGGTTGTGTTACCGTGTTAATGTTGCAGCTTAGCGCATCTCTTAAGCTGAAATAAACACTACTTACCAGAAGGTTGCTTGCCACTAATCTAGAACACCAAGACACCAAGCAAACCAACACCAACCGAGGCTTCTACCAAGTAGAAATTTCTTCCTGGAATTCTAAATTTTTACTAAGGCCTGGTAATAAGTCATTCATTTAATTTATTTGAGCTAGAACAGGGATACATCGAAAAGTTGCATGACAGTGGCTCTTGAGGAGTTATCTGAAGAACCACAGTCCATTCACCCATCAATCCATTCATCCGCCTGTCCGTCCATCAGTTCATTGTCTCTCCATGGAGTTTTGGGTCTGCCTTATGTACTGGAAAACTTCCACAGGGTGGAACCCAACATAGCATCATCACCTGACCTATTTTGATGTGGAGGAGCAGTAACTCTGCCCCGAGACTTACCTGGGTGAAGGAACTCACTTATCTATTAAGGACCCACCCAACGAAGGAGGCGCATTATAGCAGCTTATTTATGGGATCTGGTTCTTTTGGTCATGATCCAACTCTTGGGAATATAAGTAAACATCAGAATTTAGAGAGTCCAGTACATTGACAGCTTTGGTTTAAACACAACAGACCAAACCTTTCTCTACTGCACTCGACAGCAGTATATCCCTCTGCTGGAATAGGCTGACTCCTAGCATGGAGGGAGACTTTTTGAATCATAGCTTTGCCCAGACTTATGATCCATTTTCTCCAAAAAGTGTGAAAGTCTGCATTCCAAAACAGAAAAATTAACTTTAATGCCGTGTGAAGTTCTGGATTCTGGCTCAGAAAGGAGGTTTCTCAACCATCTACCAATATAAGAGTTTGTGTCCAGTTGTGTCAGTTCCACTGAACAACAGCTGCTGCATTTCCATTGCAAACGTGCTAAAAATTTTGTCTATGTTCTGTTAAAGTCGAAAAAACACAATTTCATACTTGCTGTGTTTCCAATAATAAGGAACAGAATTAAAATTACATGTGAATAAGTTTGTTCACACGATGAGTCATTAAAACATGGTGACTCATCATCCTTGATGACATCATCCTGTCATCTTCTTCGTCATCTGACCAGTATTAAAATCTGGTTGTTGATCACGTGACTCTTGTAATCTTAAGTGTTTCCATTGCAGTTTTTCAAAATACACTAATTTCGATGTGGCCAAACCTCCTCTCCCCCCTCCTCATCCGAGCACCAAAACTTTTACTTTTTCTTCTTTATCTGAACATCTGTCACTTTTTGAAGTTTTGAGCCGACATCATGTTGTCAGACAAGTTCGATTTAACAGGTTTCATGATTCTACAGTACAGGCAGTAATCAGATAATACAATCTTTCAGTGGTGTGAAGCCTTCAAATCTGATGTAGCAAAACAAGAATAAAATAAATCTGTAACAGAGCAAATATTCTTCACTGCTTTGTAAACTGTAACAACACACTGGCAAACAGCCACCACAAATAAATGAATCCAAGTTGTGCAAATAGTACTGCGTGACCCTATGATTACTTTTTAAAAATAAATGTAGGCCTATTAAATAAAGTTTTCCAGCTCCTTGGGAAATAGCTCCGACTGGCTTTCATTTGTCACAGAATCCCTGGAGTCCGGTGGTGAAAAAGCCTTTCTGACAGCCTATTTAATTGGAATTAATTGTTCTGTACAGAAAGCCAATTTAAAACTGACAAAAATGTCCCAAACATAAACCTCGGGTTGCTGCTGCAAACCAAAGAACAGCTTCAAACAAATCAAATGAAATCTGAACGAAGCAAAGTAGTTTACCGTCCGACAAACACTTTGATATTAATCACAGCTTCGGGATTTTAAATGTTCGGAAATGCCCTCAAACTGCCGAAGCTCCGGTCTGGTGGAATTCATGCATGTGGCGCAATGTGGCAAGCCAGCTGATCTCTTTGTGTGTGTGTGTGTGTGTGTGTGTGTGTGTGTGTGTGTGTGTGTGTGTGTGTGTGTGTGTGTGTGTGTGCTGTTAAAGCATAAAGTGCTTACTTTGGCTCGGTTAGACAGAAAGCTGCCATTATGAAATAAGCAACTGTGTTTACTCTCTAAACCTTTAAGAAGATTTCTGCGGTCTGCGCGACCGTTTCTTGTGTTTGTGAGTGAACGAGTGTGGGCCGAGCACGTGAGGGTCCCGCTTTTTCTTCTTCTTTTTTTTTTTTTTTGATCCGCTTTGGGCAGTTTACGTAAACACGTGACGACGTGGCCGCGGAAAAAAAAAAAAACGCAGGACAGAAGAATAAATGACGGAAAAGGAGGACAAACGAGAAGGTGACACATCGACAGAGAAAGAAGAGAGACGCGCATTGGGAGAAGGAAGGAGAGAGGAAGTGGAGCTCAGGCTCCAGTGGAGGTGAAGTCATGCGAGCGGCGCTGCAGCGTTTCCCTTCAGCCTGAACAGCTCCAGGTTTAATGAATTGTTTTCCACGGCAACACCTGAAGCTCACCGCCGACGACAACAAGCACGCGAGCCCCATGCGCCTCACCTCCAACTTAACGGCTGAACACTTTGAGCTACACACACATCCAGGTCTAAAACTAAGAAAGAACCTCATTAAGAAGTAAAGCAGCACTCAGGTCCGATGGCACGCCAACTTATTCCCACTCATTGCTGTCCCAGTTAGCATATAAGCATGTGAAATACCAATGTGTTGGTGAAATTTTAAACTCACTCAGCTGTTGGGTTTTGATTAGAAGCTGTTCCATACTCTAAAAACATCATATTTTGTAAGTTGTATGAGCCAGTATGTAGTTTTGAGACATTTTTTGTGTAGTTTTTAAAGAAATCAGTGTTTGTGAAGTACCGTTTCCAGTTAGATTCAATGTTTGGCTCTAAGAAATGTTTAGGGTTCATATAAAACTTTGATTTGTGTTTCCTTTCATAATAATTTAGATAAGTCTTTATTCATAATCTGTTTTCAGGGTCAAAATCAAAAAGACATTACACAGCAAAATTTTAATAGTTTTTATGTCCTGAACACAACATAAACGGGGTGTTATGTTTTCCAGGCACATTGTGGCATTTTATAGCACAATCAAGTAACTGTGCTACCTTCAGTTGTTATCAAAATGCTATAAATGTAAAAAAAATAATAATTTGAAAGATATTTGACTTCACCATTGCAGAGCAGCTGTCCAGACAGAACCCAGCTGTGTTTGACTCTTTACCTTTGCTTGAAGCGCTGCAGTTTTTTTTTTCAATCCTAGGTGGCGCTTCAGACAGAATCTGCCTTTATTCAACTACTGGTAGCAAAGGAAGAGTCTTCAGAGAAGAATTAATACTATTGCAACTCTTTAAAGTTTGAGAGTATTTATTTTTATCTATTTTAGAAGTCTGTCACACATCTTGCAACACACAATCATACATGCTTTTAGTCTCTATACTCTTTGTGTTTTGTATGTATGTGTGTGGGGGTGGGGGGGGGAAGTAACCGTTCTTAATTTCAGAAATGACTAGCATTAACCAGATGTTAGAGAGTAGCTCGGGTCTTCAGGTTTATGATGGAAGTTGGTTGTTGTGGTGTTTTCCAACATGATAGTCGGTAGATTCAGTTTGATCGGGGGACCAAAATTGTAATATTTGTTCAATTTCACACTGCACTCTGTCAAATGAACCGAACCCTTTAAAAAAATCTGTTCACCTCCTGGGCTGTGGTGGCGCTGCACCAAGAACCACTGAAGGAAACAACACTAAAACCTCTGAAGATGACACTGAACAGAACTTTCTTCTTCATGAAATACAAACAAGAATAAGAATGGTGTCAGATTTTAGTGGTTGTAGGATTTCTCTTTCGTCTTTGGCAAAAGACCACAAGCCATTTCTCTATATAGCGCTAAACTTGTGCGTTTGTTGTGGTTGTATTTACCCAGAATGCCCTACACTATTTTCCGGTTCCTGCTTTTGAAGCGGTCTCTGGTCCGCTTGGCGTTCACATGGGCACATTCAAACTGCACCAGAGTTCACTTCAGCCAAACAGAGACACCAAACAAACCGGACTTCAAGACAAATGAACTAGAGTTTGATTAAAGTTGTCCAAACAGGACTTGTGAGAATGCACCCTTAAAAAGAAGCGGATATTTAAATAAATGAGTTAAAACTAAGGATGAGGTGACAGTCCTTATGGAGGAAAGTGGGAGGATGTTTGTATGAGCAAGATGGACAGACTGCTTAGTACAGCACTGGAATCAGTCAGTGTTGTTCTGTTGAGAAATAGTTTAAATGTTTCAGGCAAATATATAAATGTGTATTTATATTTCATGTAGTGTTTGTTTTCAGCTGTGGAAAAGTTTTGCATTTGCTGAACCCGATGAGAACTTGGATTTTCCCAGCTGGCATCACTGTGACTGCGGACTACATCAGATTAACGCCGGGCTTTGCCACACCAAGACCAATTGTTTTAGTGTGAGAATCAAAAGTCACAACACATTTTAAAATAAACTTAAACCAAGTTTGAAAAAAAAAAGAGCTTCACACAATCCCAGAAAACTCTCAACGAGTGGCTGACTAGTTTAATCCCCCACCTGTGTAGTTGTTGGTGAAGACCTGAGTCTGCATCTCCGTTGGCGCCTCCGTCTGGTCTTCTGTCGGCGCCTCTGCCGGCTCCTCTGTGGGCGTTTGGGCTACGGTCTGCAGGTCTGGCTGGAGTGGCACCATGGTGCTGGTCCAGTCCTCTGGCAGCATCACGGCAATGGTGGACCGGCTGTCCTCTGGGCTCAGCGTGGAGCCCTGTGCCAGAACCAGACAGCAGAGCAGGGGCAGGAGCAGCAGCATCCAGAGGCAGCTGCCTCCACTCCTCCATCTGCCCCTCGGTGGCATGGTGTCAGGTAGTGAAGAGGAAGAACTCTGTAAGAGGGACGAGGACCCGAACTCACAGCCTCATAGTCTGGCTGCAAACAAAAAGGGAAAAATCCTTCACTGGGGGGAAGTTGGTTGCTTTCTTCTTATCCTCTTTTTCTTTATTCTTCTTGATGCCCTTCACTTCAAACCCTTTGTGGATAGAAGCAAACTGTGTTTCCCCTCATCATCTCGCTGCACTGCACAACAGAGAGAGAAGGGATGTAAGAGACGGTAGCACGTCGCGTACGAGCCGCATCCAGCTGTAATCTGCCCCGCTCTCTGCTCACTCACTGTTATTCTCTCTCCAGTCTTCTACTCTCTGTCCCTGGGCTCACTCATTCGCTCAGCTTGCTTACTCTCTCCCTCCTGATCTCCACTGGGCTGACTGAGCTGTTGCGTAACACCAACTCATTTGCTGAGCTGTAACTCATGCAGCCTTAAGTCCAGATATTCCTGGTCCCTTGTCTACCCTTGACGTTTGTTTCTCAGAGCAGAGTGCAAACTGCTGCTTGCTAAGGGAGGACTGCAGATCGAGAAGACGTTGGCTTCCTCGATAGCAACCTGAAGGTGCAATCTCACCTGGTGGAAGGAGGTTTGACAATGAAAACTGCAGCTGAAAACCACTTAACATGAGGGATTCGTGGTTGAAAAGTCTGAGGTAGCTTCTGCTTCCAAATATAATCCTGACATAATCTTATGACAGAACATCCAAAAAGGCAGTTTACAAAAGTAAAGAAGCTAAGCAAACTAGCCTGACACTGTGTGAAGCCCTAAACCTTAGCTAGGCTGCTCTGAGCATCAACATATGTTTGGGATCATGACAGAATCTCACATTTTTTACTCTTCCACAAGTCATGACTAGTTGTCACTATGGAGTTAGGCTGTTGGTCTTGTTCAATCTGTGACCAGACTAACTTTTGCAGATTTAAAAATCTTAGTGCACAAACCTTTTTGCTGCTCTGTGGTTTAAAGACCAATAAGCAAGCTAACAAGTTTATTTCAGCTAGCTAAATAGTCAGGCTGTCTGTTCCTGCCCAGCTACTTAACAGATGGATCTTCTAGCTAGTTTTACTTTAATTGGAATGATGGATGACATTCCCAGTTTTCCATGTCTAAAAACACTCATAAACATTTAATACATTTTAAAAAAAGATTTACAGTTAGCATGTAGCTTTAAAACATCGTTCAAATTAAAATATTTCACTAATTTTATATGCCTCTTGTCGTTTCAGTGGTGTGCCTAATTTTACTCAACACTTTCCATTTTCACTTAAGATTGTTTTTCAATAAATAATAAAAAGGTGGAATCTGTAGTGTGTGAATTTGTATAATTGATGTATCTGGTGAAAACCAGGTCATGAGAACTTTACCAGGGTCTACTTTCTTTAGAGAATCCCCATAAGGTGATGTAAATGATTGTATCATCACAAGCTTATAAAACTGTCAGGATTTTTGTTTCGTTTCCTCCATGCAGTGAAAAACGAGACTACGGCGCCTTCCTGGCACGTGTTTCCTCTGTAGCTGTTTCTTTGTGTGAGCCTGTGAGTGCCAGGGGTGGATGTTCAGGTGTAACGCGATGACCCACAAAAGCTCACGTTGATAGCTTTCCGGCCTGAAAGTCCGTGCAAAAATTGTGAATAATTTATGCATCTCGGACCAAAAATAGAAAGAGCGACGGATGGGAAAAGATGCTGTCGGTGAGCGAGAGAGGAGCAAAAATAGTGTCAACATAAACAGAAGAGAAAAAAAGGCAATTAGAATGGGAAGAAGAAAAAAGAGCACAGAAGATGATTTGAAAACACATGCAGAAGGAAGGAGAGCTAACCACTTGAAACAACAAAATGTTAGTCTAATGCTGGGCCTGTATATGAGGAAAGCTCTGCTGGTGCAAACTGCATTATTTACAGCCACCGCCTTTCCAAAGTGGACAAAGTGGAAAGTTATTTTAAGCCATCAAATGACAGCCTCTTGAATGTTTTCATATCTGCATATTAAGTCTTACTTTTGTGTACTTTAACAAAAGATAAAAAAATGACCCTGTGATATTGCCATGGTGTACAATAGATAATCATAAATAATTTTCCACCTTCGTTGCGACATGTCTTATGTTCTTTTCAGCTGAAAAACCCAAGTTCTGGGGAAGAATATGAAAAATTAAAAAGCTGCAGGATCCCGGCTGCATAACTGTGCACATAAAGTGACTCTTTGCTGAAGCACCTTTTGAGTCAACTTCAGCAGTTTTCTTTCCTTATAGGCTACCTGCATCTTGACTCGCCTGTATCTCCCCTACTCCGCCTTGCAAAGGTTTCTCAAATCTACCAACTTGTGAGAGACTCTGAGCTCCGCAGCTGTTCTGTCAGATCTAACTCTGGTCTTTGGTTAGGCCAATTCAACACCTTGCAGTACGTCTGGTGGAGTCACTGTTTGGATATATAAAGTTTGGGTTAAAACCAAACTTTCTCCTCATCTTCATGTTCCTATTAGACAGCTGAAGGTCAAGGGTCAAAGCTGATTGGTGTTTAGAACTGCTCATGATTTCATCTGCCAAACACCTTCAGAATAAAAGTAACCCCAGGTCCTGCCACAGTCATGTTTCAGGTGAAGCATTGTGTTCTCCTTTTGTTGTTTTTTGACACATTTTTTCCACACAATTGTGGAAGATTTTTATGAAGAATTTGATGTATTTCTTGAAATACATCAAATTTGTATTTGTATTTGGGCGCTACAAGCTAGAGCCCAAATAAAGCTGAACTGACTAGTTCAGACATGCTTAAAGCTCTTTCAGATAGTTTACCAATCAACAATTTTAGTAATTGCATTTTGGAGAAAATGTCTGATCATACATCAAGATACCACAGTGGAGAGATGGACCCCCATCGACCAACCCTGAAGGTCTGTTCACACCTGCATACGATGCCTTGCTTGAGGAAATCCAACAACTGAGCTCCCTTCTGAAAATGGAGATTGCTGGAAGGTCTGAAGACAACAGGAAACTGGCCAACCTGGAGGCAGAGCTGGAAGAGACCAAGCAAGAGTTAGAAAGGGAGAAAGCGAAATGGAATCAGCAGCTAAAGCGTAGATATAAAATTGATATTATGGCGGTACAGGAACGGATAATTGAGGAGAGAAGAGACCATCTAAAGAAATCAGAGAAAGACATGGCGCTGATTGACGACCTGAGAGCAACGAACGCCGTCCTCCAGAAAAACCAAACCAAAGAAGTCCAATTCCTGCAAGGCGATAAGAAACGTTTGCAGAAAAAATTTAATGATATGAAACATTCATACCATGAATTTATCGGCAAGTATGAAAGTGATGTTTCTGAACTGAATCGAGAAGTAGAAAGAATTAAGCAGGAGGTTAGCCAGGAGAAAGACGCCAACTTAGAGACATTTAAGGAGAATCAGAAGCTCATCAACAACCAGAGAGCTGAAAAGGAGGAGCTGTTACAGAAGATGACAGGAGAGATCACAATTCTGAACAAAAGGGAAAAGTACATTCTTAACGAACTCGATCAGGTCCACTTTTCATACGAGGAGCTGAAGATCAAGTTTGAAAATGATAACATGAAATTGCAGCAGCAGGCTAAAACGTACAAGCAGATTATAAAGCAGAGGGAAACTGATCTTTTAGAAAGAGAAGAGAAAGAGAAGCTTATCCAAGCTGAGTTAGAGAAATTTAAAGGTTTGTACCTGGAGCAAAACAACCGGTATGAAACTGATGTCACTGCACTAAAACAGCAAGCAGAAAAATACCAGCAGGAGATAAGTTGCGTAAAAGAGAAGTTGAAAAAATCAAAAGAGGATCAACTGCTTCAAGACAGAGAAGATGAAAACAACACCACCGTTTTAAAAGAGGAGGAAGATTCACAGAACCCGGTCAGCCAGATTAAAGACACTAGACCAGACGTTTCTTCTGAGAAGAAACTCTTAAGAGAATCTTTGTCTGGTTGTTCCACGGATCTGGAACCCGAAGAGACCGAGATCACAGGAGGAACCGTCCTGGAGGATTTGGATAATAAAGCTACAGATGGTAAAAAGAAAAAAATCAAAATTTTCAATTTGGAAAAAAATACGCAGCAGTCTGGGGTTAAAGAAGCCAAAATAGGGAAGATAATCAAAATCAGGTGTAACGTTCCTGATTTTGACTAGAGAAAAGATGCGACTACACACCTTTGTTAAAACATCAAGTACAAACATCAGTGTAAGTCAGAAATAAGTGGTGGAACAAAGAGAAGCTCATAAAGTGTAACATAGCAGCTGGTCTGCATTTTGTTTTGACCATATACAGGTCCTTCTCAAAAAATTTGCATATTGTGATAAAGTTCATTGTTTTCCATAATGTCATGATAAAAATTAAACTGTCATATATTTTAGATTTATTGCACACCAACTGAAATATTTCAGGTCTTTTATTGTTTTAATACTGATAATTTTGTCAAACAGCTCATGAAAACCCAAAATTCCCATCTCAAAAATTAGCATATTCATTAGCATGAAAAGGTGAAAATGAGCAGTCATCATCTGAATCAACAAAGTAACTCTAAACTCCTGCAAAAGATTCCTGAGGCTTTCAAAAAATCCCAGCCTGGTTCATTACTCAAAACTGCAATCATGGGTCAGATTGCTGACCTGCAGGATCCCGGCTGCATAACTGTGCACATAAAGTGACTCTTTGCTGAAGCACCTTTTGAGTCAACTTCAGCAGTTTTCTTTCCTTATAGGCTACCTGCATCTTGACTCGCCTTATCTCCCCTACTCTGCCTTGCAAAAGTTTCTCAAATCTACCAACTTGTGAGAGACTCTGAACTCCACAGCTGTTCTGTCAGATCTAACTCTGGTCTTTGGTTAGGCCAATTCAACACCTTGCAGTACGTCTGGTGGAGTCACTGTTTGGATATATAAAGTTTGGGTTAAAACCAAACTTTCTCCTCATCTTCATGTTCCTATTAGACAGCTGAAGGTCAAGGGTCAAAGCTGATTGGTGTTTAGAACTGCTCATGATTTCATCTGCCAAACACCTTCAGAATAAAAGTAACCCCAGGTCCTGCCACAGTCATGTTTCAGGTGAAGCATTGTGTTCTCCTTTTGTTGTTTTTTGACACATTTTTTCCACACAATTGTGGAAGATTTTTATGAAGAATTTGATGTATTTCTTGAAATACATCAAATTTGTATTTGTATTTGGGCGCTACAAGCTAGAGCCCAAATAAAGCTGAACTGACTAGTTCAGACATGCTTAAAGCTCTTTCAGATAGTTTACCAATCAACAATTTTAGTAATTGCATTTTGGAGAAAATGTCTGATCATACATCAAGATACCACAGTGGAGAGATGGACCCCCATCGACCAACCCTGAAGGTCTGTTCACACCTGCATACGATGCCTTGCTTGAGGAAATCCAACAACTGAGCTCCCTTCTGAAAATGGAGATTGCTGGAAGGTCTGAAGACAACCTTGTGTTTATAAAGAAAGTGAAGGATTTGAGGAAGATTGGCTTTAGTTTTGTTGCTTAGGCTGAATAAGCGTTAAATGTGCATTTTGATTTCTTATTGAATCAGTACTAAATCATAACATAAATCCGAAAAAGGACATGGTCACTTACTGGCAGAATAGGTTTCTTTGAGACAGTAATACATTTTTTATTTTGAAACAAAAAACCCTATACTTTTATTGTACTTAAATGCTTTTTAATTTTTTTTTGTCTTTTACTAGTATGGAAATACAACTTTTCTAATCTCTGGGCAAAGAGTAGTCATCTCTTGGAGTATTCAAACCTTTGCCATTCATATTAGCATTAAGTAATATGTTAGCTCTTAAAAACTAAGGAGAGATTTTTGTTCTTTATTTCCTCTAGGACACTGCAAAGTTCAAATCAAACATTAAATTTAATTTGAACTTAACATTTAAAAAAAAAATCCTGTCTGCTAATTTTCCCTAGAAAAGCACTTTTCTTTGCAGATGATTACCTTCGATTCTACTTAATGAAAATCGGAAAACTATAGTTTTGACAATAAGTAAAAAATATTTACACTTGTTTGAACTTGAAAGTAGTTCCAAGTATAGACAGAATAGAGAATTGAAACTGATGCCTCGTAAAGTTAGCAGTACGTTATTTCAAAGTAAACCTGGAATATGACTTTAAGTACAACTGAGCTACATCAACACCTTTCTCGATTTACTCAATCCTCCATTGAACTGGTAGAAAATCAAGTGTATTAAATAGATAAAATGTGGGAAAAAAATAAATTCCTAAGTTTACTTTCAAAGTCCTTTCTGGTTAGATTTAAGCCAACTGTCCTTTTAAAGACATGCTCTTGATTTTGGGGTGATGGAAAAGTGTTTGGCTGCACAGTTTGTCGTTTTCTAATGTCAAAATCGAAGTCTTAAGATTTTCCAACATGGGAAATGGTGTCAGTGTACACCCTCACACCCCCAATAACATTCAATAAAAACGTTTCAATATTGTTTCTGTGAAACAATATTGTAATATATTTCTTCACTAATTTACAAAAGGTGGTCAAGACATGACTCTCTGTCTCTGGGACAGACTGGATAATGACGCAAATCCTAAAAGCTGTCGCCTGGTGAGTCCAGGCCTATTTGGTTCCACAGAGATTGGAACAGTAGGGCCAAGAAGACTGCTAGGTGAAAGGATTCACCCATGAGGATGATTCGGCATTGCTAAACCTTGAACAGGACAAGGTTCATTCAATGTGATGAATGTTCAGGCTGTTCCACCAATAGATTTATTTCTGCCTTGGTAGTGAAAACATTTTCTGGGATAATAATCCTAGGATTAATCATGTGTTAAATTGTGAAGAACGTTTGAATCTTTGGGATTAATGCAAGAAAAGTTGAGTCAATTCCAGCTTCATCTCGATTCCATGCCTCGATCGAGACTTCCTTGCTCAAATCTGCCTCAGCGTCAGGTCAAAAAAAGTCCACCCATTACTCTCACTAAGCCTTTAATTACAGGAACATTAAGGAGATCTCAGGGTCTTGCTGTTTCACAGTTGGGGTCTGTAGACAGGAAAAAAAATCTCCTCTGATTGAATACAGCCTTAAAAAACTGTTTTCTGCCCACTGCCTGGGTCTAAAGCGGCTGACCGCGACTCCCGCTGTGACAAAGCCTCAGGATGATGAGGTCAGGATGATGGAAAGGATCGGAGGGGGGGCGGGGAGTGGTCTGATGCAAACCGGAGGGGCTCCTGGGAAAGCATCCTCAACAAGAAAATACCACATTAGATGTTCTTGAGTGCTGTTTGTTGATTGCAAACATATTAAAAGACACGCTGTCCCAATGATCAATTGTCACTACGATCGTTACCCTTTTGTCGCTACGATCGTTCCATCCATTTCTCTTCAAAAATGTTTGTGAACAGGCACGTGTGATGGAGAAACGGAAGACTTTAAAACCAGAGGCTGCTGTCTAACGTCTTGAAAACCAAACACAGAACTGTCTGTTAATCTGTCTGAGGATTTGGGTGAAGATCCTGCTTTGAGTGACTCCATGCAGCTTTGACACTGATTTGAAAGGCAATCAGCTGCATCAGATTAGACCCAGGCAGCCAGACGAGGGATAACACGTAGAGGAAGACTGAGGGACTTGTTCGTTTCTAGACTAGAAAGTCTCCTCAGCCCAGGAGGTAAATCATTTCTGACAGTCTCAGGTTCAGGAATGCGACATCTGTAGTTCCATTCCTAGTCTCTTAATGCGAATCTTTTCAATGGGTTTTTCTTATGGTTGCTGTGGTGGTCCCTGTTGCTGGTACACACCTTTTCCTTCCACTTAACTTTATACCCTTTTCACAATATTCTACTTGTCTGAGATGCTGTATTGTGGGTTTTCATTTTCTGCAAGACATAATCAACACAATTATAAGGAATAAAGACTTGAAATATTTCACTATGGTTGAAATAAATCTGTATAATAAATGATTTTCACTTCCTGAAACACTAAGCTTTTGTGTGATATTCTATTTGCGTCTTTTGCTTTAGTTATTTGCAATGTAACCTGTAACACACAAACCTAAATGTTCAAAAACAATTGTCTAATCATTTGTCAAAAGAAATAAAATTGGGGTGACTTTTTAAATATTTATATTTCTGTCCTTCTCTCCATGTTTTTAAAAGTAAAAACGGGAAGTAAAACTAACCTCCCTAGAGCACAGATAGTTCAGAAGATAAAGGAATAAGTATTTAAATGATGCAAATTTCGTTTAGATGAATTTGATGAAAGTTTTTAACTGTCTGGAAAAAGGGTATTTTCCTGCACTGACGCTATTTATCCACCAGAGGGCAGTATTGTCCCACTGGTTACAATCCTGCATTTTGATTCGCTAGATTTCTCTCTGGTTTTGTAAAACAGGTTAGAATAGATTTTCTGCTCCCGTGGTTAGATATTATGTTTTAATTATTTTTTAACTTTTTAAAAGATGTAATTAGATGTTTGTTTCCATAAGGAATTAATCTGCTAATCATTTCCCAAGCAACAGAAGACTTAACCAAATCGATGAAATCAAAATAGAACAAGCTCAGAATTTATCTCCATTCATTTTCCTTTCCACTCTGACTGCTTCCTGCAACCTGGGCCAGACTTTACAAAGGGCTGACAGGGGTGGTAGCCCAGGGCGGCAATTTGTGGGAAGCGGTCGAAGATTTTTATTTTCAGTTTTTTCCATGAACGCATTTCACAAATATTGTGTACAATAAAATGCCAAGTCATGTGAGTTGCATTATTTTAGGATTGTTATGAATTTAACAATATTTATGAAAATATTTGAAAATTGTGAAGTTATACAACATAGAGTTATTGGTATTGGGGACGAATTAAACCTACAATGCATCACTTCATACCTGTTGATGTATGTATTTTTTTATAAATTCTTTTAAAAAAATTAAAATCTAATACCATGTAATAAAAATTATTATATATATGTTTTTGGAGAAAGACAAAATGAGTATTAATATTAAGTACATTCATTAAATGGGGGCTCTTGACACTGTACTTATGAGTCTTGCACAATTTGTTAGTCCTACTGCTTTTCAATAAAGTAACTTGAATACATTTATTTTGATCATCCATGAAACACAGATGTCACCGTATAATTGAGGTATTCTACAATAAAACGGCACCAAATCTTAAATTTTGTAAATGTAGCTGTGAAGACATCTGACAATCTGATGCGGAACTTCCTGCGTATCTTCACAATAAGAGCTGAAAGCCACTTTGAACTTCAAACATACCTCATTAAAACAAACTTAACTTGCAAAAATACAACAGTCTTAGTCAGTAGTGTCGAAACATCTTGAACTGCAAGTTAAAATTATGTATCTTTGAAAATGCAAAAAAAAATAATAATAATGGTTTCCTAACTTTTTTTAAACAAAGTTTTTTGTTGTTTTATTTTGTTGGTTATTAAAATGTCTTTAGATTCCTCTTATCAACAAAAACAAGAACTTTCTTTAAAACAAAAACATTGCCGTGTTTAGCAAAGTTTAATGATTGTGTCTGCTCTGGAGTAAAAAGCCACAATTTTATAACATTAAAAAGAAATTTAAAAAAAAAAACCCTGCGTTATATCGAACATTTTCCCTTTAAGTTATAATTGTAAAAATGTATTAACGCCATGCTAAAGCCTCGTCCATCTGCATAAGCCTAAAGTGGAGATCTTGCACACTTGGCTTCATCAAAACTTTCCAGCCACCCTGATTGGGAGGTCTCAGCCAATCAGGGTGGGGCAACATGGAGGCTAATTAGCATACCTATGCAGCCAGATAAAAACTCCCGCAGCTTCACCTGAGCGCCAGACCCAAAGGAAGGAAAAGAGGAGTAACGTTGCTGGTCCTCTCCTCTCCTCGCAGGGCCAGGCCGCCGCCGGCCGCCCGCCGCCTGGGTTCCTGTGCGTAAATGCGCACAGCCGAACCAGAACTTTGCGCCCCCTCAGGTGGATCCAGGCTCAACCCGTCGGCCGGCCGGTGATTCCCTCGCGCCGGGTTCCCGCCGACCCGCGTCCGCTGAGCCAGAGCTCCGGGTCCCCCATGAGGCTGGAGGCCGCAGCCAGGATGGACGTGTTCAGGAAGCTGTGGAGGGCCAGGAAGCTGATCGTGGTGGTCTTCATCCCGCTGTCGCTGCTGCCGCTGCCGCTGCTCCACCCAACCAGCGTGAGTAAGATGAACCACTTTACCCACAAACAGCGTCCAAACAGGTGGAGCTTTTCAAATAAAAGCGTGCCAAGGAGCTACTTTGCACGTCGTCGCCTTCCTAAAATAGTGACATAAGTCATTTCGTGCCAAAAGTATTTTATTATTATTATTTTTGCCTAAAATCTTGTGGAAAGGGGAAGATTTTTTTGATTTTAATTTAGGAAGGTGACCACATGTGGATGGATGTTTAATATATATACTGAATGACCGACCATTAGTAACACATGAGAATATTAAAGTCGAAGAATGTAACATTTTGCAAATTCCTGTGGAATTAAGATTAAGCTGGTTTAGGTTATTAAAAGTCTCAATAAATCCATAATCTAGGATTTGATAACTACCTGCTGCTGCCTGTGTGTGTTCCTCCTGGTGGCTGCACATGACTCCACAGTCCTGATGGGAGCTCCGTTTCTCTGGGGTGTGTGTGTGTGTGTGTGTGTGTGTGTGTGTGTGTGTGTGTGTGTGTGTGTGTGTGTGTGTGTGTGTGTGTGTGTGTGTGTGTGTGTGTGTGTGTGTGTGTGTGTGTGTGTGTGTGTGTGTGTGTGTGTGTGTGTGTGTGTGTGTGAGTGTGAGAGAGAGAATCAATCAAAAGGCACACTGTCCCTCTGTCCAGCACTGTCCCACTCCTCAGCTGATGAGTTGTGTGGTGTGTGTGTGTATTGAGTAGAGACGTCGCGACATGGTGATGAGATGGAGATCAGTTCTGACTGAAACTTGAGCTTATTTAGGCGAATGTTTGCCTTTTTGTCTTTAAATAGTAATAATAATAATAATGAAACATTTCTGACAGATTTTCAGACTTTGTTCCAGAAGAGCTGGATCTGGTTTGGTTAGAAATGGTCGATTCCAGGAGCTCTCACTGTTTGGAACAATTCAAACTCCTCACTGTCACGAAAGTCGTTTCCTGGTTTATCTGAAATGACGACAAATTCAATCAAAGTGAATTTCTGACGACATTAACCAGCTTCCAGAGATGAGACGAACTTTTCCACACATTACTGACACTTCATGTGCTGCACTGTGTTAGAACTGGACTGTTAGAATACATTATATTGGATTTAAACTGGACTTTGAGAAAAAGTTGTTTATACGTAGATCTGCTGCTGATGTTTATAAAAGACAGTTATTTAATCGATCTGTTAGAAATGGCCTTTATTGTTCCACTGAGGAGAAATTCAGGAGATAATATGACAAGAATCTTGCCTCAAGACAATGAGTTATTTCAAAAATAGTTTGAGTAGTTATGACTTCTTCCAAGTGTTAAAATGACTCAATTTCATGTTGAAATAACAAGTAAGGAGTTAAATTAACACCAATTCTGATAAGGACCAAAGACTCGGCATAGTGTTGATTTAACTCTGCAGAATCTGTTTCAAATGTATTTCACTTATCGTGCCACACAGATAATCTAAATGAAGTCGAGACAAACCTTCTAGATTAAACAAAATGTTGCCATGGTGACAACGGCCAAGTTTGATTACGTTTTCAGTTGTTTTGTCTTCTCATCTTGTCCGGATGGCTCATGCCCCCAAATATTTTCTGGCTTTTTGGTTTAAAATGTTAGAACTCTGTAGTGGTAATTATATATATAAATGATCAAAATACTTACTCATCACGTCCTGCTGCTCAAACTGAAAAGAAAGGTAGAAATAATCAGCCAAAGCACTTAGCATGTGGCCAAACATGTCTCCAGTTTTTTATGTCTTAGAAATATTTTGGCATAAACGGCATCTATGGCTTCCTATGTCACTCATTGACCAACGGAAACCTTTGCAGTTTTTTATTCCCTTCTTCTTATCCACTGACTGCAGGGTTTTACCCCAGAAAACCTTCTAAGCCTGGCGGTATGGTTGCTACGGCGCCCCAGCCTGTTTGTGTTGGGGAAAAAATTTAAAAATTGACCAAAAGTCTGAGGTTAACGACCTGGTATAATAATTCGGAAATAATGGCGTGTGAGGAAAATGGGCAGGTGTGGTTCAAAGTATCAAACTATAAACGTAGAGTAATGGGAAAGTTTGAAGTCTTTCTTATTTCGAAGAGAATAGTAGCTCTAATTAAATTAGACAGGGAAGCAATATTTGAAAATATGGTTTATTGATATTTTTAAGGGACTGCTAAAGTTAAACAGTTTCTCCGGTAACACTTTATTTGAAGGGGGATGAATAAGACTGTCATAAACATGACATAACTCCTGTCGTGAACATGAATATTTATGACTTGTCATAAAGCGTCATTCGGTAAATTATGACATTTTAATACAAAGTTGACATTATTCAAAATGTCTGTTATGACAACTTGACATTAACCAAGAAATCATTACTGATATAAATTTGTTCTGAAAGTATTACTGATTGCACTTTAAAAATTAGGTAACTTTATGTTATTAAAGGTAAAGTTTAAACAGTATTGGTTTATTGGTCAATGTCAACTTGTCATAACAAAGACATTTTGAATAATGTCAACTTTGTATTAAAATGTCATAATTTAATCACACTTTATGACAGTCATAAATATTCATGAAGGCTTATTCATGTTCATGACAGGAGTTATGTCATGTTTATGACAGTGTCATGTCAGTCTTATTCACCCCCCTTCAAATGAAGTGTTACAGTTTCTTCTTTAACATAAGATTTTTCTCCCCTCGTTAGATGAATGCACTCTTTTTTTTTTTTTTTTACAGTGAGATTCTGCTGGTGTGAGTAGATGAGTCCGCATTTAGTTTCTTTTACACAGTTTAAGGGATCTACCATACACCAGGTGTCCTGGTTGTCGAACTTCATTTACCCAACATCCATGTTGTTACGTCAGTGACGTTGGATGCTTGGCATGAGCATTGTTTTTTTTTTTTTTTTGTTTATTTCCTTTAAACTCTTCTTAAAGTTTCTTTTCAGAGTTTGTTTGGCTGTGGACACAACAGTTTGACCTCAGTCACATGAAATAAGTTTAGATTTTGCTATATTTGTTTTTTTTTTCTTGGGATTTGGTTTTCTTTAATGTGCTTTAATGGCCGCAAGGATGTGGGCATTAAAACACGGAGTTGAAAAAAACACAAAAAAACACTTCATGACAAAAGGAGGGGAAAAAAAGAAAACGTGCAATTAAGTTACATAATCAACCCACCTCCATGCTGGATTTTGGCCCCCACGTGGCTTTGTTACGACAACGGGGACCTCAGACTGTGTCAGGAATGCGACAGTGGTTCAGAATGATCCTTCCTCTGTGTGTGTGTGTGTTTGGAGTGGTACTGTGTCCAGCTGCAGAAGAGCAGAACATCTGTAGGACACAGTCAGGGCAGGTCAAAGAGACACAGAATCAAAGAACAATCGCTTGATGTTCGATTTTTGTTTCATCAGATGTTAGAAACTAGTTGTGGCCTGCTTAACTTTAATATAAGCCCATATCTAAAGTTAAATAAAGATAGGGATAATGTATATTTCTCATAGAATAGGATAAACATTATTGGTGTTGAGTAAATGACTCAAAACGAGACCTTTTAGAGGTATTTTTTATAAAACAAGTCCAATTTTTTTTTTTTCTTTTCACAAATTAGTTTTGTAAATCACAAATGTTTTTTTAAGGCTTTGTTATTATTATTTTCTGTTGTAATGCGAAACGAAACAAATTCAGTCCATTTTAAAAGCTGCAACTTCAGCGTTTGTAGCGTCTGACATTAGCCAGTCGCAGCATTGTCACAGTTTTTATAAATCATTCCTGTCTTTTCTGTCACTTACTCTTTTAAATAATAGTTTTGCATTATCTAAACTCTGCCACATAAACCATTTTAAAAGCAGTAGAGTTTTCTCCAACGCCTTTTCTAGCCCAGCGTGGTTGGCTAACCTAGAACCTAAAAAAAATCCACAATAGTGTTGATTTCCTAAATTAGCATCTTTAGTTTGGGTAACACCATGAAATGATTTGTGTGGATTGTCTGCTTTGCATTTTTATTGGCATGTCTGTAGTCTCTGTGCTTTCTCAATTCTAGGACTAAAAATGTGAAAATATTAGACTGGATGGCTCCAGTATTTGATTAAACAAAGGAAGCTACCCCGATGTAGTATAACCTCTACTACATTTTATCTCTAAAGTCCAGTCTCGGTGATATCTTAAGTGTTTGTAATGGCCTTTCAATGTGTGCTTGCCTGCTGTCTTTTGTCAGGTATTTCTTATCTGGTTTTGCACACAGACTGAGACAGTTTATCATTAATTTCATCACTCGCAGGTTTTTAAACCAATGTTCTTTCCTCTGTTCCCATTTCCTTATCAGTCGGCTGATGAGTTAATCAATGGGATGTTCAGAGGGAATAGTTTGGTTCGATGTCGTTTTCGGTGAATACCTTCCACCCTTTTCAAAAGGTTATGTGTTGCATTCAAAGACAATTCAATCAAGGAAACAGTTTTTATTAACAGGGAAAACCATTCATAGCTGCTTTGTCTGCCATGTTGAAAAGTTTGTTCAACAATGGAATGCTTTCATGGAAGATGAAATCTGGTCTTGTGTTTGAAATTTGTCCCTATTGATGCTCTTCCTGTTTGAAAAAGACATGTCTATCGGGATCAATCACATCGGGATTTCACAGTGTCTTCCTGTGTCAGGTTTGGGTACGTTACTTTTTCCATAACATCGCCATCTTGCCGGTTCTTAATATGTACTTAAGGATCAACTTAATACCTGGGAATAAAATTTCATGGTTCTATGCAGCAGAATTTCCCAAGAAATCATCATTTTTTTATCCACTGACCATTTTATGGATGCTACACTTTTAACAGAATAATGAGTTGATTGTGTTTTTCTACAGCAGAATTAGAAATGATATTTAATGGTGTGATAACAAATTATATAATAGTCCAACAAGACAGCAGAAAGCCAGCTGGCTTTGATTAGACATAAGCACTCTTCAGCAATGTTTAAAAATGCCATTTCTTTATAAACTATAAATCATTTCCTGTCTGAAAAGTTTGCTTTAAGGAAAATTGTATTTGTCTTTATCTTCATACGACTAAGAATTTCTCATGTTTCCGATGAAACCACATTTAATCTGAAAGCGACATTTTATCCGTTGACCCGATAATCAGACTTTTTTATTGTTTTACTGAGATGCGTCAGGAAGTAAAGAGTTTCAGCTTCCAACTTGTGACACTAAAGCAGATCAACTGAATGATAACAGAGGATCGTCAATCAGTAATCAGGACCAATAATCGATTATCAGTGACTGCTAATCAACCTCCTGTGTCTGTTTTCATTTTCCACGTGTTTTTTTTTTTGTGTGTGTGCATCTTCGTTTCCTCCTTAAAAGTTTCTTCATGATTCACGTGTCAAGACTCGAACAAAAGAGAGGAGTGCTGCCAAAAACAAAGTCTTTGCAAATCTGGGCTGCATTTATAAGTGTTTTACAGTTTAGTTGCACATTTGCGTGTGAGAACGCTTCTGAGCTCCAATCTCCTTGTTTTGTTTTTAGCTTTATCATCTGAGCTTTTTTATGGTTAAAAATCCACAGGAGAGATTTAGACTCCTAAACTCTGCAGATGGCTCAGAAACGGATCGATAATTATTTTGTCTGAATATTTCTTAGGTTGACCACATTTGCATTCCTGGTTGACATTTGTGAGGTGGAATAACAAAATATACATTTTTAGCAATAAAATCTGAAAAGTGTGGCATTTGTTTTCAACCCCTTTATTTTTAATACATTTAAAATAAACTATAGTGTAAAAAGAATGTTTTTTAGGGTTAAAAACAAGTTTATGACCATTTTTAGCTATTTGTAAAATACATTTAAGTGTCGGTGTGAAGAAATGTGAAAATTATGAAGGGATGTGAAGAAGTACTGATTTGGTCAGATCTTTTAGAAATTAAAAATGTTGCAAACTGAAGCGACATTTTTTTATTTGGCACATGAATGAAATGAAGAGCGGAGAAAGAAACCTTCACCTGACTTTGGCTAACTTCCCAAACATTTACGGTCGATTACGGCCATTTTTAACAGCTAATCTGGCTTACCAGATGTTTTTAACACTTTTCATAATTACTTAAAAAGAACAGAACTCCCTGATAATGGGTGGTTGTTGAAAAGCTCCCTGAAATCTCAGAACAAGCTCACATTATCCTAATCCTTGAATGGTGTGATGGTTAAGTCTGCGCGGGGCTAATGCCGCCTGCGGAAGCACACTGTGTCACCGCGCTGCCCGTTCAGAGGAGGCTTGAAGTGAACATGCAGGCATGCATGGGAGGAAAAAAGTTTTTTTATCTATAGTTTGGTGTAATATACAGTACGTTTGTCTTTATATGTCTGAATCTGAGTTTTATGTTTCGCTTTGAGGTTGTTGTTTTTTTTTAAATTCCCAATTACCTTTTTCAGTTAGGTGTTTATAAAACTTGTCTATGTAGCACCAGAACAGCCTGAATTGCGAAGCCTGGACAGAGCTTGCAGGACGGTGTCCTCCAGGGAACATGGTTGGGAAACAATGTCTTGAGTACCTTATTTCCTCAAAAAGTTGCAGAGATCTTCCTGCAGAACAGCAATTCATAACCATCTCTTCTGGTGTACATTGAAACCTTCGTTCTTGGTGGTGGCTGAGACACTTGTCAGTCCCTGACTACAGTCCTGGGTGTTAGACTTAGGGTTTAACCCTAAAGGTTTTGGAGGCTTTATAGTCTTGATGTCAGTGACTTCATTCTTCTTGCTTGACCTGACTGTTCGCCACCAGGGTCTCTCATGGTTGATCTGTCTTTGTTGTTACCATGCAGATGACTTTGACTACCTGGCTTACTGCCACACAGCCCTAGGGCAGCTGTGACTATTGTGCAGTAGCTCACCACCATCAGTGTGAATGACTATACAGTGATGTACTTTGGGGTTCTCTGGACTTGATGAAGCACTATGGAGTACAGGCCAGTTACCGTTTACTCTCTGTAGGTACTTGGTAGTAGGGCTGTATAAATAAATCGATTCGGCGATGTATATCGATATTTTCCCCTCGGAAAGTATCGATTTTTCATTGTGAGTATCGATCCATTAAACCATAGGGGTCCATAGCCTTATAGCTCTTTTTAATGTCTATTTTGTTACAGCGTAGCAGCAAGACTCCACCTCCCTCAGTCTCACTTTCAACTTGAGCTTAAAGTGCACATTATAAACTACAAACCAGTTTTTAAATTGTGTTAATAGGCCAAGTATAACCGGAGTTATTCTAAAATTAGTAAAACATATTTTTCCGATTATGTGAGAGGGAATGAGCTTCCAGACGTACGAAGCGAAACATTAGATTCCTGTGTTTTTGGACATGTAAAATCTTCAATAAATAACGATGAGCTGTATTTTGTTGCTGAGAAACGAAGTAAAGTTGCGCAAGTAAAGAGAAGCGGAAAGGAGAAGCGGCGCGAACGGAGCAGCTGCAAAAGCAGTGAGATCGCGAAATTAATGCAAATTTCGACTGGTAGTATTCACTTCGTCATTAGTTTTTAGCTTAGCAGTTTCTGTTTTGTATTATAAAGGCTTACCTGAAGAATGAAAATGGGTTGATAACATCCGAAGCGGCACTGTGTTTTGAGCAGGAAGACGAGGAGGAAAAATCCCCAGCCATAATCCGCGGCACAGTGAGGATTTCCATGATGACACTGGCTGATCGATCATTTTTATTAGTAACAGACAAAGAGTATCAGAGACTAAGAACGATGAGATCCTGACAGAGATCCAAGCAGGGGAATAGCAGCGCTGCGCAGCTGCAGGGAGTCGATCACTATGGGGTGATGCAGAGCCACTACTTTAGCAGTTAGTAGAAAGCAGCTTACAGCCACGGCTAATTCCGGGAGCCAAGGTAGAAAAGCCTTTTTCCCCACAGTCCTAAAGACTGCATTTGTGTCCAAAAGAAAAAACATAAGTGCAATCATTTGCATATTGGACAGTCTACAGAGGCTGATAATCTTCCCACTCTGCACCTGGATTACCGTTTAAACTTTTTAGTTTTATGTCAAATCCACATGAATTAAATGACAAACTAATTCTCTCACTGCATCTTTGATTCATTTTGTCCAGCTGCAGACTGTTAGACTGTCCAATCAGAGTCAGGTATTGCGTAGTTGGTGCTTTTAATCAGTTTTCAATTAACTAAATTCAAGTCTATGGAACACAAAATGTCACTAAAATCACTGTCCTAAAATCTTTCAGAAAATCGTAAAAATGCATGGAATCGTAGAAAATTATATCGCTCAACAAATATTGTGATACATATTGTATCGTGACCAGAATATTGTATCGTGAAATTATTGTATCGCTACATCCCTATTTGGTTGTAAACCTAGTGAGGTTTACTCTTAGCACTCCAAGACTGAATGTACTAAAGACCTGTAGAGTTGGAAAGGAAGGAAGAAAGAATACAGAGGAAAGGAATTGAAGCTAGGAGATGATCAAGGAACAACAGCAGATAATCCTTGCTGATTGGTGCATCCCAAAGCGAACCCAGACCATAACGAGTCTACTACCACGCTTCTGTATTGTTACAGAGATGGATACTTAGAAATATCTTTTTTTATCCTCACCTATCTTATGCCTGTTTCTCAGATTTCTGAAATGAACATTTCAGAAATGTTCATTTCAGAAATAAATCACATGTATTCATTTATTTCAGAAAAAAAATTTCAATAAATCACAGCATAAATCACATGTTCATGTGATTTATGCTGTGATTTTCTTTGGAGTCGAAGGTGTAAGATTCAAACAGGTCTGGACATGCCCCACACCGGAGTCCGGTAGCTGATTCCTCCTCCCCTCAGTTTATTAATTTAAGACATTACACTCAACACTTCTCTTGCATACAGTGGGGAGAACAAGTATTTGATACACTGTTGATTTTTTTAGGTTTTCCCACTTGCAAAGCATGTAGAAGACTGTAATTTTTATAATAGGTACTCTTCAACTGTGAGTGATGGAATCTAAAAGAAAAATCCAGAAAAATACAATGTATGATTTTTAAGTAATTAATTTCCATTTTATTGTGTGAAATAAGTATTTGATCATCTATCAACCAGTAAGAAACATGCTCACGTTTCACACTAAATAAAGCATTGACTTCAGCTGTTATTTATTTAATGAAGAATAATTGTCTTCTGCAAGATTGATGGGAGTAATTGGTAATATTGGCGTCTTAAAATATGAGACTTGGAGTCAGTTTTTAGGGCCAAAGAGCCTGTTAACATCCATGCTAATGTTTGAAGTGCTAGCATATGAGCAGCCTGCATGTTGGCATCTGTAATATTACAATGAAATAATAATTTAAATTAATCTACAGCATGGATGAGGAACTCTGACTTCTCTTCTTTTAATATTGCTAAACATTACAGTATTTGCTGTTTCTACGTGGATCTAATGGATTGTTTTGTGGTTTGCAGGAAGCGTGCTGTGCGTACGTGTTGATGGTGACGGCGGTCTACTGGGTGTCGGAGGCCGTGCCTCTTGGGGCGGCTGCCCTGGTCCCGGCATTCCTCTATCCTCTCTTCGGCGTCCTCAAGTCCAGCGAGGTGAGGCTGATGATCCTTTCACACCAACCAGCTGGAGCTTCTTTTCTCTCAGGCTTTTGTGGAAAAGAAAATGTCAATCCTCAGTCTTCCAGAGCTCTCTGTTCTTCACATTGAACTAAAAGCAAAATACACAAGTTCCCACAATGGGTTTATGGCAGATATTTCTATTGTGGACGGGCCAGTAAAACCACAGGCAGGAATGAAGGGGGAAGAAGGAAGGAAGGAAACTGACACTAGAAGGGAAGAAGGGACTTAAAGAAGAAAGGGAGAACACTAGGAAGGAAGAACATCACCAAGGTCACTAGAAATGAAGGAAGCACACTTGGAAGGACAGAAACAATTTATGAAGAACTATAGGAAGAAGGGGCTTTAGGAAGGAAGGAAAGACAATATGAAGGACACTAGAAAGCAAGGAAGAACTCCAAGGAGGATGGAAAGAAGGGCACGTCCTTCCTTTACTGCCTATTTTACTATGCAGATAAATGTATATTTGATTTCCCAAAGAAGAGACTTTAGGAAAGACCATATGAAGGACACTAGGAAGAGAGGAGTGACTTTAGGAAGGGAAGACGAACTCTAGGAAGCATGGAAGTACAATCGGAGGAAATGTAGGACACTATTAAGGAAGGATGAGCACTAGAAAGAGAGTTAAGACACTTGTGTGAAAGAGAGGTAGCACACGATTAAGAAATTAATTGATTTGATATGAATGTGCAGCTGTTCCCCCCCCCCCCCCCCAATGTTCTTAATGAAACCAGATCAGAAAGAATTTTGGTGAAAAGTTTTTCTATCTTCCAACAATTCAGTGGATTTTCATGCACTGATAGAATTTTCTTTTGCATATTTATCTGACTGACCTAACTAACTAACTCTTATTACATAAGCATGGGACAAATGGCGAAAAATGATCATGTTAGTTGTTCTCATACCAACGTTGCTCATTAGCCTTACATAAACTTTGATCCGAACGCCTCGTGTGACCGGGCTGGCTCTGTCCAAGCAGTAAAGAATCTGCCGCTGCACTGAACTTACACTGCTACACTGTAATCTCTTTCAAGTATTTTCTAAAAATATGCTAGCAGAGATTTATGCAACTTTTCAAGACTATTATTGTCCTCCACGTTTGAGCTCCACAGGTTAAAAGTAAAACTTTACCTGCTGTTAGGAGTAGCATTAGCGGGTAATATTGACCTCATTCTTGGAGGTTTCTGCAGTTTACAGAGCCGTATTAAAAGTACAGCGAGAACATGGAGGGAATATGTTATAATCCTTTCAGACCTTTTGCAATTCTTTTGTTCTGTTTCACTTGAATAAGTCAACATGTACACTGAAATGGCGACAATTTTTATCTGGAGAAGCCAAGCGTGTCTCACTTTGCACAGCTTGTCCTCCTAAGAAGAAGAAAAATCATGTCTTATTAGTTTAATATTAATTCAAAATTGGGTAGATTCTCTCTTTTGGCATATTACAGCTAAGTCAATATTAAGCCAAACCATATAACTGGGCAAATCAATACAAAGGGAAAAAATTCCACCAAAATACCATTAAATCATTAATTAAATATACCATGAAATACATAGATGTTTAATGAATTTATCTAATAGACAATATTTTTATGTCATTAAATCATTAAAATGCCTATAGGCAATTAAATATGTAGTTATTTTTATGGTTCCTTTTCTTGCTGCATCAACATGAAATCACCATTGTCTAACTCACTCATTAACATCAGAGGTGGGGCTATGGGAGGGGCTGTGGGCGGGGCTATGAGCATCAAGCAGAGTAAATGGCAAATAAAGTCAACAAATTCATTGTAAAACTGGTGGATGCATTTAATAAATTCTCAAATAAATTGTTTAAATATTTAAACAAAGTCAGTGAATTTAATGAAACTTTTTTTGTTTTATGGTACATTTAATTTTGTCCCTCTTTGGAAATCATTTAGAATTGTTTTTTTTATCTATATTGCAGCTTAACGCTGTAATGTATTCCTAATTAAATTAAACTTGACACAAAAAGTAAATCTTATCCCATCTGAAAGCCTTTTCATTTCCCTTTAGCAAGAGGTTGTATATCTTCTTTAAGTCTGTTGTGGCAGCAATATCAGAACCAAGGACTTCAAAAAGCTATAACCCCCCTCCCCAAACAAACAATGTTATTTCTTTTTTGGGGACGACTGGAACATCTGAATGAATTTTTGTAAAGAAGAATTGAACAACAAAAGTGTATTCAGTCAGTGGCTTCTTCCAAACCGCTGTAATACTGTGTGCTGCAGGAAATCCTTCTTACAATAATGTTTAATTTCCCTCTGAGATGAATAAAGTATTTTTGAATTTTACTGAAATTGTGCCAGATTATTAGTAAAATAAATACATAAACTCCTCTCTGCTAATACAAAACTATTCTTCTCTTGAACTAAATCCTTAGAACGGCACCAGTAGTGCGTTAGTGAATCATATACATATGTTTTTTTCTTTTTTGCATTGTTTTTGATTTTTTTTTTTTTTTTTTTGTTTTGTCCTTTTCTCATTGAGAAACCACTTCATCTTAGTATTTTTAATGGTGTCCTTAGCAGAGCGCTGTTTCACCTCCAACTTTCATGGGCTAAAAATCACCATTGTGAAAGCAAAACATTAGCTTTTTATTTTTATTAAGTTATCAGAAATATAAACCAGTTTAAGATGTTTAGTCATACATTTTAAAACCATAAATGTGCCTCCTCAAACACTGTTTTAAGATGGCTAATCAAGAGCAGTTGGTCTTTTTGTCTCTTCACTTTTAACATTCAGCTCTTTAGCCGAGGTAAATACTTTGACTGCAGGAGTTAATTAGTCACATTAAAGTCCTCTGTTCAGTTCAGGTTGGCTTAGTCTGTTTTAGATTTTAAAGTAGAATGGGTCCACATTTGTTGAAAAACTGTGAAACAACCAATTAGCTTGGTGGCAACTAGCTAGCTAGTTGCTGCTTTGCTAGCTAGCTAGCTTTGATGCTCAGCCATGTTTTCTTATAGCACTTGCCCTACAAGTACTTTTTAATGCACTTCACATCAAATGCCTCCACTTCAGAGAGGCTGTACTTTGTGTGTTTTTTTTTATTTTTTATATTTCCATATTCCCTGTGAAGGTCGGTGCTATTGGTACCCCTTGTAGTGAACAGAACAAACATAAAAGGTTTGTGATTTGACACAGCTCGACTGGAGAAATTCCGTCTGGTTTTTTTAGGGAGAGGTTAGGCGATGTGGGCTTACACAGCGCCGGGTGCCGGGAACACAGTGGGTGTGAAGTGGAGCAGATTAACAAGGACAACAGTAAATTGTAACTGTCGACCCCAACAAGGAAAGAAAATGCTAAAAGACTCCTTCTCAAGCTTCCTTCTAGCTATTTTGGTCCATAATTCAGTTTCAATAGTGTCTGCTTTGGGAACTAACATGACCACTTGTTGTGTTTGTGTGTTTTTAGGTAGCAGCAGAGTACTGTAAGGACACCACTCTGCTGCTGATGGGAGTCATCTGCCTGGCCGCCTCCATAGAGAAATGGAACCTGCACAAACGCATCGCACTGCGCATGGTGATGATCGCAGGGGCAAAACCTGGCATGTGAGTGATATATACATAAGATCTTTTAAAGGTTCAGCATTATGCTACATTTTGTTAGTGCTACATCATGTTAAAAGTTATTCCTTCATCAAAAACATATGTAGAGTGTTTGCCCTGGGAGATTACAGGATTTCTCACTCATTTCCAAGCTTCCTAGCCTCCGTCTCACAGAGCAACCCTCCCCCACTCAGTCCCTTCAGACTAGCCAGTAGCAATTAGCAAACATTTAGTGGAACTTCACATCCGCTGAGCTCATTATAGGAACTATTTCTCTGTGAAACACTGGTAAAATATGTTGTTAAAGGGTTAATAGAGGAGCCATGTTGTGATGAGTTCCTGAAGGCAGAGCTTCAGAAAGAGTAGCAGTTTTTAAAGAGACAGAGGCCCGATTTCAAGCCGTGAAATTATATTTAATCCATGTTTGAGTACATAGCGTTTTATAATAACTATTGATAGTTACTTGATTGTGCTATAAAATACCACAATGTGGCTGGAAAACACATCATACTGCATTTATAAGTAAAACATTTGGGAAAGTTCCATATATGTTTATCTAAATAGTGAAAAACAAAACGGAACATAATTTTTACCTTGTGACTCAGGCTGGTGCTGGGCTTCATGTGCTGCACGGTCTTCCTGTCCATGTGGCTCAGCAACACGTCCACCACAGCCATGGTGATGCCCATCGCTGAGGCCGTCCTGCAGCAGCTCATCTGCACCGGCCTGGCCGATTCCCATGACGACTCGGAGACCGGCGACGCTCCAGAGGAGGACAGCGGTGGGTCCAAGGGTTTGTTTGCATATCATTGCGTGTAGCGCAGTGAAAGATTGAACCCCTGACAAATTTCTTAAGCTTTTGCTGATGTTTTAGATCTTCAAGTTCATTTTAATAATATGCAAAGATAATCTGAGTGAATACTAGAAAATGAGCCCTGTTTGGTCTGCTTTAGCCAAACTCTAGCTCATTTTTCTAGAAGGTCCGGTTCGTTCCCCGAGGTGTGAATGCACAATTGAATTCTGATGCGGACCAAAGAAATTAACTTTAGTCCATTACAAACCTAGGTCTCAGTTCATTTAAAGTAAACTGTGTTGGTTGTGGTTCGAATTCATATGTGAACGCCAAGTGGACCAGAGGCCAAAAGCAGGAAGCGAACTGGACAGTTTCTATGGTTTTCTGATTCTACACTTCTCGGAGTAAAGGTTTTTTTTTTGGAAACTGTTTTCTAAAACAACTTTACTGCAATTGACAGCAATTGGTGAAATCATCAATTGAAAATGCATTTTTCAATGAAAATAACCCTGAGTTATCTTAGTCTGACATTTAATGATGAAACATTGTCACATAGGTGTGAACAAAAGCAAATCAGAAGAAAACTTTCAGGACAAACAAATTGTTTTCTTGGGTGTTTTTTTATAGCTGTGTGCAGGTAAATGTGATGCAAAGAACCTTTTGATCATTTTTTTCTGTCATATTGCAGCTGTTTCAACCAAAGAGGAGAACCTGGACAAGAACCAGCTAGAGCTGCTCTATCAGAATGAACAGTATGTGTGTAGAGTCTTGCTTTACACGTCCCTCTCTTTACTGCCTTATTAATCACCTTTCTTCTTTCACTGTCAACATCTTTATGCTGATACATTTGAATTTCTACAAGGCTTCATTTGGGTTCCGTTATAGTAAAGATGAATATTGTGTGGTGGAGACTTCAAGTACACAATTTAGATTTTTTTTTTTCCAATTAAAGTTATTTAATGTGGACCACAGGGTAGTGTGTGTAGTCCCCTTTTTGTTTACGTTTACATCCATCCATTTTCTAACACCCTTGTCCCTTAATGAGGTCTGGAGGGTTGCTGGTGCCTTTCCAGCTAACGTTCCAGGCGAGATATTATATTACATTATATTATTATATTGGCTTACTGCATATTTTGGTTCCTACTCTGAAATGTTATTAGTTAAGTGACTAATAACATTTCAGAGTAGGAACCAAAATATGCAGTAAGCCATCTTCAGTGATGAAATTTACTTTAATATCAGTTTGCTCTCTTAATTAACTATGGACATGCATTTTTTTCCCCCATACGTCTTATGATGTTAAATATGTTGAAATTTAATCAATTTTTAAATAAAATAAAAACTATTTAATTACATTTCTGTATGTTCGTTCATACTTTCTGTGTTTTCCAAACTTTTATTGTCTTCATCATGAAACAATTCTGGCTGTATTAAATGTGTAGTAAATTTGACAGACTTTTTTTTATTGCATCATTTTGTGTTTGCATTTTGTTTGTGACTCTGATTCAGATTTACTGTTTTTTTTTCTCCTTTCAAGGAATGAACGCTCCAAACAGGATCTCTGTTCCTTCACTGAGGTAAAATACAGTTTAAGTGAAGTCCACTGACAAAATGTTTCATCGCTTTTAAACCTTCTTCTTATATTACAACCACAAACTTAAATGTATTTTTGTGAAATAAAAACCATGTATTTAAATTACTGACCCAAACAGGAGCGGACCCAGGGGGCGTGGGGCCTTAGGCAGGAGTTGATGTGGGGCCCTTCTACCTATTATCAACTAAACCACCACAATTCTGAAATTAAATTGTGACTGCCAACGCAAAAATTTAACAACAAAAATAATTTTTCATTTTTGCGCAGCAAACTTCCCAATTCCTTTAATTCTTACAGTAAAATATCAAATTAATTCTAACAGTATTCCGATTCTGAATAAACAAATATAAGACTTTTAGATTTATAGTTTGTGTTAGAATTCAAGCTTTTATGGGAGGCCCTAAGCAACAGCTTAGTTTGCTTGCTGCTTGGGCCAGCTTTGATCCTGAAGGCAAAACTTTAGAAGACAAAAAAACCCTCATTGTATAGAACCAGCCATTGTTCGTTTAAGTGAATTCCTCCACACAGCGTGACGATGCCACCAGCCATATTTCACGCTAAAGATGGATTTTAAAAAAAAGTTTTTATTGTGACTTATACGTTTTTTTCACTAAATACACACAGATACACGTGATCTACTAATGAGGCGACTTCTGCCCACAATTGGCTGACCCAGATTTTATTTTGTGGTTTTAGAGCAAAAGGTGACTTGAATCCAAATACTCTCCACTCTTCTATTAGAATCCACATTTACAAAGCACCTACTCATCCTTTTTCCTTTCACCTCCCAATGAACTTTGTGTTCAAAAATCCCGTAAAGTTTGTGGTTGTAATTTGACAAAACGTGGGAAATATGAAATGGTCAATGGATAAAAAGATGCAAATAATAACACACACACATTTCTCCTTCCGCCCCTTAGGGTGAGGCGGGTGAGCCGAACGGTTTCGGTCTTCAGCCCGTCCTGAACAAGACTTTTGTTCGACAGACCAATGGACACCTACCGCAGGTCAGGGACGAAACGCCGCCGCTTTAAACTCTCTCAGCGGCTCCCCACAAGTTATAGTGTTGAATTCAGACGAAGCATTCCTGTGATTCCTCTCTAGGTTGCCATTGAGATCCCAAACGTGAAGCGAGTGAGAGCCAGAAGAGACTCCCAGTACCCCACAAAGAGGGACCACATGATCTGCAAATGCCTGTCGCTCAGCATCACCTACGCAGCGACCATCGGAGGACTGATCACCATCACCGGGACGTCCACCAACCTCATCTTCGCTGAGCAGTTCAACACGTAGGTCCATGTTCTGTTTACAGCTTCATATTCAGGGGCTAAAACAACCTATACCACTGAGCGTGAGCAAGTGGAGCTTTCAGAAATAAAAAATTGAGCTTTAAGTGGAAAAAAAAACCCCGGAAAATGAATATTGATTTTCTTTGATATTAACAATTTAACTGGTAACCTTAAAATATCTACTTGGCTTAATGTTTGTCATGTTAGCCCAATAGCAGGTTTTTGTTTTTTATTTTATTAATTTTTTTTTTTAATTTGGATTTAACATGTGTAATTCAAAATCTTAAGTCTAACCTGAATTTGATAATTCCAAATTGAACCGAACACATTTAAAATACACTGAGTTTTTGTAAAAAGACAGTGTGACCGTTTTAGTACAGCTCTGTGTTGTTTCATGGAGGGCGGTCCTGTTATTTTCAGAGATGAAACTGTTACCCGAGATTTTTTTAAACATAAAATAATGAAGCTGATTTTTTTTTTTTTTGACGCAGCAAGTGCCGTATACTGGGATCAGTTGTGTGGAATTCACGGTATTCTGCTGTGACATGCATTACTCTCAACTTCATCGCCTCATTAATTGACTTTTAAATATCAGAGGATCAAATAAACAGCTGGGAATAAAAAAAATTAATGCTCAGATATTGATTGGCTGAATTAAACGGAGAGTACAGTAAGTGTTGTGTTGTGTAGTCACTACAGTGTTTTGGGGGAGAGTGCGGGTTAGACAAGGCACATGTTCAGTATCATGACAGGGAATTTTGTAAAACTTAAAAATTTCTCTGAAGTTGCACATTTTTGAATAAGTATATTTACTGTAAAAACAGCTTTAAGTATGAATTATAAGACTTTTTTTTTGCCAAATGTTTTTTTCTTAGTTCATTTTGTCGAGAGCGAAAAACGATAATTTGTTTTTATTCTGATGCCAACAGATCTTCATTCAAAATTTCCTGATATTTCAAATGACATGGAAGCTAAGCAAACACAGAAGTTGTTACAGTAACAGCAGCTCATAATGACCAGAGCCGCCATCTTTCCATTCGGTTTTGAACACATGTGCATCTAGTTTTGGCGACGGCGTTGCTGTGATTTAACACTCTGTGTGAAATTAGAACCCGGGGGCCTTGAAGGGTCTTAAATCAAACTAATCAGCCTGTACAGTCCTAATAGAGCCGATTTTCTCCAGCCAATGTTTTTAAGCCCCACAGAATGGCCTCCTTCATGTCACAGCTCAGTGGGCAAAGGTCATGCCTTTTACTTTCCGCGCAGTTGGGTGTGTGTGTGTGTGTGTGTGTGTGTGGTGTGTGTGGCGCAGAGATAATCCTAAGAGTATATTTCCGGGAACGGGAATCTTTTGAGAAAGTTAACTCTTTGCTAAAAACAAGACTCGTAATGGACGTGTAGAGAGTGCAGTAGCTCTCAAAAGTATGCAAGTCCCATTTTCTGTGACCAAAACAATAAATGACGTGGTTTGAGAAATGCTTAAACTAAAACTTTTATTAAGTTAGTCATATTCGGACACAGTTTCTCCCAAAAGTTCTCCAAAGCTACCAGATTGTGAGGATGCCACCTTTATTTAAGCTATTGAGAAAACCTTGATTAAATATCTGAGGTACATTCAAAGAAAAGCAACCCCAGAGCATGATGCTGCCACCACCGTGTGGCCATGTGTTTCTTTGGGGATGTTCACTGCCATGTTTGTATCGTTTTGTTTTATTTGCTTGCTGGAACCAATTTATTATTGTGCCGTCAATTTAATCATGTCACTCAGTCTGATTGTGCAAAGAGATGTTCAGGAAGTGTTTCAGGAACTTCTTCTTTCCTAGTGTTTGGGATGTCTGTGCTAGCTACATGTTTAGCATTGAATTGCTAATACCTTTGCTGCTAAGCTAACTCCTTATATCTCAGTGTTTCTCAACTCTGGTCCTCACCGCCCCCCTGTCCTGCATATTTTAGGTATTTCTCTTTTGCTACACAGCTGAATTGTATCTCTGGGTGATTAACAAGTTTCTGCAGTACTTGATAGTCATGCCATCATTTGAATCAGCTGTTCTGGAGTAGAGGCACATCTAAAACATGCAGAGCAGGAGGACGGTGAGGACCAGGGTTGAGAAACACTGTTTTAGCACAACAGTAGTTGTTTTTTAGCATCCAATCAGACTGTTTTTAGAAGCAAACGTTTAGCCACGGTGGACCTACGGGAACATCTGTCGCTTTCAGCGGATGTTGTGTGCAAGTCAGATTTACAGATGTACCAGAAACATGTTCCGCTTGGAACTTTTGTGTGCGAAAAAAATAACAATTATTCATGCTAAAATTTGTAGCGCATTAAAATGTACTAATTAATGAATCGAAATATTCTATTCTAAGGCCACTTTTGTCCTTGTTTTGTCTTGACTGTAAGCGAAGACGCTGAAAACATTATTAACCACAGGTAGCGTAGCTACCGCTCATAGCTACTTGACAGAACCAAATGTCTTTGAAACCAATTGAAGTTTTGGTTTCAGTGAAATAAATCCGGTTGAGTCTGCAGGTTTCCAGTGACTGACTCCAACGGGTGGAACTCAGATTCGTGAGACAAACAGCCGTCATTGTCAGCACAAGGCTGTGACTCGGTTTGGAAACGGTTCAGGGTTTGATTGTTGTTTTTCATTCATATCAGCTGAACTATGACACTCCTGCTTGTTCTCATCCGTCCTTTTAAAACACTAAAAGTTCTCTCCCCGTCTCTCTGTCTGGATTTTTTCCTTTTTCCAGTCGTTATCCGGAGGCGAAGGTGATCAACTTTGGCACCTGGTTCATCTTCAGCTTCCCCATAGCCATCATCATGCTGGTCCTCACCTGGCTCTGGCTGCACTTCCTCTTCCTCGGCTGCAAGTGAGCGCACTTCTTTCTTTCTTTCCTTCGTTCGTCTTTTTCTTTTTTTTTTTGCTCACTGTCACACACATCCAGGCGTGTGATTATTAGTGTTGCTCACGCTCACATCTTATCATTACGGTAATCCGTTGGTGTCTCTGTGCTCAGCTTCAGAGAGACGTGTTCGCTGAGTAAGAAGCGCAAAACCAGGAGAGAAATGATGTCTGAGCAGCGGATCCAGGAGGAGTACGCCAAGCTGGGCCCCATCAGGTGACCGGAGAGGCTCGCGTGGAAAACTGCTGTGGCTTCTGTGTTTTTATTGGGATTTTTTTTCTCAAGTGACGCATCGACACAAAGTAGCTCAGAAATGTTAAAGTTGATCGGTTTTTTTTTTTTGTTTTTTTTTTTTAAAAATCAATTTTCAAGTCTTGCTGCAGGTCCTCCAGCTGGATTTTTACTTGATTTACCAATTTTTTTTTTTCTCACTGTGTTTCCATTGACCATATAATCATGCATTTTGACATTTTGAAATAAATAAATTCGCTTAATAGAAACACGGCAATTAAAAAAAACTTTTTTGATTAAAAAGAATGAAGGTTTGTTTTCTTTTTCTTTCGCTTGTATCAAAATACTTTTATTTTCAAAACATCAATGGAAACCGTTTTTTCACATCACACGAGTCACATGATCAACAACAGGATGATCATGTTACTCCTCAAAAAGAAGAAGACAACGAGGCAGGAAGCAGCTGGAGGATCGTGGAGCAGCTTGTTTTTTAATGACTTCTTGCGTGAACAAACTTATTCATATGTCATTTTTTTTATTTAATGGAAACACTGCAAATGTACCATCAATTTCTTTGACATTAGCAGAATATTGACATTATTGGAAATGCAGCAGGCACCAGAGGTTGAATCCAGCCAAACCTTTTTTGCTTCAACCAACTTAAAATTACAAAAATGACAAAAACGAGAGCAGTTGGTTTCAGGTGTGACCTTAAAACACAGTTAACTCAGATGAGCCGGTTGACCTGTCAGACGTTTGTGGAGAGAAACCTGACAGGTTTGACCCAAGTCAAACATTTTACAACCAAATTGTATGTAAACGTTTGAATTCAACAAAAGTAACAACAATTCTCTAAAAACCGGCAGCTTCCTGGCATTTAGCAAATAGAAAAAATTTTGGTAGTACTAAGCTAAAAGGCTGCATTTTGTTTGCACTATTAATGTGTTGCTCTTTCACAAAAAAATACTATTATTAATATTTAGTCACGTTTCTAGTTCTAAAGGTGACAAATTTTGAAATAGAGGAGTTAAAACTTCTGTATCCGTTCGTCTGAGGTCAGCCAGTCGTAGCTGCGATGGTCCACTGGTGCAACAGTTGCTGACATGCTTTTTGTGGTTGCGTTGCAGCTACCCCGAGGTGGTGACGGGGATTTTCTTCATCCTGATGACTCTGCTGTGGTTCACCAGAGAGCCCGGCTTCGTGCCCGGCTGGACGTCGCTCTTTGAGAAGTAAGTGGCCCCAGACGTCGCAAACACTCCTCCTGTGGTCGTACTTAGTGGCTCCACCGTCCGCGGCGAAAACGAGCCAATTGGCACCGTTGCGGGATACGATGGATTTCTGTCTTTTTGTCTCCAGGAAGGGCTACAGGACTGATGCAACCGTGTCTGTCCTCCTGGGTTTCCTGCTCTTCCTCATCCCCGCCAGGCGTCCCTTCTCATCATCATCCTCACCCAGCTGCAGTAACTCGGGTCGGTTCCCGTGCAACAGCAAAATCACTTTTTTTTTATTTTTTTTTATCCAGTTGTAAATCATGCAGTAGAATTTCCTTAAGAATATACAGAAGGAATTACACAAATATGTAAAAAACTAACAAAAAAACCAAACTAACAGCTTTGTATTATGATTGTTTCTTGTGTTTTTTCTCTTGCCTTCAGAAGACAGTTCAGATCCTGACCCTCTAGCCCCCATGATCACTTGGAAAGATTTCCAGAGGTTGATGCCGTGGGAGATTGTGATCCTGGTGGGAGGAGGATATGCGCTCGCCGCAGGCTGCAAGGTAGAATACACACATCTCTGCTGATGTGGCAACACGAGGACATAGAAACTCTGCCCATACAAATCATGTAACCATGCCCGTCGGTCAGCCTGGTGTTGACGTTTATTTATTTCCGATTAGTCAGATTTGTATTTGTGCGGTTGTTTAATGAAGGTGTCGTACCTGCAGGTGTCGGGCCTGTCGGTGTGGATCGGCAGGCAGCTGGAGCCCATGAGCGGCCTGCCGCCCTGGGCCGTCACCCTGCTGGCCTGCCTCCTGGTGTCAGCGGTCACAGAGTTTGCCTCCAACCCAGCAACTCTTACAGTCTTCCTTCCCATCCTGTCAGCTCTGGTACGTATGCCGGCTCCTCCACTTGGCATGCCATGAAAATCTTGCATTAAGTCCTTGACTTTCGCCGATAATGAAAAGAAACGTGGCTAAAAGTAGAACTGCTGCGTTAGGAGTACAGTCTATAGAAAGACAGAGAGTCAACAAAGTTGATATCAGTCAACGCCATCATCTCTTGATGGATTTATCTGGAGAAGAGACACAGCTAACACAAGCAGGGAGTGAAGAGAACTTTGAACAGGAAAGACAAAGTACTGGTAGTCAGACTGATAGCTTACAAATGTGACAGCTAAGCTAGCAAGCTAGCTAGGAGTACCCCACCCCGCCCAAGTAAAAATATAGAAAACGCAACATAATTGATGAAATGTTAGTTGTTTGTATTACAGATTACACTCTCAGTTGCACTAGATAATGTTCAGTAAAACTCAACCTCTAAGCATTAAATAAACACCAGAGATTTATAGAACTCTCATAAGTGCTGTTGTGAATTCAACTTAAAGTACAAAAGCTTCCTCTCTTGTTCATTTTTTCACATCTCCATTCTTAAATTATTTGTCAATCATCATGTTGTAATCGCCGTCTTTCCTCCTCTTCCTTCGCTCCGTTTGATCTCCAACCAACAGCCGCTCTCCCTCGCTCCCCCTCTGTAATGTTCCCTCACTGTATCCGTGTTGTTGTTCTTCACCCCCCGGTCCAGTCGGAGACCCTGCTCATCAACCCCCTCCACACTCTGATCCCGTCCACCATGTGCGTGTCATTTGGGGTCATGCTTCCAGTGGGGAACCCCCCCAACGCCATCGTCTTCAGTTACGGCCACGTGAAGATCAGCGACATGGTAGGTCTCTGACACACACTCTGTGCACCTGCAGCATCAAACGGCTTCAGATTTGTTTTGTCTACAATCAAAGATTAATGTTTTGTTTTATTTTTTTTTTTAGAACTGAATGTTCCATTTTTTTCCCCTCTCAGTCTTTTCAGGTCAGTTAATGCGTGGTTATTTTAATCTTCCTGTCCAGGTGAAAGCAGGGTTTGGAGTGAACCTGATCGGCGTGGCTGTGGTGATGTTAGCCATCACCACTTGGGGCGTCCCGCTTTTCAACCTGACCGAGTTCCCCGCCTGGGCAGTGGCCAGAAACGTCACCGGAGGCTTATAACCAACGCCGGGCTAAGGCCCGAGCCAATAGGGACGGGTTGAAAGAGGGTAAGATTAGAAAGAGAAGAGCTTTTTATGACGAAGACAAACAAAACACAACAGAGTCAAGAGGATCATCTGCCCCAGAAAGAGACTGAGAGAACCGGCCTTATGGAAAGGAAGACGAGAGAAAACGGTGGAAAGCTAGCTTAGCTAGAATATTAGCTTCAGTTTAAGTTGGCCATATTGTGGTCGCTCTGGGGAAAAACCGAACTTCAACAAATTAACTTTACCTCTGTTGCTACAAATACACTGATTCTTTCAATGAAGCAATACAAATTAGAACGCTAATTGAGGCAAATTAAGAGCTCATATCGTATTGATATTTCAAGTATATAACAGAACTAAGAGGTTATTTTTTTGTTTTTTACAAATTCACCATGAATGAAATGTGTCTTAATGTATTCTTTGTACTCTTGTAGTAAACGTTACAATAGAAATAAGCTAACTAGCCACTTGTTAGAAACCTCTTTTATGCTTTACCTAAATGTGCATGTTAGCGTAGCGCACTGGTCAACTGGTTAAAGAGAGGTTTCTGCTGTGGTTATGGACGTACTCTATCAATACACTCACTGATTAAAACAGTAAAGAGGAAGAACTCAGAAGAAACTGGCATAATACTGTATGTTATTGGTTTGACTTTAACACTCTGGTACATCTAGAAGAGAACATAATTTGTCCGCATAAGCCGATGGTGCTGCAGGCAGTGGGCTTGAACGTTCAACTGTGAGCATAAACTAATATTAATGGCTTTTAGTGTGTCTACAAAGCATCATCTGTGTCTGGTGTACAGATGCAACTACAGCAACAGTTTTTACCTTCATGAAATTATGATACAGGCTATTTAAGTCTGAACCGACAACACACCAGCATTCTGATTCATGTGTTTTTATGACTAGAGAAGGTACTGTAAGCTCTTTAATGAGGTTAAAATCTTTTTTTTTAAGATCAGAATTATTTGTTAGTCTCTCATTGTGAAGATCTACAAGAACTTCTGTCTTAGCTTTATTGATATTTTTAACTTTACACAGTCCTGCTATTAGCAGAACTTTAGCTACAAGGCCAGCAAAGATATAAGAAGCTAGAAACAAGTTTAACAGACTAAATTAACACTGATGATTTCAAACACCCAGCTCAAAATGACCTAAGCTGCTGGAGAGTGATGCTAACTGTGTGAAGTAAAAAAAAAGAAAACCTACATGAAATATTTAGCATCTGGTGCTCTTTTGTAGTACAAAAGTCTGCTTTACAGAGATGGAGATGCTGCTTTTGATGGACAATCCAAAAACCTGGAGCTGTTATTATTGGAGTTAACCTTCAGAAATTGTACTATAATTCTTTTCATTCCTACTCCAGTGATCTTCACTCACCATTTTGACTGTTAACTGCCCGTAGCACCATCGCTCAGACTGTGATGCTGCCACTTATCCTTCCACTCAGGGAATTGCAACTTGGGGCTCTGGAGTCGAAAGTGGTTATTTGGACCTTCCACAATGGCTCTTAATACTTTGGGTAAAAATAATGAAGAACCAACTTTACTTTTTTTTAAAAATATAGATTTATATTGTTTTAAATGAGGCTTTAATAGTTTACAGTTTTTTCACAGCACTACATTTTCATAACAGAATGACAGTAAAGGTAGCCATAGTTGTGTCAGTTCTCTTTTTGGAAATGTTTTTTTCTTCTCTTTATCCTAAAACAACAAAAACAAATTTTAAACTGTGGTCCCCACAGTCTTAAGAGACACACTAAGCCTGAATGCACTTTTACAAGTTTTGTTTTTCTGTGTGCGTCTCATTTCGGGAATTGACGGTCTGATGGGACAAACCTCCCATTTCCCCGCTGTTGACTGTGACATCTGCTGCGTAACTCCTGAGCATTGCATTAAAACCGCAGTAAGATTAAACAAAATATTTTCCAAAAATTATAAAGTGTCTTTTTTTTCTAAAGGTCAGTTACACTTGCAGATCTGAGTTTTATTTAGCTGGACTGAAGGCAGAAATGTAAAGGTAGCAAACCCCTGTTTTGACCATCACTAATCTGCGCAAATTATGTCCAATTCCTTCTGAATGCTTGATTTGGATCTCTACTGTTTTTCCCAGTGAGTGTATTCAGCCTACTGTACATTTAACCAAATGTTTTTCTTCTATGTTTGTCTCCGTGGATAAAAATCTAATTCGCCACACAAGCCAGGGCTTCCTATCATGTGACCAGTCATTTTTTGCAAAGGTTCCAAAGCTGATTTGGAGCTTTGCTTTGCACCAAATACCCATTTTTTTTTTTTTTTTTGCTGCCTGTTTTATTCAAAACGTCTTGAAATGCTTTTTCTGTATCAAGCCTGTAATGCCAAAATGTTGGCTGCCTGTTTTAAACCTGGATTCAAACCTTATAAGCTCATTGGTGCCTTGCTGTGATGTTGGAGAACCTCTGTTCACGGCTTACTTTCTTAAATCTTGCACATTGTTTACTCTGCTTTACGACAAGAATGTATTTCCAGTAGTGATCATGTAGTCTTTGCTAAAAATGATCTTGAAACTTTGCCTTTTTTTTGTATTTTTGTCTCGTCAGATCTCAATGTCCTTAAGATCGCAGGGAGAAGTATTGGTTGTTGGATTAGCTCTGTTTTTTTTGGTTTTTTTAGGTTTAAGAAGTACATGACTGGATTATGTGCAAGAGGAGAATTTATGCGAGGCAGCAGTCCATTCAGCTCTGGTTGACTGAAAACTGAGTACGGGACTGTATTGTGCAATAGTTTAATCAATCATCAAATCACAATAACTCATGGTGGCAAAGTCAGGTTTATCCAAAATCCTCCATGGTACTGAGCAGAAATGCAAAAAGATATGCTTTATATTTTCACAGAAAATACAAAAATTGAGATGTAATTTGTGACTGTTTTGTACTGCTAGAGGCCTTAGAAGTCTGAATAGATCTACAGTTGTGGTTTGTAGATTTCTACAGGGTTCCTACACATTTACGGGTCAAAATTTCATCTTCAAAGTTCTTGATCAGGTTAACTTCAAAATGTGCTTCCAAAGATCAAGCTATGCAAACTTCTAAATGTAAATAATGACGGACAGAAGGGTTGACTGGGGCATGAGTGGAGGGATGATTGACGCAGTGATGAGTGGATTGATGTATGAAAAGTCGGACGAATGGACAGTTGGACTGACCGGACAGAGGGGCGGCATCACAAATGGATGGACTGATTGACGGATACATTTATCAAACTCCAGACTGTAGGAACCCTGTTTCTAGTTTCATTGAAGACCTTTGACCCAGAGGCCACACTCCTTTGTAAATACACACTAATTTGTAATATAAACACAATCTGTTTTTTTTTCTTTTGCCCGTTTCTAATGACCTGTAACATTCTCAAATCAGCTGTTTTATTCTGAAAGAGTATTCATATCCACCTGCTGCACTAGGGCTAGAAAACAATATACATGTACGACAATAAAAGCCATCAAAATCACCCTGTTGGTTTGATTTATTCCAAAACTTTAGCAAATGTTGTTTTTTTCAGAGTGGTCATAATCCAGAATCTTGAATGCTCTGCAACAGGAACAGCTGATCCGGTTATACAAACTGCACTGACACTTCTGGGTGGATTCCATTGGTCTTAATCTTCCAGTAAGACCAATTTGTAAAAAAAAAAAGACATTTTTGTATTTCTAAGGAACAATGTCTAGTAACTTGCCAAGTTGTGCAACTCTCAGGATTCAAACAATATTCATCTGATTACATAAATAATGGTAAAGGTGAAGAGTTTTCCTATTCACAGTGAAAACTCCCCTCAGGACCTCATGTGGTTAAAAGTCAGTCTCCAGAGTTCCTGTTAGGAGTTCACTTTTGGGCCTTCAGCAGGTGTGAAGCCTTCTCTCTGCATCCTATCTTTGTACTTCAGGAAGTCTCTCCTCTTGGTGAAATATTTCACCTGCCAGGAAGAGAGGAGGGGGGATTAAAGAGATGAAACAAAAGCCCTGATTCTGCATCGCTTTATGCTTTGATAAGTTGAGTAAACAAGAAGCCATTCTGTGCATTAGACCGGTGTTCGAACTTTGTCGAAACGTAGTTTGAGTCTTTTGCATTCAAATTGTGATCAACTTGGATCTCGCAGACAAAGTCAAAACATGAGACTCATCCTTAACAACTTAAAATGAGAAACGGATGTGTAGATTAGTTTGATTTTTAAAGAAATGTCATTTCCTGAGTTTTCCAGTATTTCTGCTTCAACGAATGATTAAAAACGAGGAGGTACTTTACCCACTGAGCTGGACATTTGGCCTCGAAGTCTCCCTGTTGCTTCTGACAGGATTGAATCTTGTCACTGTTGTCGTCCAAACATTGCCAGAGTTGATCCCTGGCGTCCCAGCAGGCCTTCCTCTCCGCCGAGTTTGGAGCCGCCATTCCTGATCACCTGAAGGAGAGATTAGGAGAATAAGTAACAACAGAGTAAAGTATCAGGTGTCAATTTAACTTCACTGTTACTTACCGAATAAAAAGCTAAAAAATACAAAGACGACTCCGCGGTTCCGACCCACTTCTTCTCTTCCCCTCGTTACTCCATTAAAAAAAAAGCTTTGCTTCAAAAACAACGTACACTTTTGTTACGGCATGAAGTGGATGGACGACGTGAAGGACAAGCGCGACAACAGCAGCACTTCCTCGTCGCGTGGTAATGACGTATACGTGCAATGACGTGGTTGGACCAAGTGATGTCGCTGTTGTACAACAAACTTGAACACGGAAAATGAAAATTGTTAAATTGTCTTTGGAATTTGTTTTTATTTTATTTATCAATTTTTATGGAAACACTTGATTTCAATATAGTTCTATTTCATGTACTACTTTATTACCGTAATACTCACCAAAATGTTTTATTTTTGCAATAATTTCAGTTAATCCAACCTTGTTTCTCACTTTTGTAAAAGCATGACATACTGTATATGGTTTTTTAACCCCTATATATATGTGATACTTATATTTAAATTTTCTTTGTTGAGAGCAAAGTCAAATTAATGTTTAAAAAAGTAAGAATGAGAGATGAACTGTTGAATATTTTGACTATTGGGGTGTTGTTAAGGCACACGTTTTCTTAATTTGATGAAAACAACAACAGTTTAAAGTCAACGTTTACAGTTAAGAAACAGACTTTTTAAGGTTTAATTTTAAAAAGAGAGACCATTTGTGAAGTAAAAACAATTTCCACTTGTTTTCTGCAGATATGAAAGAGAGTTAAAGTTAACCAAAAAGAATCAAGCTAGAAGAGGAACATTTTCAGGCTGTAACAATGTGAAGGCAGAGCAAAGTTTTAATAACCACACATGTCTGCATAATAAGACAGTGTGTGAAGGCAGAGTGAAAATGTGTGTTGCTGATTAACTCCTTTGGTCCCTCCTTCAGCTGCAGTGATTGAGAATAGCCCCACTGGTTGCCATGGAGCCCAGCAGCAATCCATCTCTGTCTGTGGGTTTCCACTGTCAGATGGGAATAAAAAAAAAACATACGCACACACAGATGTAGGGATGAGGCGCTCACCCACTTCTCAGAAGAGTGTGTTTTACCTCATGTATGTGTGTGTGTGAAAGATTTGACTGAGTTCCTCTGGTTTCTTCAGGAGCAGACCTCATTTTCTATTTATGCCTCACTCTGCCTGCTGACCTCCCTTCAGATTTGTTGTACACACATACAGAAATTTAAGACCTAATATTTTGAAGCCAAAACTACTACTTCATCTTCCCTTTAAGTGAAATATTTTTAACTGAAATCAAATTTGCAAAGAAGAAGAAAACTACAGGTCAAGATGTTACAGGTCAAGATGTTACAAGCAGACCCTTAATTTCTCGTTCTTTGAGCAGATCCTCCTTGAAACTGAGGTGTGGGACGTTTGTAGGACAAATCCCCAACTCAGATGACTTAGCTGTGCTTAAGGTGGAGTTTGGTTAGCAGCCCCATCTTTACCAGGGGTTAAAGACCCCAATGAGACAAACCCAAAGGATGAATAATGTCTGAAAACACAAAACCACCTAATGTTCTCAGGGAGAAAGATGGGAGCCATGCCATTAGTGGCTGCCTGGTGAGGTCAGGGTGTTTGTGCTCCAGCTTCTAATCCTCAAAGGGGCCCCTATGACTGAGCCCGATATTTAAGGACCAGCTCCCTCGCCCAAAGCTTTTGGATTTGTAATTAGTATAATCTTGAGAAGTCAAAGGAGACCCACCATTGAAACTACAGGTCCAACACACACTTAGGGATGTGAATTTGTGTGTGTGTGTGTGTGTGTGTGTGTGTGTGTGTGTGTGTGTGTGTGTGTGTGGGCTCTAGGGGTCTCGTCATGAGCCCCATCCTAATATGGTGGACCCCAATTTAGATGTTTGGGATTAAGAAAAGTGTTTTTGTTAGGTAGAAGTGGAATTAATAAAGTAAATGGGAGTAGATGTAAAGTCTTAATATTTCTAGAAATACAAACTTTTCAGCAATGTTTTACCGTTGTGGGAAGATTTACACAAACCTCAGCTGTGTCTGCGTTAAAGGGGCAGTATTATGTGTTTTTCAGATACTTAGTGCCATTTTATAGCAAAATCAAGACTACTGTATGTTGCGTTTGGTTGTTATAAAAATGCTGTATGTATCAAATTTGAGTTACTAGAAGTTTTACTTTGTGATTCAGCACCTTGGAATTGGGCCTCTGTCTCTAAAAAAAATACTGCTGTTTCTGAGACTCCACCCTTTAATATTTTTACCAGAGTTGCAATTCCACAATGAGCTCAATAGATGCCCCAGGTGTTTGCTAATTGCTGATGGCTAGTCCGAAGGAGCTGAGTAGGGAGTCACTGCTTTGTAAGGCAGAAGCTCAGAAGACTGGAAACTGCAGCCACATGTAGGAGCTGTGTCTCGAAGGTGGAGCTAGGTCCACCAGACCTGAATGGTTGCCATGGAGATTAGAGGATTTCTCAAAATATACATGAAATAATTAAAGCAACTCTCCAGGTATGATTTTGATGAGGGAATAACATTATATCATGATGTAAATCTATTTCACATAATACTGCCCATTTAAAATTCTGAAATATTGGCCCAAGTTGGCCACCATTCAAGCGTATGCAATAATTAGCTGCAGTATTGATCCAAATGCCACATATGTTGTGGACTAATGAGCGCATGGAGAGGTGTTGCTCCACAGCAGCCATTGACCTGCCAACAGCACCACTTTCCCCAGCAAACACACACACACACACATCGACCAGTGTTTGTCAGCCCGGTGGTGTCCAGGATACTGACCTCCGATTGGCACCGCTGAAGGTCAATACCACTGTATTGTTCTTTTAGCAGGGGTTCAAATAGTATACAAATAGGCATTGGATCACACAGATAGAAACAGAATGTTGTGCTATTTATATATTCTTGACCACCTTGAAAAGTAAGAGATATCTTAGACACTAAATACTTACAATCCAGACCCGACTTGTTCGAAAGTCGACTGCAGGTAGCTCAAATGAGAACCATCAAGTTATTGACCATGTTCCAGTTGTGGTTTGATTGCATAATCAGAGAGAGAACGCAGAGCAGTAATACAGGATCCATAATCTATAGCAGCCTGAGAGCTTGGAAAAAAGACAATCAGTTTTCCGCCGCAACGGGATGATATATTCCTTCATCCCTACTCAGTGCTTTGACCGTCGTAAGTTTTCAACGACACTTTCATTTAATCCTTTAATCCTTCTCACACATCTTAAACTTTTTTTATGTTTTGCCCCAATTGTCAAAAAGGCTTGACACTGGTGATCAAGAACCAAGCACATCAAGAAAGAGTGAGCAAGTCACCGATCGCTGGGAACACACAAGGAAGGGAAGTTGAGGTATCAGCAATGAGAAACAGACAATGCGTGCCATTCTTTGGGATTAGAAACCACTTTGAATTGGCATCATATCGTATAAGATCCCATAAACCACGTATAACCTTGTCATGTTAGACAAGTTTTTCTTGTCTCATTGGTTCATGTCCGTACACACTGCGCCGCTGCCATCAACTTGCTACTGTACATGCCACGTTCCCTTTCGTTAGCCACAAACATGCATTTGGGGCCGCCGGCTTAGACTCGGAAGCAGAGAACCAGAGAGGACATTGTAAAACAAGCGTCTGAAAAAAAAAATGTTGGCCCAACAAATGAGACGAAGCTCCTGTGTGAATTCAAGGGGATTATCTCTTTTAATGTATGCTAATTGATGCACACAGAGTAATGAGAGCCTTGTGTCATTGTGCGACCGAGGCTTGCCCCACACACACTCTGACACAAACACACACACCCTTCCAAGCTCCCATCAGCCGTGGCCCTGTTGCACCAGTGAAACCTGTTGATTGCTTGTGGAAACGCGCTCCCTCTCCATCTCTCTCTCACAAGACACACACATGCACGTTGAAACACCCGGCAACCCACAACTGTGTACTCCATGGGAATCCTGAAGTCCAGCCGCTGCCAAATCTCACTCTCATCACAAAAAGCCCGCATTGATTCAGATCCTCTTGGCTCACATTCCTGCATCATTATGTGGTACTGTTTCAGTTTTTTCAGACGGTTCACTCTGTGTGGTGCACAGTTTGAAGGTATCTTTGAAGTTGTATTACCTTCTACTTGCCTGAAGTAACACCCTGGAGTACTGATGCCATCTCGGTTGGTTCTGTGGAAAATTACAATGCTGAGCTTTATAAATAAAAGATGAATCAAAAAAGTTTCCTACTTTCACGTTTTTCAATCTCCCACAAACCAAGTAGCAGAAGCAGCAAACTTGTGGAAGAACGTGCTCTGGTTAGGGGAGAATGAAATAAAACCTTTTGACCTTCATGCAGAACATTAGGCGTGCTGAAGACTGAGACTACATGTAACCCTGAACCTTCCACCTCCACATGGCGGTGAAAACTTGTTGGAGTTGACGTGAAGACGGATGGAGCTTAAATCATGGCTATCCTGGAAGGAAACTTCAGCCAATCTTAGGTCTCAAAAGAGTTGGAACATTGACCAACATATTTGACATGAATTAACGATTTTGATCACGGCACTCAAAATGTAATGTTTGATACTGGTTTTTCAATTGGTCACTGTATGTTGTTTTACTTTTTTTTATTTTTGTGTTCTTATGATGCATAGGACTTTGAACTGCCTTGTTACTGAAATGCGCTATACAAATAAACTTGACTGACTAATTGATTGATACATGAGCCGATTCTTCTGGAACCTGAGCAAAAACACTAAAAGAAAAGGGTTGCACACTTTTTTGTATCATGTTCTTTTGTTAAGGTAGTTAAAATACAGGGGACATGAAATCTCTATTAATCAATCAAGTCAGGTTTATTAGTAAGGTAAGGTAATTTTATTTATATAGCACATTTTTAGCAACAAGGCAATTCAAAGTGCTTTATATCATAAAAACACTTTACAAAGTTGCAAAGAAAACACCATCTAGTCAACAACTAAACAAACATTACATTTTGATGAGTGCCTTCACCAAAATTATACACATTTCAGAAAAAATTCAGAAAGTTCAATTTGCATTTCAGAATTTTATTCCAAGTTTGTTCCTTTTTTAATGCTCAGAGAACCATTTGGCTTTATTTAAGATTGTCGTTTTTATCACTGCTGTTTTAGTTAATCTATAGATGTTGCTATGGTGCAGAATATACTTTTTTTGGAAGTATAAAGGACTATTGGCAGTCAACCAGATGATTAATATTCATCTTAGCTTAGAAAAAAATGTAAGCATTTATTAAATATGCTTACATATTTAATAATATGTAAGCTATTACATAGAAATAAATGTAAGCATTTATTATATATATATATATATAATATATAATGTGTGTGTATTTGTCTAAATGCCATTGTTTTAGGTGATAGCCTTTCATTATAAATGGAGAGAAATACAATTATGAGATCTTAAATGTATAGTTTGTTTTTTACCTACATACATCATTGTTAGGGTTCTGTTAACATATTGCCATGGGTTAAAATGCTAAAAAAAAAAAGAAAAGAAAAGAAAAAGAAAAGAACAGAAGTGCAACGATCAACCTGTATGATATAATAACTGTATTTATAACAGGCTGTGTGAGCGACAGGCAGCCAGTGAGCCCCAGCCTCTGCAGATAAATGGGTCCCTGCAGGAAGATCAGACACACATTATGGGAACGATTCACTGATTTCCGTTGAAGGCAGTGGGCGGCGCGCGCGCTGTCCGTCTCCTTAATGCGATGTACGTGAAGAGCGCGAGACCGCAACGGTCCAGCCAACCAACCAACCAGGCGGCGCGCGAGCCCGCTCTCCTTAAACCAACCCAGCAGAACCAAGCCGTACTGAGCCAGTCTGTACCGAGTCCGTTCCAGCCGTCCCACACACAGAGGACGGGCTCAACGATGACCTCTTAGCGCATCCGATAAAAAATAAATAAATTAAAAAAATTTAAAAACGAAAAATATTTTTTTTTCCTCCCTGCTTTTTACGTTGAGCTCATCGACACCATGGACTCTACAGCTCTGAGAACCGATGTTTGCATCTGCCAGCTGCTTCTAATCAGCCACATAGGTAAGAGAATGAACTGTTGCGGTGGAGAAAAGAGCGGATGAAGGTTTAAATGTCTTCTGACTGACATGTGACGATATGAACGCGCTTCATTTGGAGCAGCGCGTGTCTAATGAATTCCCACGGACATCCAGCGCACTTTTGAGATTATGCAATCGTTGGTAAAGAGTCGCATCGTGGATTTAAATTCAGCCTCATTAGAATGTGCAACAGCTATATTTATGCAGGGATCGTTTTTTTCTTTTCTTTTTAATTTCCTGCTGAAATCATTTTTTCCTCTGCTGTCCATCATGCAAATGAAAGTCTCTGGGGTCAGTATTTTTTGAACTTACACCGAATGACCAAAACAAAAATGTGATGTTCTGCAGAGGGACCATGTGCAGGAAAAAAGAAATCTAAAATTAAATAAAAACAAATGTGGATCTTTCTAACAAATTTCTCTTTTTGTTCCATCTCAATACTTTGTGTCTGTATCAACTATTGCTAGTTAAGTCTGAAGAGAGGAATGGTTTCAGACTTTGGTAACAGGTGGCAAAGTGGGGGGTAACACTGAGGGATCAATGTTACAGTTTAATTTCTACTCACAGAAAATGGACAAATTACCTCAAGTTAAATGTCAATGAGAACTTCTGAGTGGAGTGTCCAGGGTCGGACATAAACCTGCAGCAGATGTGTTGGGTATTTCTGTGTCTGCTGACATTTACATATTTTATAATGAACTTTAAACCTGCTGCTGTTCCGGTTACATCTTCTGAAGATGGCAATAATATGCCTGACGATAATAATTTTGATGATGATGGTGCTTAATTTGTAATGAAAGTGGTTTGAAGACACACTTGTATCTTTATTGTCAATATTGCTACAATAATTTGCTGGAATAATCAGTAATCAATGTGATTTTTTTTTTTCCCAAAATGCAAAACATTTGGGTTTGGACAGTGCTCTCAAAACTATAGTAAACCGACAGATTTGGACTGAAATTATTCGAAAAGATTTAGTTATTAGGCATTATCGGGAGACGCCAGAAAGCATAAGAAAACATCTGAAAATATTCCAAAATATTAAGAAGTTGTGTTTGAATTATCCAAATAGTATCCCTAAATCTTCTGGTGGTTAGACCAAACAAGATGCTCAATGACCAATCAGAGACAACCTTTTATGTATCACTGACAAAAAAAATGGACACTGCAAACTGTCAATGAACAATCCAACAATCATGGTTTTTGATTGCAATATATTTCCAAGGTATTTCTACTAATGTCAAAAGAGCTCAGTTTCTGCTGTCTTTGTCTTTTCCATTGGTAGTAACATCCGGTTGTTGATCATGTGACTCATGTGATGCAACAAAAGTGTTTCCTTTGTAGTTTCGTGGAAAAGACTTTTTCAACAAAATAATAAAAAATATGAGTTTTCCTTCTGCAATTGGTATTTTTCCATCAAGTGGATTTATTTTCATAATTCCAATTTGTGCAGTTATATGGTTTATTGAACATATCTACTGTGTGTAATTTTTAGATCGTACATCATAGCAAACCTAGACTCACTTTACGTTGATAGTCCAGTCACTCTTCAAGTGAAAAGCTGAGTGATTCTGGTTAACCACTGATTAATTTGTTGCTTCAACTGTAATTACCTTTCTATAATTTTTTCCCCACAGAATTTAAAATCAACTTGGAAACACTTTACTCTCTCAAGTGTTTTCATCGATAGTTTGATTAGAACTGGGAGAAATCAAAGTGAGGACCCTAACAAATTTAAAGCTCCCTCCTAACAAGGTTATTTGATTTATTTTGGCATTTCTTTTAAGGAGCGCCAGAAAATAAAGAGTATGACATTCTGCCTCGGAAGCCCAGATTAGGCTTTTTCATGTCCTCAACTGGCTTTGATGTGATTCTTCTGTGATCATGTTTTACTCAGAGGAAACCAATAGAAACAAAACCCAAACGAACTGTAATATACGGTAGAAACATGCCAATGTAGAGAGATGGAATGAGTTAAAAGATGCATCATTGCAACCGCACACTTCCTCATTTCACTGTCTTCTAACCGCTTTCCTCTGTGTCTTGTTATTTGCTCTCTCTCTATTGAAACGAAGTGAACCTGATAAGTACTTCTGAAAACACTGCCTGTCTTCCAGTAAGCCTAGACTCCAAAGGAACACATTTTCATGCCTAACCTCCTTCTCACACTCTGCTACATACATATACATTGCTGTGATGTTATGGCTGCCATCTCTGGCCTTGTTTCCACCAATCAGCATGTGCCTCTCGCACCGAGGCATATGCTCTTCAGCATGGTTCCATCGACACACCACGGATCTCAGTAGCTCTAGCAGATGATGCCCGTCAATCTGAGTGTGCGGTTCAGCAGGGGAGCAAGATCATGACATGCTTTCCCGTTTTTCTGCATGATTTTACTTTTAATATTCAGTATTTAAACCCCCCACACCCCCCAAAAAAACAGAGTTTTGAGTTCTTTGAATCCAACTGTGTTCAGATTTGAAGCTAATCTTCTTGAACTCAGCATGGTTGTTGTTGTCTATGCGGTACTTTCCTCTAATGTTAACAGCAGACACCAGCCTTCCATTTATCCCACTTAGCCTGCTCAATATGATTGCATTTGATGCTTTCTACTCATAATTGCATGTGTTAAATCTCACCAGTTGAGATATGTGTGAATACTAAGTGGAAGCTTCTAAATAAAAGGCAAAAGGCAGAAAAAAGGACTATCAGGAGAGTTAGGGCTTCTTGCCATAGGCTAAAGCCTACAAATGAGTTCATTCTCATAATTTTAAGATGGTAAAAACCAAATGCTGCTATATTGATTGATTATGTTTTGGGTTTGTGAAAAACCCAAAACAAATTGAGTTGGGTAACCCAATCTCATGTTACTTTAGTTGATTAGAAATAAACATCAGCTTAGCAAGAAGTTATCAACAGATTCCATTGATAACTCAAGTACTCTCCTTCCTTACATATTGAACAATTTGGGAAGATGCAGGAAAGTGCTTGCTTCTAAAAGGTGTTGTCATGACAGTGCCTTTTAACTATTGGTGTCTGTGCATTTAAAAAAATATTCAAAAATACAATCTATACTTTATAACATTTCCAAAATATTTATATTTGGACATATAGGCTTTTATAGATTGAGTTCTTTAAAAAATGTATAAAAATGTATATAAAGTTCATAGTTAGATGGATTGAAGGTACAGTGGGGAGAACAAGTATTTGATATACTGTTGAATTTTCAGGTTTTCCCAATTGCAAAGCATGTAGAAGACTAATTTTTATCAAAGGTACTCTTCAACTGTGAGTGATGGAATACTTATTTCACACAATAAAATGGAAATTAATTATTTAAAAATCATACATTGTATTTTTCTGGATTTTTGTTTTAGATTTTTGTTCTCCCCACTGTAAATGCTTGCCATGTCAGGACTTATATTTGTTGGTGCAAATTGTCAAGACCAGTTTATGGTCTTCAAGATATTTTTTTTGGAGGAGAAAATTTGAATTTCAGGAACAGACTTTGGCGTAGCTTATTGAGGCAGAAGCTTTGGGTAGACCTAGAAATGCTTCAAAATTTTTATTATCTTATTAATTCTTTGATGAAAAGATATTGTACAAATTTCCTCAGTTTAACATTCCACAAGTTGGGTAGCTTAGTTCCTCTCTGACACAAAAGCCAGTTGCTACGTCAGGACATATTTGACAAATCTGTTTCAATCTCCCCATTAGAGCATTAAATCTTTTTCTGAAAGCCAAAAACTACATCAAGCGACTGTAAAAACAATTTTGCAAAATTGGGGAAATTATTTTGAATTTTGCCGTTTCACTAACCTTTTCAGATGTGATACTCAATTAAAAATGTCGATAGATACATGACCACTGATAATTCAACCCATAAGTTATTGGTGTGGTTTCAGAAAAGCTCAGAAAATTCAATATGTTGTAAGAATGGATTCTCTTTAAGGGTGGCTCAGTGATATTGAGTGTCCACACAAGTCCTCTTTATCTATCAGTAGAGAAAGTTGTGGGTTATTCTAACCTTATTATGTTCAAACTAAAGAGCTCAAAGGTCGTCTTAACAACCTTTGAATTTTATGTTGTGAATAAAAGGCACCAGGTTTCTTTTTAAAATACTAAGCCCATAAAAGCCAGCGGCTAGGTGTAGAGATATTCTGATTAGTGTAGCTTTAGTGTTTGGGCCAACATTGGACACTGGATATTTGCTTGTTGGACAAGTACCACATTGGCAACTTGCAAGCATATGATGTTGATGGGTGTAGTTTTTGTACAGTAGACACTCATAAATAGCACTCTGGTGACAGATCTTGCAAGATAAATGATGCCCTCTTCGTTTCACTGAGGGATATCTGGGCAAAGTGCCACCAAACATTATGTCAGGTTCAATGTGACATCAGCAATCATATGTTCTGCTGGTGGGATGCCATCTGGCCGAGCACTCGATCCAGAGGGGGCTCGTCCGGTCGACATAACGGGATGCCGGATGGTGCAATACTAATTGGCTACAAAATAGTGACATGCTTTCGGGGCCCCATAGCAAAGCAGAGTGAGTAAATCTATGAATTTATTGGAAGAGCGATGACATAACTTGCAGTCAGATACAAATCACAAGGGGTATGGGAGTTCACATCCAGCTGGAAGGTTGCCTTACAACCACTTTATAATTATACTTGAATGAAATGGCATTTCACTAGTCAGAGTGGTTAAGATGTCTGTCTGTGTTTACTTCTACGGTTCTTCTTAAATGCCCTCATGAGCTATTCTAATACATTTTGTCATATCAGATCCACAAACCTGAATTTGTGTTAATGAGACTTAATGTGGACTATGTCGATTGGGAGTCTTGTCAAAACAAGTATAGGGATATTAATGCATATTGGACGGAGAGTGTAATTTCTTATGTCCACATGTTTTCTCAAGTCTCTGCTTCGGTCTGAGTTTTTCTCAATAAGTGTTACTAAACTGATCTTTTGAATGGATAAAAGCCAGAAACACATAAAACCCAGATATAGTGGTACATGTGGACTGGGCCTTAGAAAGGCATAGAACCTTCACAAGATGTTAGAGGAAAGTGAATACAGTAGATGATCTTTCAGCAAATTAATGTGTGCTGAGAAGAATTGTTCCATTTTGTATGATCTATATCGTTGCTCCCCATTCTTGACTGTCATTCCCAGTGCATAGTTGCAAAACTCTGCATTTGTATCGCTTCTCGCATCCTGTCCTGAGTGAATACTCCACCCTGGTGAGGTGCCACCTGAGGATATCTGCTAGTTGTTGAAATGCTTTCTGCTGAGTAGGAATGTCTCCTGCTGGGGAATAAAACTCAAGTTTGGAGATTATTTTACACAACCTACCTAACTTCAAAGCGATAACAAATCATCCCAACATGATTGATTCAGATAGTTTTCCTAAAGCCGCCTTAATGTTGGCTTTGAAGAGGAAGATGCAGGAATGCAGAAAGTTTTATTCTAAACTTGGCTACACACTCTTCTGAGTGTCAGAAAGATTTAACGATTTGCACTACATAGAAACGTCTGTGTTCAAACAGCACTCTATTACATACATTGAAGATGAACAGTGAATCCAGTGGGACGGTTACCACATAGTTAGCATTGCTAAAAAACACAGATGTTACACTGAATAATTGATTGCCTGCTTTCTTCTTTGATCATTTATCTTTTTTTCTCCCCACTTTCTCGCTTTTCTCACTGCCACTTTTTCATCTGGCCTCTCCATCTGAAGCATTATATTCATAAGTGCTCTCATTCTTTAATCCATTTAGCAGCGGTCTGGTCTAACTTTAGCGGCATACGGTCATGGCTATTTTAGCATACGGTCACAGCTATTTTAAAGCTGTTCTGTGCCGTGAGGATGTTTTGGTCTTTTTGATGCTGAGGCGCCTGGACAGTGAAGCGGATTCTGTGCAACACTGACCTCGCTACTGTAATGGTAGATTCTTTTAGCAAAATCAGAAAAGTGTGACAAAGGAGAAAAATAGTTGTTTAAATGGCAGTGAAGTTTCTTCTCATATGTCCTGGGTAGGGCCCAAAGTTTAATTATCCCACAGTTTAAAGAGATGGGGTCCATAGGGAGCTTTTTACCCTGTGCGCTTTTACAAGTTTTTTTATTCGGGCTTCGGGAACTAACAGTCTGACAGGACAGCCCTTTTGCTTTCATATTGTCTGACCGTGACATCCGCCGCGGTCGTCCTGAATGCATCATGCTAAGACTGTGGGTTGGGGTAAAATAGTACAAGGACTAGGTCATTAAAAATCATGGCGGCAATGTATGTAAACACTTGCATGAAGCATTTGGCTAACAGCTGTGGGACTCCTTGTGTTGCGTTGCTGCTACATGCAAACTAGCGTGAGTTTTGTGATGCAAATAAAGTATTTTTTTTGCAGTTTTTCGAAAAAGAAATCTTGATATGGCTGAAAAACTATCTCATCCTAGCGCAAAACGTTTTAACGAAAAAAGTGAGTTTTTCGCAATTTCTGTTTACATTAAACATATTTCTTTGTAATTCCAATTTGTGCAATTAAATGGTCAATGGAAACAGTTGTTAGTTTTAGCTACACAACTAGCAAAAACTATAGTTAAAGTTTCTTAGTTCACATTTTTTAAATTAAATGTCAGATAGAAAAATGTAAAATAGATGTTTGGATTTTTAAAATATATTCAGATAATCATATCTTAATCAAGACTTTAAAGATAAATATTGGGAATAAATGTGTTAAAACTAATTTTTTCATTACAAAGTGCCTGAAAAGTAAACACCAGGTTAAAAAATGTACCTTATGGCAATTATTAAATTGATCTCTCTCTTACGTTATATTATAGGTACGTTTCCCAGCATAGTTTAAAAAAAAAAAGAAAATATCCTTTTTAAAAGACTAATTTGAAATATGATTATCAAGTCAAACGTCATATTTACAGATTTTCACATTCTTATACAATATGAACCAGTCACCTGCTGTAAAAAGAGCTGCCCAGAATCAAAGTCGGACATTTTGTCTGTCCTTACAGTGAATATAAGATCTAAACATATGAATGTTGTCAGGAATAGATAAAGTTTTAGGGAACGCATCTCAGGATTCAATCATTCTAACCCGGTTTTCATTTTAAAATATTAAATCAGTGTCATATTTTCAGCTTTTAATCTGCTGAAAGGTTAATCCTGCATTAACCTTCACTATAAATCAAACCTTTTAACCAGCAACACTGGATAACGACTCACACTGTATGCAGCATTTCCTCCTCTGCTTCAAACACGGCCATATTGTTGCTTTTTATCTGCAGGTTTTCATCAGGTAAACCTAATGTATAAATAATGCTTTGCTTCAGGCAACTGGGTGGTTGTTGTGAGTAACTGAAACATTGCCAGGATCCACTTATTCACCCAGAAAATTTGGGTGAATGTATAAAGGGATCTGAATACCAGTTTTATACAAACTACTGGCTTTTACAGGCACATACAAAAAAATATTTGTTTCTGTATAATGACACCATTGCATTTCCTAAATATACCTCAAAATGGCAATATGGTCTTAGAATTTTCTCGTTCTGTTTTGTACTATTGTGATAATTAAAAAATCCAGTTTAAAAAACAACAATTTCTACAGTATGCAATATTTCACAAATGTTTGTAAAAGCAGACTGAATGCCTAGGTGCTTAATTTTATATACCTGTGGCCATGGAAGTGATTGGAAAGCCTGATTCCGATAGTTTGGATGAGTGAGCAAGTACTTCTTTCATAATGAAAGAAGCATGCAGACTTGCTCAAACCGGGACTGAAATATTGGTGATGTTCTACTGGTTTGAGAAATTTTTGCTCTACCTAATACATATAAAATATCTATAACTCCACCCAATGATGTACACTCTGGGCTCATCTGATGCAACAACTGGGACTGCTTGATGAAAAACAAAGCAATACCAGCACTGTAAGAATACAACGGACAAACTGCTAGCCATTGACAATGCTAACATTAGCATTTCCTTCAGGACTTAAAGCACCAGTTCACAGATTTATTTAATTTGAGTCTAGACTGCTTTTGATCATCTCTCATTTCAAATTAAATAAAATTTCCTAAGAACAACATATTTTTTATAAAGATTTTTTGTGCTTAATATTGGATGTGGTGCTTCTTGTATGAATAATGCGATGGGAAACTCCACCTAATGAAAAAATAGGGAAACTGATTTTCATTTAGAGTTGAGTCTGGCATTAACTTTTGGTATCTTGATTCTCACCAGCAACCAGAATGCCAACTCATCACATTATCAAACATATTTTAAATTTGTTGTCTGCTTGCCCCCCTTCTTGCCTACCATTGGCAACTGCTCATATGGCCAACATATATACTGACTACACCTCTACTTATAGCAACTATAATAAAGTTTTTATAATCAAATAGCATAAGTTTTGTGGCAGTTCCTATAAGAATTTAATTTAGTTTGAATAACTAGTGAAACTACTTCGTTGTACACCGAAACGAGGGATTAACAAAGAAACCAAATATATTTAACATTTACATAAAGGAAGCAGCTAGGCATGGGGAGCAGAAAGTTTTCAGTAGAAAAGAATGATGGCAGGATACCAGAGAACAAAAGGTGAAAAGAAGCAGAAGAGTGAAACTAAGTCGCTAAGACCAGCTCTCCGATGTTCAATCATCAAATGCCAGCACTCTCCCCAGATGAGGAAGTCTGTCTGAAGTTCCATTAGCTGACAATGGCTGTCTGTGTCTGACTGTGCTCACATAAAAAAGCTACTGTTGTGTTTTTTTCTTCCCTTTGGCACCAAGGATTGAGACAACTTCACTACCTTTTAATCTACCCAGATGATGGTCAGTGGAGACTTCAGTGCATATGTCAAAATCCAGGATTTCTAAAGAATACCATCATTGTCCTCTAAGACTCAAAGACTCTTTTAACAGCTCTACTACTGTTAGTGAACTTTGAACTTAACACTGCAGTTTAATTGTTGGACCAGACTGAACTTTTCCACTCTATGTGTTATCAAGATTTCGTGTGACAGAAAAACAGAAAGTAGGACATAATTGTAAAGTATAAGGTTACAAAATATTATATTGCTAAAAGTTAGGGATACATTGATCCACTTTTCACTTCCGATACATAAACTGATATCTTTGGTTTAGTATCAGCTGATCTTTTACCAAACTGATACAGAAAAACAGCTGAATTGACTTAAAACGTTTTTTGTTTTAAATACAGACATAAATGAACTGATGTATAGATATTTATTTGATAACTGCACCAGCACAGCACACTTAAGTACACCAACAGCTTCACAAGCTTGGTGAAACTTGAATTAATTCAACTTCAGTTTGTTCATTCAGTGCAATTAGGAGTATAAAAGTCAACGTAAAATAAATAATAAGCTGAAACTGACGAAAACAATAGGTTTACTACCTTAATTTAACATGTAAAGATAAATTGCAACAAACCTTTCAACTGGTTCAGAAATAAGGAATTCTAATAAACCATGTTGTTGCTCAGAGCACAAAGCCGAATTAGCCTGAATAGATCTGCCCATATGGATCTGGCACATTGTCAACGATACCTGTTCTAGAATTCTTTTCAGTATCAGAACCGATAAAGATATTAATATTGGATCAGCGCATCTCTACTAAAAATGTCTAGTCGTGGTCCTGATATGCGAGTGTGCTGTTCGTTGTAGCTTTGCCTGCACGTTGGAGCTCACTTTCAGATTCAAAGTTGCACAGTTGAATTTTAGGTATCAGTGTTGAATCACAGCCACAGTTCTGCTAGCTTAAAGTCTCAGCTGTTGCTTTTCTGTTTGCTGCTCTGGATTTGTGCCACAGCCCCTAATCCTGCATGTTAGGTTGGTTGTACTGCATTCAGGTAAGAGTGTGTGTGTGAATGGTTGTTTGTCTCGTGTGTGTGTGTGTGCTTGCTGGCAACCTGTTCAGGGTTTACCCACCTCTTGGTTGCTGAGTGCTGAAGAGGTTCCCAGGCTCCTTTAGTGGCATGGTAATGATGTGGCCAACTGAGATGCCAATCCTTCACCTAGCAACAGAAATATGTTGTCATTTCTGTAGATAAACATGGATTTTCTGGGTTTTGCCCAACATTGTTGATTTAGGTGTCAAATTCAGACGTTGAATTTTCTTCTTTATGTTTTTGTCAACAATAAAACCCATAAGACTTTCCACTCACTCTTCACTCTTGTGGACTCGATCCCCTTCCTCTTTCCTGTTGAATCATTGTGTGGGCACCCAGCTGTAATTGTAGGATTATATACATGAGGGCAGAATGGTAAATGATCTCGACCGGCATTCTGAAAGAACTCCAAGACTAAGATGATGATGATGATGTCATTCTAAAAAAAACCAAAATCTTAAAATTTCTTCAATTTATTTATTTTTTCTTTCTAAACTAGATTCAGACTAGACTTGTATGTAGGGAAAGTCATCAGTAAAAGCAATTGTTGCAACTCAATGGAGGAATGGTTATAAGGCAGTCTAATAATTGAATTTCCTTTATTGTGCAATGAGAAAGAGAAAAATAAACTTAAAACATCTATACGTACAACAGTCAGTCCTTCCTCCATTATATTTGGCAAAGATCAGACCTTTTAGTTATCAGAGGCACTTTAACAAAGAACAAAGAAAGTCTACCACACTCTACACATGTCAGTTAGCCTAATAGTATAATTAATAAGTTTCTGAAACTACCACCAAACTACCATGCTTAGTAGTTTGGAGGGGTTCTATAAAAACAAACAAAACAGCAGCACCATTTAGATTATCAGAATTTTGTTTGAATGAGTCACAAGATTTCTGGAACCATGTTCTTTGGACAGAGGAAACCAAAGGAAAGATATTTGCCCCATAATGCACAGTGGCATGTTTTCTGAAAACCAAATGCAGCACACACATCTCATAATGTCCAGCATGGTGGTGATAAGCTGATGCTTTGACTGAGAATTTGGATTTTTTTGCCCTAAACTTCTTTGTATGCTTATTCTATAGTCAACATAAAGACGTATTTCCTAAATTTATAATCTATCCAAACCATTGCCATGACGATTTATAATTGATTCTTACAATCACATAAGTAACATCTCAAATTCATGCATTCAGACTTAAGAGCTTCATGGTGCTACACTTTTGTCATTTTGGTCTCTCAACTGTGTTGAGGGTATCTGTTCTTCACAGAGTTTAACCCTGAAGCATCTGTCTGTATTGTTTCCCTTTGCACATTGTTGGCTTTATGGGGTTTATTTTTGGCACAGCTGTTGAACTCAAAGGTTAATCCAGGTGCATGAGCATTTGGCACACTTGCAGTAAGCACAGTCCCCCCAGCTTCCAATTTTTGTACTTTTCACAGATGGCCATCCTGTGACCGACTCTGGAGTCTGGCTGAAGGGAATAAACGGCAGAATTTATGCCACACATGCCGTATGAAATGAATAAGTTAGACTTTATGGTGATGGCTCGAGGATATTTCACAGTTGTCCTATTTTTTAAAAAATGTTTAAACATGTCTTGTCCAGCAGTGTGATATTGATAATTGTTGTCTGATTGTCAAGGTGAGGCCCAACAGATTTATTTTTTACAAGCAAAACATTAAGCCTCATGATCCTCCACTTGATATATTAGCAAAGCTTTAGTAGAAATTGCTTTGGATTTATGGCAAATTTAATGGAAAAGTTGGCAAAGTGGCAAAGAAATAAGGGGAAAAAAGGGAGAAGGGTTTAAGAGTAGAGAGAAAAAACTTAGAAATACAAGGAAATATGAGTCAGCACCCTGGAAGTTTGCTTCTACACCTGCGGAAAGAGAAAAACAACCCCAAAATAATCATTTCCAGCAACACTGAGATTTAGCAGCAGGCAGAACCAGTTTGGTTTGATGGAGGAAGCTTTTCTGTGTCCTGGTCACGGAGGAACTCAGAGGAACAGAGCAGAAGTCAGCATGTCGGCGCAGCATAAACCTTCCTCTCCTTCTGGGAAAGTTCATTAACGGGCTGCAAGTGTGACCAGAGAGTGGTCAGAATCTTGATCAACCCCCCCTCTGAAGCTGACCCCGCCTCCTTCAGACTCAGACTCAGGCCTGTGAGTGCATACATGTGTCTTTGTCTCATTGTCCCAGGGTGTGCATGTCTGTGTGCGTCCATAATAGTGAGAAACGGAGGGCATGACCCGAGATAGAAAACAGCGACGGGATGGGGATGGTTCTGTATCCATGGTGATGGAAAGAGTCGGAGTAAGAAGCTGACAGGAAGTCTGAGGTTTCTACACGCCATTGTGAGGCGGGGTGTGGAGGGGGAGCTGTTTCTGTTGTCTTGACGCTGCAAGTTGTCATGGAAACACAGCTGATGGACAGCATGTTAAGCTGATGCTGTAGAAGGGCCCTCTAATAGATTTCCTGTTTATACTTTTCACACTTTCTATTTTTTAATATCAAACAAACACAATTGGAGTAAATATAATGTGTCGTTTTTAGGGCTACAACTAATGATTAGTTTAATAATAAATTATTCTGGCAGTTAATTGGATAAAAAAAATCACATTCTACACTTTTAATTTAACCGCTTTAGCCTTTTCGTACAACATTAAAAATACATTAATAGATGCAAATAAACAGACGATTCTGTTCCCTTTTAAATAAGAAAATAAATATTTTGGTGCCTAGAATGAAATAACAAAGTATTCCTTTAGTGGATCATAAACATGTGAAGATAAAACTGTGCTACTTGAGTTTGGGTTGAACATACTTACAGACAAAGGCATTTAAGGTTTTTATCTTGATTCCAAATGTATATAAATCTATATACAGTATTGTACAGTTTAGGCTTAATTACTTATTGGATTATGTCTTTTTCAGCTAATGGCCTTTTTTGTATTTGCATACATGTTACTAAATTAGTCAATTACTAAATTAATTGACTATTACTTCAATCATGATTAATCTGATTAATTGTTCCAGCCCTTGTTTTTTTAAAGATGGTTTTTAAACTTGTAAACTCAAAAAACCCACTAAAATAGAACCTGTCTGACAACATGAAGTAAATTACAAGATCACAAAATAATGTCTTTGTTGATCTGAAACACTTTGGGTAGAAACCAAAGCCGCAAATCTGTAAGGCTGGCAAATACTTGATGACTGAACTGTGCATTTTTTTATGAAGAGCAATGGATGTCCTTTTCACAACCTGTTCTTTCTTCTTCTACAGCTGACCTTAAGATCTCCTGGTTAAAGACGGACCTTTCCATTTAAATCCGAGGAAATCTTCAAAAAGATCTTTATTTTTTTTTAAACCAGGAGCTTAGGTATTAGCTTGCATCCCTGCTTCACTGAACGGCTAGCAGATTACTAATCACACACACACACACACATAGTATTTTCTCAATTTGTGCCAAGCAGATGGAAATGTAGCATCTTACTGCCCTAACTAGGCATGCAGATTAGTGAGCCTCTCACTCACACATACACACACACACATACATACACACACGCATATACACAACTTGGCTGGCCGTGTGCCATCACAAATTCTCTGCGGATAAACCTATCTGCGGCGCGTCCACGCACCGACGACTTGCCACCAATCAGAAAGCGGGAGCAGGGCTGAAACATTAACCGCACACATCAAACGGACACAAACTCGCCTGCTCGACTCGCTGTGATTCTGAACGTGTGTATCCTCTCAGCAGTTATTCATAGCTTCATTTTACAGCAACTCCCCCCAACCCCCCTTTATTCGCCCGAGCTTTAACTAGAAGCAGAAATTTGAGGTCAGCCCCCCGCAGGGTCTGTACCACTCACAGCTCATTGGAGACATGCAAGCTTCAGGCTAAAATGTGGTGAAAACCTCTCTGCAACTCCGGGCTTTCACCTAGATCTGAGGTTTCTGAAGTGCAGTTGTGGGGGAAACAGCAGAGCTTTGCTGAAACATTTACAGTGAACAAAAAGAGGCCTCTGACATATTTAGTTCCTCAACTAGGTCTGAAGCTCAACATCGGCCCCATTCAGAATACTAAACTCTTTGTATCCATGCTCTCGTCTTGTCTGTCCTCTCACAGTACTACCACTGTGATGTCATATTTACAGCAGGAAGTATTCCCACAATCTGTAAAAATATCACTTTGGGGGGTTTCTGTGCCTGTATCGTTAACTTCAGTTGTGCACTGATTGCAGTTTTCCAGCAAATCACCAATCTTTAAAAAGCTTGACCTGCTGATTGTAATTTTTTTGCCTTACACCAACTTCTGGTGTTGGTATTCTCTCCTTTTGAATGACAAACACGCAAAGCAGATCACACCTGCATAAGAGTTTAACAACGGTCACCCACTGTCGCCAACTTAGCAAGTTCAGCGATCTGTCAGACCTTTGTAGAAATAGATAAGATTGGTGGATAAGATCTGCAGTTGTGTTTCTCCACTAACTGCACAATTTGACATTTGGGAAATACATTTGCTTAATGGAAACACTTCAATTTTGAAAAAAATACTAGTTTTTCAATATAAAAATTCAATGCTTGGCATGAGACTTTTTTGTGTGGCCATATTAAAATTGATCTATTTTTGCAAAACTGCAATAGAAACACTTTTTTTCACATCACATGATCAACAACTGGACATTGCCGCTGCAACAAACCACAAAGAAGATGACAGGAAGTGGTTGGAGGATCATGGTTTTTAATGACTTATTCCCGTGTGATTTTAACTGCATTTCTTATTTTATGAAAGCATTTCACAATTGCAAAATGTTTTTTATTTTCGACATTTTATCAGCAGACGGCCATATTTTTGTCTGCAAACCTCAGTTGACAATCAGTTTCTAAACTAATTGACAATTATTTCAGTAATTGATTAATCCGATTAATCGTTTCAGCCCTAACATGTACGTCTTGAACATTGTAAATCTTGCATCTTCTGCCTGTTGGAAAATTTCTTGACTCGCATCATCGATTTAATCCTTTGATTGCAGCCATTTAAACTCCAATCAGGTGCCCTCAAATACTGCGTTCATATAGCTTTTAGTCCAATACAGACCAGTTATCATGCTTCACTCCTCCAGTGTTCCTGTGTGTGGTTACAGATCAGCGGAGGCTTAAATAATAGAGTTTTATGCGAATATAGCAGAGCCAAATAACTGTAAAGGAATTTGTGATGCTTCGTCTGGTTGGATATATAGAGGTTTACTTGACACTGTCAGTGTGTGTGTATGCGTGTGTGTGTGTGTCAGCTGTTCATCCATATTACCACCTCCAACAGAAGTCTCCATTATTTCTTGGTCAACCTTAAAAGTCAATAAAACTTTCTCGCAATTCTTCCCTCGTCGCTTTTTAAAACCATTGGAGAACAAGGTGCTTCACACGCACTAATAAAGACACACACTCTCTCTCTCACACACACACCCGACATAGTCACCGCTTCCAGTTTAAGTCTGTCCTGATAAAGGTTTCTGTTGCAGCGTTAATGCCGCTGACACAAAGCTCGGTTTGTCCTGCACCCAGAAACACAATCCTCCTAGTTAACATGGAGCCTAATCTCAGTGACGGAGAAACTCTGCCGCTCTGCTTTTCTTCATCCCTCCATCATCTGAGATGCAGCAAGATGTTGGTACCAGGATGCCTGAAGTTGTACATTAATTAAACCGAGGCCCTGATTAAAATACCAGCTACAGCAGGCCAGTAAAAATTGGATAAAAGGTGAAACAGGCCAGATGAGTAAATGCTGAAATTTGTCATTTTTTAAAGCCATTTATTCTCTTCTTAGGTGTGTAAAAATATCTTAGAATTACTACTGTTCATCTTTGAGGAAGTAGAGGTGAAGAAAATAGACTAAAGTTTTAGCAAAATATTTTGTCATGCTACTGTGATAATGATACAATAAGAACTATTTACTAATATTATCCTAGGTAACTGTACAGTTGCAACACTTGCTTTACATCTTGGAAACATAAGAAAATATAACACATAATGTAGTCAACAGCTGTGAAAACCAATAACATAAATTATTTTGTTTAGTGTCATCATCAAAATCATCACAATTCTTGTCAATGTTCCTTTTATTATGGTTAAAAATCAACTCTAAACAGACATGATTTAAAGGAGCTCAGCGTTTCGGATGATTTGCAGTTTTCTGGAAGTTTGTTCCAGATTAGAGGTGCAAAGAAGTTGAATACTGCTGCTTTCTAGACTAAGCTAAAAACGTTCCTTCATAAAGCTTATATTTAGACTGGCTTTGGTTATTTCTGTTGTTGTACCACTATGAGACATAATGACCACTTTTCCTCACTCTGCTACTTTCTCCTACTACTCTCCAATTTTGCTGTTGTTCAGCATCTGGAGCATCCCAATCCATTTAAATTTTAAAAGTTCGTTTATTGAAGTAATTGATCTAAAGTGAAACTCGTTGAGATTTATCACAGAATGAAACAGATTTGAAGAGTTTATATCTGTTCATACGCCCGACTATCTCTTGTGGCCATTGAAACACCAAAATCCAGGAAGCATCAATCAATTAATCATGATTAATCGATTACTGACATAATTATTAGCTAAATTAGTTACTGATTGATCGCTAACTGGAGTATATAGACTCTTCAAAACGGCCGTCTGCTGAAATAACATGACAGTCAGACGAGTAATTAAACCAAAACTTTACAAAACTGTACATTTTGGGTTTATGATAAACAATCATCTTTGTCTGTTGATCTGTTTAACCCAGAACTCAAGTGCCAGTTTTAGCTTAACTTGGTTCAAATTCAGTAAAAAAAATTCTTATATTAAGCACCGTTTTCTAAACTGTATGGATGTTAAATAGAATGGCTGAGCTTCTCACACATTGATGTTAGAAGTACCTTTTAGCTGCACATGCATTTTTTGCTACACAAAACGAATGTTATGTTTATGCATTTTTGGCAATAAAATGTTTGTTTTTGTATTTGAAAAGGAATTTGATTATTTGCATCTTTTAATGTATTTCTAAAATTGTGAAAAAAGCTTTAATTGCTCAATAAAAAATTTGCAGAATGTGCCATTTATTTCTTCGATTAATTGATTAATCTTTAGAATAATTGATAATCAAATTATCATTAGTTGCAGCCCTGCGTGTTTCAGTAAGTAGAGTCGATAATCCTCATTGTCCTAGGTTTGACTCCTGACCTTGGTACCTTCTACCTGCACCCTGCCCTGTCTACCTACAGTCAGGAAAAAGGAGAACTTCCAGTAGCACCAACACAAAATGAATTATATATATAAAAAATACTGAATCTAGTCCAATTTCATCTCTTGAATTTTTTTTTCTTCACAATTATACTAAGACTGTGATCATCCCTGTTGCTTGTGTGCGGTTTTTGTCACACTTTTTCCTTCCACTCAACTTTCCAGTCTTATACTTAGATACAGCTCTCTGTATTTAACTATTCAACCTGCTTCGTCAGCAGTTACTTTTTTTAGACTTATTTTCCCTGCGGAGGCTGAAGTGACTCTCTGCTGGAAAACTGTTAAGTTAGCAGTCTTTCCTGTGATTGCGTAGGCCATAACATAAATATTTTAGTGTATTTTTTTTATATCAGTCTCATGCAACATCATTTTCTGGAACACTGAGTTGTTGGTCTAACTGTTTGCCATAATCATTAAAATGAACAGAAATAAGCGTCTGAAGCACATTGTGTCAACAGCACAGTCAGAACGTTCTCTGCTTAAGCAGACGCAGCGGGATAAATCCAGAGAAACGCTAAGTGTGAGAGAGGTCAAGTGTGGTAATTTACCCGGCTGACACTCCACACACAGCTGAAGGCTATATAAGTCATCGTCTGGTCTCTGAAGGCATGCGCCTGCGGGAGTGTGTGCTGATGGTTCGGCGGCCAACAGGTGTCACGTTTTATGTGAGGCGGATGTTGTGTGTTTGTCACTGACTGCAGCTGCTGTGTAGGGTTACTTTCACTCAAAAGATTTCACTGTAGTTATTTTTATATGTTGCGACCTAAGAAAAGAAAAAAAAGAAAGTTCTACTTATTATGTGATGACAGTTGGTTAGATTGATGCCATGTTTCTGAAGATGGGGAAGCGGCGAGAGGTTTTGATGGTTCAATTTGGCTTCCAGTCGAAAGTTCTTCAGACCAAAATGGTGCTTGTGTACTTAGCATGTGTCAGTGAGAGAGGAGTGTCTGAACAGCAGCTTCATGGTAACAACACATACCATTATCTAATTTGTAAAAACAATTGAAATACTATTCAAGAAAACATTTAGATTGCAAGGAATTGTATCTCTTTTATGCTATGCTATTATGCAGCATAGCAGAGTACAACAAGCAAATACTGGCTGGTTCATTAGTTTATTAAGGACATTTGCTTAGGTAACTCGGTAGTAGAAATAACTCTGACTGACATATTTGTGCTTGATGGTAAAATGGAGCAGACATTAATCAGAATACTTAAAGATACTAGCATTCAGCCTCAAGGATTTGATGGCTAAACCTTGTGGGTTTATCCATCCAATCCAAGACTCATTTTTACTTGTGACCTTGAGTATACGGTCCTTCTTCAACTTCAGTAACTTTGTAAAATTTCCATTACCGAAAGCATTCTGTTAAGCTAAGATAAGCTAAGAAGAACTGTGTATGCAACAATCTGTTGCAAATGGTGATCTTTGTACAGTGCATTTTAAAAAATTGCAGAAGTAAAATCTCCATCTATACACATTTATAAGCAAAAGGAACAAACATCGGCCATCCTGGACTGATACAGTTCAAGCTAAGGAATTCTGAAGGGACATATTAGCATTTGTTATGTTTACCTGCAATACATTACAATACAACATAAGCTGTGTTTTTATTGATTGTACCATTGCACAATTTGATATTTAGAAAATAAATTGCTCACATTTGTAAAGGAACTGCAGCTATACATCAAGTTCATAGGAAGAGTGATTTTGGAAAACTGTAGATATTGACTTTTTTCTGTCTACAGAAAATTCTCTCTTGTAAACCTTTTGATATCAAGACCTGAAAAGTGTTGGAAAGCAGGTGCGGTGTAGATGGGTGAAATCAAGAAGTGATTCAGCGTTGGGCTTTATGCATGCCCAACCTGCACCAATAAAGGCGCTTCACTTTCCTCTGCTCGCTGTAAAACACAGAACCCCCTGCTTTCATCTTAGAATGTTTTTTTATTTGTGCAATCACCCACTGCTTTCCAATATTCACATTTCTGTCATTTGACGTCCAAGTTCAAGTTTGTTACAGCAGGTTTGCATGAATAACCTTAAGAAAGGAATAGAATCGAAATAACATTTAAATAAAAAAACCTCACAAAAACACTTTTTTTACACTGGTGATTCGGTGTTTGGAAAATTCCATAGTTGAGTATAATACAAACCAGTGATTAAAAATATCTTAACCTTATTCTTTCTTTTCTGTTCTTCCCTTCCTCTCCTCTTCATGAGTAGATGGTTTGTAAGGCATCATCTCGTTTTCCCACAAAATGTTTTAGCAAAAACTGGATCTGCAGCTGCGTTTCCAATAGAGATGTGCACAAAACTTTGTCAATATTCTGCTAATGCAGAAAAAAAACACACAATTTCACAATTGAAGTAAGTAGAATAAGTTTGTTCATCCGACAAATCATTAAAAGACGCTTCCTATTGTTACCAAATGGAAACAAAATGAAAGTCAGCTTTTAGTAAAAATGGGTAGAATCATTCTTTGATTAGGTAGAGTTTCTATAGCAAAGACCCAAACTATATTAGTGCTACCTACACCATATTTGGTGTTAAAGGTGGTATATTTATTTTTGATATTTTTTTAACTGTAGGAATGGAGTAGATTTTGTCCTTATGTTTGACTGTGAAAATAGCCCAGTCAGTGGAGCTATGGGTGATTTTTATTTCTTCTTTTTTCTGCTGGTGCTTCATGGATCAGAGTTAAGTAGCTTAAACACAAAAACGGCTCCTCTGAAAATAGAGACTGCGCTGAAGCTGACTATGAGAAATCTATACACAAAGGCCAATAATACTTTACAAGTCGCTCCATAGTGACCTCATTGACGTGATGGCGGACTCGTGACTGGACTGTAAAAGTAAATGCAGAGGGGTATACAATATGTCGCCGTGTAGTAATTTATGACGTTTACATCCCAGCGCGGTGCACATACTGTAACTATAGGATTATTCACAGTGCCACATGTTGTTGTAGGGATGTTACTGTGACCTAAATCTCACTCTGAACTACGCTTTCATCTCCTCAGTTTTTTTCTCTTCTTTTTTTTAGAGTTACGCTTTGAAAGATCAAAGAAAAAGAAAATGCATCATTTTGGTATTTCTCCTTCTTTGTGTGTGAGTGTGTGTCTGTTGCTTTTTTACAGTTCCATTTAAAATGTTGCAAAATGATTTTTTTTTTATGTTCAACTCTATACATATAAATACGCTTACCAGATATATACAGCATGGCAACTTTTAGTTCAATTCACCCCACCTATATTATACCTAATATATTCTACTCACTTTAATCAATTAATGGCTACACAATAGATTCAAATCATTTTTTAAAACTCCATAACTTCAGTGACTTGCAAAAGGATTCATTTTCAGGTTTTATTTGTAAAAAAATTTTTTCTTTCAACTTCACAACACTTCGTGTTGATCTTTCACAATAAATTCTAATTAAATACATTAATGTTTGTGGCTATAATGTGACAAAATATGTAAAAATTCAAGGACTGTGGATACTTTTGTAACTAAAAAAACACCCTGACACAAAGATTGGTTGGCAACTCGGGCCACGTTGAGATGTCAAGTAGGAAGCTAGAATTGAAGCCACAACTTTAAATCTTTGAAACTACAAGTTGACTACACTTCCCACTGTGCCACAGTTGAATCACCAGTGTAAAATAAATGTTTTTCTTTTTATTTAAATGTTATATAGATTCTATTCCTTTCTTAAGGTTATTTATCCAAATCTGCTGTAACAAACTTGAACTTGGACGTCAAATGAGTATATAAATATGAATATTGGAAAGCAGTGGGTGATTGACTTTTATTTGTTCTGTACAAAACTCCATAGTTGAGTAAAATACGAACCAATGACTAAAAATATCTGCTACAATAACATTTCTATCTTGTTTTTGATAGTTCTGTCGGTGGAGCCGCCGGCCCAAGGCCTGGAGAAACTCCCAGAAGAAATGAACTGGTCCTACTCAGGTCTGTTTGATTCTTCTGATGTTTTACTCATTTGTTGGCTGCAAGTGGAATTTTATTTTCCAGTTTATCGCTTCTAGAGCCAGCTTATCTTAAACAAACTACTT